>FR990039.1:6863306-7368977 GCA_905404135.1 Hesperia comma
GGGTAACAGCGCAGAGACTTTTGGACAAAAATGCAACAAGAACGATCTAAACGCTGTCTGAATCGCTTGATCCAAACAAGCGCTCAAAATCTCGTCCAGTGGCATTTTGTCCTTTACAAAGAATTTATTTTAACCTCATCACAATCGCTCAAATCACAAAATGGAATGGAAAATGTCCTTCTGCCAATAACTTGACATTGATTTCTTTTTAATTCTTACCAGTTCTTCTGTAATAAAATATAAGCAATTAAAAATAATAAATCAGAAGATTGAAAGTTTTGAATTTTCTGAACGCAAATGTCAAATTTGATAACAACTTCAATATCCGTCTACATTATAACCCGACCAATTTAAAAAGTCTGTCTCGCTCCTATACGCTGTACCAACTACTATATACTTTTAATTTTGCTGCTTTCTTTATAAAGTATTTGTAGGTAGGTAGTTCTATCCTCCATGGTAGGTACCTAGTCGGCACAATCATAAGATTCCGATATGACGTCTGTCATTTATGAACACAAACTAACCTTGTATGGACGTCTTCAACTTACTTATTACGGAAATACATATTTTTTCGATTTGATATTCGATATTTGATATTGATATGAAGCGAAGATATTTCGTAGTGAATGATAGGTCACTTTGGTTAAATTATGTAATGCACTATTTACTGTGCATATACAGTATACAGTTTATTTTTATTATCAATGCAGCTTTATAGGTAGGTATTCGATTTGATATTCGATATTTGATATTGATATGAAGCGAAGATATTTCGTAGTGAATGATAGGTCACTATGGTTAAATTATGTAATGCACTATTTACTGTGCATATACAGTATACAGTTTATTTTTATTATCAATGCAGCTTTATAGGTAGGTACATACTTAATGTACAATTGTGAATCCACCTCCTCTTTGTTTTGAAAAATTGTTTTTATATTTACACATAATAAAAACTTCTTCCCATTTTTGCAACATATTTTATTGGCACATCGCTTCTATTGCTCGTAGCATGTTGTTATAAAATTGCCCACAGTTTGTTAAATATTTTAATTAGGCATTAGTTCGTAATATTAAACGCAAGTAACTAGTAGGTTAAACGAATTGGAGTAATATTGTTTACTTACTACGAATATTTAGATAGGTACTTACTTACTTATACGTACTTACATAGGTAAATACTGGAAATTCTGGCGAAATATGTAAACCATCCCTGCTTGTTTTTTATTTGTGCTATTTATAAATTGTACAAATCATCTCATTTTATTTTAATCAGTTCACATCATAAATTGTGTAAAATTGAACAAATATTTAAGACGTCAGTACAATGTTTTATAAGGAGGCTTGTTTCATAGTTATGTGACCGCTTGAAACAATTTATGAATCGACTATAATCGATAAATTATTATAATCGAAAGTATGTGCTACCATGTCACCAAAATACAAATCGTTATAGATTCTTTAATATATCTAAAGCATTGCGATTTTTCGTAGCTATTATAAATTCCCGATACATACGTTTTTAAGCCTTTTCCACTCAAATTGGATAATTATTAACCGTTTTATAATTTTTCTGTTTTTAGTAGATTAATGAAATTTCCATTTTAATAACTAATAGTAATATAATTCCCTCACCCTAACTTACTCGTCAACTTGCCTTATTATGCCTTTCGGTGTTCCTCTCAACGCTACATCTGTTTTTAACCGATTTTAAGAAAACAATCAGAGATCGGTTTATTAATTATAGGTCTTTAAATTTCCGAACTTAATTAACGAAACGATTAAAAAGTCTTATTACTTATAATCGGTTAATTTTAAAAATCGGTTTATTTAATGTATCGATTTTTGTTGTATTTCACTATTGTCTGTTGTCACTGTGATGACAGCCGTCATATCGGAATCTTATGATTGTGCCGACTTTAAGTACCTATGGTTAAAATTAAAATAAAAAACTGGATTGTAAATTGTAAACAGAATACTTACAATTTGAGAAAATAATCATGAAACGTTCCAAGAGACATAGAGTAAAGCAGGAGCACCCTGAAACGTCTACATCGCGGCCCGTTAGCCAGAAAGAGCATGATCTGGCATACTATATTCACGACCGAGTAGAACTGATGCATCAAGTATTTTCTGTGTTAAAATCTAAGGAAATAAAAGCTATGGCGCCGGAATGCGTGAGACATATTAGTGTTAGTGACTTGCAGGAGCTTTGTATGGAGGAGGTAAGCCGTAAAACAACGATACGATACTCTCCGCCAAAAACAAATTTATAACCTGTCTTCACAGTTCAGTTTAACTTGTAAGCAAAATTGACTTATAGCATTTTTAATTCTCACCGTCAATCAGCAATGCACTTGCAAGAAGCTGGCATTTGTGTGGATTGCCATTAAGGCGCTTTGCCCACGGAGCAACTTGAGTCGTGAGGCAACTTTAAAAACCGGTATAATATTTAACAGTTGCTAGTTGCGGCAGTTAGGAACTAACCTAGTCATCGATTACAGCAACTGAAAACTGTTGACGATCACCGAAACTCGAAACTCGAGTTGCCATGTGTGTGCAGTCCAATTGAAATGTATGTAAACAGCTAGTTGCCAGTTGCTGCAATAGTTGCTCCTTTCATATTTCATATCAAACAGAGTATAGGTATTTCTTTTTCATGAAAATAAATTAATAGGTTTCTCCTTATAAATGAGACCTATGGTCCACGACCACTGCACTGTTCCAGTGTGGATTGATAACATTCATACCATACAAATAATAATAACTAGTAACCGTACACATCGGGAAAAGAAACCCTTACAATCTATATTTGGAAATTTTAAGGGTGATTCTGTACACTGAAATTACTTTTTAAATTTACGAATCAATTGAAAACCAAACACTATTTTTTAAACACTTTTTTTCTCATAATTATAAGAATATTCATGTAGTAATATGTATATCCATCTATGGACAGATGTTTTATAGTTTAAACTAATGTATTCTTTCATAATTAATTTATCAAACATTCCAGCTGTTAGGAATAAGCTCGAAGCGTCTATGTGCAATCCTCGACGGAGCCACGCCCCCGTCTGACACGGAGTCCTCCAGTGAATCGGAGCAGCTGGAGACAATATCCCTGGACAGCATCTCGTCTGATGAAGAGATCCTCAGTCAAGTCAGTTCCAAGAAGTCCAAAAAGGTATGTTTATTTCAATAGATTTCTTCTAATTTTTTTCAAGGAAATAAGGTAGCAAACGACCAGGCAGCACTATTCTTCCACAGTCGCCCATGACAAATGTGATCAATGTGAAAAAAAGATTCAATTAGTAAGAGTCTTGATCTATTTCGGCCACAGATGCGGTACTATTACTGCCTATACCTCTATACTACTGTTACTATTTATAGATTTTGAAGTAGGTTGTTTTTTTCTAAAAGGAGTTAGTTATTTAGCTACTGGGTGGTGGGCTTGTAGTCCCACCTGATGGTAAGTGGTGATGTTTTTGGTGATAACTCGGTCGAAATATCGACTTACAAAATACATATAGTGTGAACCCGTATCATAGTAAAATCTATAAAAACCACAATGAGTTAAGTATAAAATCGTATATTTTTGGATGGTTAGGCAAAAAAGTCATTATCAACCACTACTTTCTTTATCTAACACTATATTAAATTTCTGAACATCCATTACAGCACAAACACCGTTCAAAATCCAAGCCGAAGAAGCGTAAGTCCAAAGACAACAACGATGACAAGGACCAAGCAGACCGGTCCCGTAGAGCGGGCTTGACAGTGCTAGAGCTGTTGGAGCTGCAGGCCAGGGCACGGGCTATTAGGGCGCAGCTGCAACAGGAACAGGCCTCCGCAGGTATAATAATAATAAATAATAAATAAACGCTTACACACTCATACCTCTGCAGTAGGTTACTAGGTACCTGTGTCGCGGGTGGCATGGACTACACATATAACACGTTACAAATGTTACAATTACACCCATGACCCGAGTACAAATATTTATCTGCCACATTAATATCTGCCCCGGCCGGGAATCGAACCCGGGACCCCTCGCGTCGCAGGCAGGGTCGCTACCAACTAGGCTACAGGGTCGTCGAAATGTATGACGGTGTTGGCTACCACACATTAATGGCATACTACTGAGCATGGGTGAAACGGGTCTCTCAAGCAAGGGTCTTTTCTCATAGCTCCGCAGGTGTGTTGGTATTGGCTACCACCCATTAATGGCCCACTACTGAGCACAGGTCTCTCCTCATTATTGAGGAGGCCTAGAGCATACTCCAATGTGTTGCGAGAGGATTGATGGTGGGGTTAGTGGCCAACCCAGTGTCAGATGTTTTTCAGGCCGCCCGAAGGCCTCCGATTGTTGTATTGTTGGACTTCAATAATTGGTAGTCTTCACTGCTGATGTATTTCAAACAAGATTGGATGTGGTAGGAATAACCTTGTACTTACAAAGGTGCAGCAGTGCATCACTACATTGTATAAAACAAAGTCGCTTTCTCTGTCCCTTTGTGTCCTTAAATCTTTAAAACTACGCAACGGATTTTGATGCGGTTTTTTTTAATAGATAGAGTGATTCAAGAGGAAGGTTTATATGTATAATAACATCCATTAAATAGTTATTGCACCCGTGCGAAGCCGGGGCGGGTCGCTAGTATTTTATAATGTCTCAATGGTCACATATTGCTTAAATATAAATTTATTGATTGACTTCAAAAAGGGCTGTATTTTTTATGTTAGTTACCCTATAACATTTTACTGGGATGAATGATTTTGATATTTATATTAGAAAGCTTATGTCGTAATGTATGTATTGTCGTGTGGTCCCATTTATGAAGTTATAATGTGTAGTGTGAAGTAATAATGTGTATTTAATTAACATAGACTATGGTGATGAATGTCTCATATTAGTACAGTGCGCCCAACTTATCTCTGAAATGGCAAAAATTGGAACTAACGAAAAGTCATTCATAAGTACGTTGTGTTCATTCATCTGTCAGTTACTAGTGTGCAATGATTGGTCAAATGAATGTCAAATGCGTCCGACAGCGCCTCTTTCGTTTCAGTCTTAAGTTGGGTTTACTATACTTTTCAATTTTGACATTGAGTTTTTGTTTTAAAAGTCCCTGTTAAAGATGTTGTTCTCTAATGTGGAGTGCCAATTCCATATTCTAGGCAACTCAAGTATGTATAGTGCTGTGTAATCAATATGTTAGCACTTTTTTAATGTGTTTCTCAGTGTCTATAACTTTGTAAGAATTCTACAGTTGTTTAAAATCCCTAAAATATTTCTCTTTCACCAGTTTCTACTGGACAGCCATCAGAATCGGTGACCGGTAACTCTGATGATGAAGTGGAAATCAAGGAGGAAGCTGCAGAGGTGGTTGAGATCAGCAGTGAAGATGAGAAGCCGAATGTTCAAATGTTGGAGGGTAGGTTTTATTTTTAATTACTAGCTGTTACCCGTTTGGTTTGCTGAGCATTTTGTGATTTTCAATGTAAATATATATATTCTTTCATGATATCAATATTATAGGTTGACCAGGAATATAGAAAACCTGCATTGAGGGCGCTAAAGTTTCCGTTTTTATAGCAATAGTAATTATAGTAACGCTCATGTCATTTTTATAACTATGTTGGAAATGTTATTTCAGGAATAATCATTATTTTAAATGAAATGTTATTTTAGCACATATAAAACCACTTTTCTTTCGCGACTACGAATAATTTTTGGTATTGTAACGCAAAATAAGCACTCAAAGTATGTACCAAAGTAAACCATAACAAACAACTCACTGACAAGCAGTTAATGAGTGACGTTTAGAAAGTAAGTATTGCCAGTAAAACTGATTAGTTCCATGAGCTTACCGCAATATGGCGAGGTTTTCTATATTCCTGTTCAAAATATAAATACGTATTTTAAACTATTTAAGGTTAAATTTGATTGATTTGTAATTCATCAACAATTTGTAAAACATTCATAGTTACAGATAACGACAATGTAGATTAAAGCTATGTTTATATGAACATTATTATTGTAATTATTGTCAATTAAAAAAGTGATCATTTGATTACAGAAAGGATAACAGCTACTCATAAAGAAACGGCGCAGGACGCTTCAAATTCTAATACAATAACTAAAAAAGTGAATAACCTCATAATAACCGTACCAAAAGCAAATTCGTCCAGAAAGATAAAGCTTAAAAGAAATACTAGTAGTAATTCTAAGCCAGCTGAAAAGGCTCCAGAGAATGACAATAATTCTAAAACAAATAGTACTGTTATTGTACTTGAAGAAACTGATACAACCAATAAACAGCAAGGATCCAAAAGCAATCAATTTGCTACTAAATCTACAGAATTTGCAGAAACACAAAGCTCACAAACTAAAACTGATAAATCTACAAAGAATATAGTAAATACAAAAGATAAAAGTAAGAGTAAAGATAAGAAAAAGAAACGGAAAAGAGGTAAAGAAAACGATAAATATGGAAGTGATCACGATGAAATAACGCTACAGTTATCGGATACTGAGAAAATGGATTTATTAGAAGATTTAGATGAAAAGAAACCTGAAAAATGTAGTGGAACTGAAGACTCTAGCTCTGATTCTAGCGATGAAGACTCTGCAACAGGTGATAGTGATGTTGGTAAAAACTCAGAATCTATTGAAAAGGACAACCATAACACAGATCTGGATAAAGACAAAGTGGTTAAAGAAAGCTCTGTAGAAATTGTGCATATTAATGCTAATATTGAAAAAAGCTTATCTCATGACACCGCAAAGAACGAAATAGAAAGCAAAACAATATCAGATACAAACAACTCAACTGATAGAGTTGATGAGCAAGTTACTGAAAAAGATAAGGGTTTGAGTAATGAAAACGGTGATGAAACAGCCCAATGTAATATCGATGAAAACAACAAAGCTATTTTGGATGATAAAAATACAGAATCTCAATCAATTGATTCTGCAGAAAATGAAAATTGTATTTTGGAAAGTAATGCTACTGAAATAAGCAGTTCTCACGATAAACCGCTAGAAACATCAGACTTTGTTGAACAGAATAATCAGGATGTGGAGATGCAACAACACCAGGAGCAAAGTGAAGAAAAATCTTCAGAGAGAAATACTGAGAGTAATAGTGAAATAGTAACAGAAGATACAAATGTCAGCAACAAGGTTTTAGTATCAAATTCGGAGGTAACTCCTATTGACACAGTGTCAGTGTCCAAAAATGAAACAGATAATGCTGATAAAGATAATTTAAAAGACAAATCTGAAGGAGAATTATCCGATCGTGATAGTTCTGAAGTTGAAGCTAGTGATTTCCAACCAGACGTTGTTTGCATATCCGATGATGAAGAAAAGAAAGGTAAGAAAAAGAAGAAGAAAGATAAAAAAAGCAAAAAGGAGAAGAAAAGTAAGAAAAAGAAGGATTTTCGGGAGAGCGCTGATCAAAACTTTTACAGTGAAGTATCAAAAAAGGTTCCCAATGAATCGAATACTTCAGAAAACGACGTTCTTGTAATATCAGACGTGATTGAAAATGATAAATTTAATTCGAAATGTGACAGTAGTGCGGTTAAAAATATTGAGATTTTCCGGCAAAAAGAACTCAAAGATATGGAAAATTTAAAATCAGAAGTTATAAATACAGATTCAGATGTAGATGACGATGTATACGAAATATTAGAATTGTCAGGAGATTCCTCGTGTTATGAAGTAGAAGAAATATCGATATCTTTTGAACCTACCACTGAAGAAATAGAGGCTCTTTCAGCTAGAGTGGATGAATTAGAAAAAGATACAGTTATTCATAATACAACACCGGACAAAGAGTCAGAAGAGTCAGATACCTTGTCATGGAAGGAGAGATATCTAAAAAGTAATAAAGTGAAGAAAGTTTTGACAACAGCGAATATACTGAATGCAATGAGAAAAAAGAATTTAGAACTAAAGAAGAAGTTGCAAGAATCTAAAAAAGAAGTGGAAATAGAAAAGAAATCCGAAGTAGTAGAAGAAGCTCCTCAAAATGTTGAAGATGGGTCTATTGAACAATATAATACATTGGAAGCATCAACTAAATATGTCGATCCTGTTAAAGAAGCGAACGAAAGCACAGATAATACAGAGGAAAATGGATGTAAAGATAAAACAACAGAAGAGAAAAACGGGACTAAAGATAAAGTAACAAATGAAATGAAGAAAGAAGCAAAACAGTTATTGAAAATGTACAAGATGTTATTGAAATATAATGATATGTCGCTACAGAAGGATCCAAATAAAAAGAAGAAGAAGA
The DNA here is from genome assembly GCA_905404135.1 of Hesperia comma. Lineage (NCBI taxonomy): Eukaryota > Metazoa > Arthropoda > Insecta > Lepidoptera > Hesperiidae > Hesperia > Hesperia comma. Next base: position 6,871,613 of record FR990039.1, read on the forward strand.
AAAAGAAAAGTAAAGTAAAAGAAAAGAGTGCAGACATCTCAACTACTGGCTAAGTTAATAATTTAATGTATTATTGAGATAATTTATTATTGTTATTTACCGATGATTCTGTAGCCTGATTATACTGTCGTACAATAAAATACGTCTTCCTGTCGTATTTAATTCTAACGTTTAATTATAAAATGTATAAATTATTATCATTGGAATCCATAAATGTCCGACTGTTGGACACGGAACTCGTCTCCAATGCCAGCATCAACTAAATATGTCGATCCTGTTAAAGAAGCGAATTAAAGCACAGATAATACAGAGGAAAATGGATCTAAAGATAAAACAACAGAAGAGAAAAACGGGACAAAAGATAAAGTAACAAATGAAATGAAGAAAGAAACAAAACAGTTATTGAAAATGTACAAGATGCTATTGAAATATAATGATATGTCGCTACAGAAGGATCCAAATAAAAAGAAGAGGAAGAAAAAGAAAAGTAAAGCAAAAGAAAAGAGTGCAGACAACTCAACTACTGGCTAAGTTAATAATTTGATGTATTATTGAGATAATTTTTTATTGTAATTTACCGATGATTCTGTAGCCTGATTATACTGTCGTACAATTAATTATAAAATGTATAAATTATTATCATTGGAACCCATAAATGTCCAACTGTTGGACACGGAACTCGTCTCCAATGCCAGAATGTCATAAGCCACAACGATGGCCAAGTGCGAATAGTCATTTCATACATTTGAGAACATTATTTAGAAATCTCAGATGTATAAATTTCCTCAAGATGTTTTTTAACTGTTATGTGTGCTTATTGTTGGGCACTTAAAACTATTCGAAGATTCTCCTCTCTATAGTCTCCGTGCCAAAATTTCCCAGACAAAGAATGATTAAAACAAAAAATATTACATGTATTTGTTTATTATAAGTAATACAATTCATACATTCAATTTGAACATTTATTTGTTTCAAATCATTCGACAATAAATAATTTAGTACTTGATACATGATACCATCCAAATAAAATCCAATAAGCAAATTAGTAACCCTATTCGATAACAGATGTCGCTTTTAAAATTTTCTGAAGGTACTTAGCTTTTTATTACCTCTTCTCGTTTCATTCCCCTTAATCACTTATCTTTGATCTTTGATAAAATATATACATTTTAGTAATTTTAACGCTGACGAACAAGATTATAATATGATGAAGATTATTTTTTTAAGTACAAAATATAAATCTGTGTTCGTTTATTAAAAGCCAAAAATGCATTAACATCAACTATTTTGGGATATTATCGATAGATAGATTATAGAAACTGATTATAAGTTGCTTGACATTGATTTGCAATCAAAAGTGACCTCTATGGTATTCACAAAATTCCCATTAATGATTTTGCTTAAATTTCAGAAATTTTACAGACATCTGTTATAAATAACGTCGTAAATAGTGTAAACATCTACAATAACAAACAAGATTCATTTGAAATACATCCATAACGGTTTTGAGACATCTATCGGCAAATAGATGAAACAAACCGGGGACAGATTCCAAATGGGTGCTAGATGGCGTTAAAACTATATTTCCTAAATTAATTCATAACCACAAATTCGAAATAACTTAAGATAAATAATTTTGTCATAAATTAAATTCTGTTGTCAAAGAAGGACATATATAACCCGTATTTTTAGTGATATTTTTTTAACAAATAATACTTTTGTAATTTAACCGTGGTTATGTATTTTATCTTTTAAATAGTCTAATGATAATTATAATAAATAATGGCGTCAGTGAGCTTACAATTAACCTAATTAAAAAAAAAAAACTTCATGCTATTCACCACTAGATGGTGTAGGTAATTGTAATTTAATATTTATTCACATGATGAAGGTAGATATGGAAAATGAACCAATAAAGCAGTCTCAGCCTAACCGCCGTTTGTTTCACCCGCGCCCCTTCCCTACACAGTTAACATGGCGCAGTCGGTATCGTGATCGTGAAATATAATAAAATTTAATTGTATTCAAATGAAGTGCTAAACGAATATAAAGACATCCCGGCATAATATAAACGTTAAAAATTTTGTGAAGTGAACGTCGTGAACGTGCAAAAATGGAGACCATATTGCAACCGCCATCAGCGTTTAATTTTGAGAATAATTTAACCAATGTTACATCGGGGAATTTAAGCAAGGAATGGCAGCGATGGAAGAAATCCTTTAAAATTTATTACGAAGCTTGTGAACTATCTCAGAAACCAGCAAAAGTGCAAATTAACATTTTATTACATGTCATCGGAGAAAAATGCCGCGAAGTGCACGAGCAGCTTCCAGGCAACGCTAAAACTGTGGACGAGCTTCTCTTACAATTCGACAGTTATTTTTTACCAAAAAAGAACCTGGTCGTGGAAAGACATAATTTTTTTATCCGTGATCAAAAAGAATATGAATCAAACGGCGGTTAGGCTGAGACTGCTTTATTGGTTCATTTTCCATATCTACCTTCATCATGTGAATAAATATTAAATTACAATTACCTACAGATGGCGTAGTACTAATAAAATTCTTGCAAATTCTAAATTCACTTGATCAATGCCTCATGACCTGTTATTTACCTTATCTGTTGAAATCAGTCTTCTTAATAATAAATTATGCTGTAGGGTTAGAAGTAATTTCGATACGTGCAGCTCACTGATTTAACAAGACTAGATTAAATTCTAATTGGACGATTGCTTTTTGGGCACTTTGTCACCAAACTCTGGCTCTTTGCTATATTGTTCTACGTTCTCACTTATACTCGTGGCTACGGATATTTCTGTTACAGGTTCCACTGGCTTGTCATCTGTCTTTGTATCTTCTCCAAAGTATATTGCAACATCATTACCATCTACATCTTCTACTCTTTCAACACTGTCTACATTGGGAGGTGGCACAACAACTGAATGAGTAACAGAGTTTTCTGCCCTCAAATCACACTCCGTATGCGGTATATCTCCTCTATGATGTGTATGTTCCCTTTGTAAAACCTGTCTTATGTTACTGCCTTGTGTATCTTGGTCTCCCCTCGATTTGTCCTTACTTCTGTCAATAGGCTCATATCCAGCTGGAAGCACTAAGCCACCAGTGTCAAAATCTACACCGAAATTTAACTTTTGTGCTTCCTTTTGATTGAATTGAGTGTTCTTAGTTTGAATTTCAACTTTCTGTTGATTACCGGATTGTGGTTGTTCGATTGCTTGCAGAATACTCTGCAATAGCCCTTCAGAAAGTAACTGCTCATGAGGAATTGATGGCGTTGTTGCTTTACCGTCTCCGTTTGCTGATTGTATTTGTACAGAGTATGTAGCTTGGTTTCCGTTTACAGATATGTCTGGTTGTATGAAGTGACCCTGTGAATCAACATTTATATTTTGATTTGTGTTGGCGATTTTTTGTTGTAATTGTTTTGCTTCTTCGCTTAAGTTTCTAATCCTTTCAGAGGTTTGTAAGATTTGATTAGACACCGATTGGAATTCATGTCTATACTGGGTTTTAGATTCATCTTTTAATGCTTTTCCTTTCTGAATTGTGTTTTTAACGGTCTTTTCATTTTCTATCTGATTTGTGGGTAGAACAGTATGTACTATTGTGTTAGAAGATGCTGATTGATCTTTCGTGTTATAAAAACCGGACTCCTTGCCTCCAGGGCCTGAGTTAAATGTATTTTGGGGAAATACGATAGTCTGCTGATTTTGTGAGAAAGTTGACCCCAACTTACTTAAACTAGCTACATATTTTGATGCTAGATCCGATGGTATCTTTTGACCAGACTTGGCTGCTTTTAGAATAGCTTCATGGTACGGACAGTGTTTCAAAATCGCAGCCGCTTCTAAGTTGCTTAGATTTGCTAGAATTGTACCGTCAACGGTCGCTGTCACTTGATTCGTGTTAGAACCTGACGCGGTGTGATCTCCAACTGTGAGAAGAGGTACTGAATAGGAATCTATAGGGGATCCATATAAGTTGTTCGGATGCGGTTGGAAGTTGATAGGACTACCCGAATGTGGCAGACTATACAGATTGGAGGGTTCGATAGACAAAGATAAAGAATTGAATCCATGATTCCCTGACTGCAAGTTTATATCTTTGATCTCTCTAATCGGAGGAGGTATATAAGTAGGCCCTTGTTTATTGTGGCTATGGTCAGCACCATGAGTGTCTTTGTGATGAGTAATTTGACCGATTTGCTGGATTAAGCCCTTCGGTACTGGTTCTCGGAATTTCAGGGGTGCTTTTGGTAAATTTCCTCCTGTGTGGCCACCTCCAGAGAAGGTTCCGTAAGGTAAGGGAAGGTTTGAAGATATTTTGGGTGGGACGCCGTAGTGATTTCCAGGCGGGACACCGTATATTCCAGACGGTGCAAGCAGTCCCTTGGCTCCTTGTTGTCTCAACGAACCTGGATAGGGCCCATTTGAAAATGCGTCTAAAGGTGGTGCTATGTAAGTGTCGATCGGTCTGTCATGCGCTGTAGGAGGGCCACCTTGAATGATCGTTAAATCAGAATGGGGATTCGTGTTTTCGGTGTAATGAGCTTCGAAGACTGTCTTTGACTGGTCGATATGGTTAGAATCTCCGCCCACGATGGCATTCAAATCTATATTGGCTAAAGCGTCTTGGTGTACACTAGAATATCCTGTTGTAATCTGAGCACCAGAGAATTCTTGATGTTGGTTGTTGTTTGAAAAGCCGTTACCATCGAGATTGATTTGGATTTCTTCAACCACTGGAGGAGGTGGGGGCGGTCCATACTCTTCAAGAGTCTCAATGTGTTGCCCAACGTTTTGGACGTGATGTATATTCTGTCCAATATTATGCAGCGTGTGGACGTTTGCAATAAACTCAACGCTTGGCTTCGACATACCAGGTATTGGTTTCCAGCCGTCGTAAAGTACGTGCGGTGGAGTCGGTGGTGCAGGAATACCAGGATGAGGGGGGCGAGGGTTAGGGTCTGGTTGGGGAGGCCCATAATGTCCAATATTATCAATATTTCCAATATCGTGTACTACAATCTGGTCATTAGGTCCTATAGGTCCCAATGGATGTCCAGGAGGTCCATACGTGTCTGTTGGAATTGGGAAGTTTGGTTTCAAGTCCACTGGCAGACTTGGTAGTGGTGTTCCGTATATTGGTGCTGGCAGATTAATGCCAAGATCTATGTTGGAACCAATGTGGCCAATGCTGGCGCCAACTACATTGCCAACGCTTTGAGACAAGGTGACCGATTGATGTTCTTTTACGTTTTGAACCTGTTGCACGTTCTGCAACAGTAGCGGTGGCCCGTAAGTTGCTTTAGGGGGGCCGTATATTGGTTTGGGTGGCCCATAGATGGGTTTTGGTGGTCCATACACTGGTTTCGGGAAGCTTATCTTCGGTGGTTTGAAAGGCACGCCGTAAGTTGGTTTGGGAAGGACCTGCTTTGGTGGTCCATAAGTCTTCTTCGGTGGCCCGTAGATGGGTTTAGGCGGCCCATATACTTTGGGAGGGCCGTAGACTTTTGGTGGCCCGTACTGGAGTTTTGGTTTGCCGATGGGTGGGGGAGGTCCTTCGTAGTTTTGGTTTGGAAAGACTACTGGAGCTGGAGGTCCGTAGGCGCCCTGGGGAACTTCCTGCTGGAAGTTGACTTGCAAGTCTGGGACGCCATATATCGGTGCTGGCAGCTGGAAATCTGGAACTGAGAAACGATTGTATAAAGATGTGGCTTTTGCCGTGGATAAGTTATCGCTAAAAACGTGCGTAACAGTACATCCTACGCAGATCACGTCATGTCAGTTTATTATTCGTTGAATTATCGTTATAATAAAACCTTCCCACCTATATTAGATACTTCCTGCGGTGGACCATACACGTCATGAGGTAAGGGCTCCCCATAGGAGTTCGATAACCCAGCTTCACGCTTCTGAGCTTGAGCACCTGGAAAATGAAACGGATGTTGAGTGAAAAGTCCAAAAAGAGTTTAAGCAGTTGCATGGGCGTACCCAGCTCCTAATACAAGAGGATGACAAGGGTGCTGAATTTTCAATCAGGGGGAGAGAATGACAAGGGTGCTGAATTCATGATCCCTCAAATCAGATTTCTGAGGTAGATCCTTCAAAGGGTATAACAACTAAAAGGACAGCTATATTGAAATTACGGCTGCACAAGGGAACATTTTTTTGGCCAAGGATTCGCTCTAGAGACCTTTAAATAGGCACCATAAGGGTTACCACTATTTGTATGAGTGCCTTTCTCACCCGTCGGTTCAAAGATACCGGCCATAGGTAGTTTGACGACCAAGGCGTGAAAGAATCTGCCTCGAAAATCTGATTTGAGTTTCTCCTGAATCCCTGGACAACTTTTATACTTTTGATTTTTCTCTGGTAAGCGTAACTGGCTCCTATCACTTACCATTTTGTGTGGCCTCCGCAACCAAGTCCTGATCGCTGTCTTTGGGCACCAGGCCGGGGGGAGAGTCTTCGGCAATCACAGCTGACAGGAAGGTCAGCCATAGCACTGCTTTCTGAAAAAAAAACAAAGATGTAGAAGAGTACAACACATAAAGATGTCATCTATCTCAAGCACATAAGAAAAGGAGCAACTTTACGCCAATGACATGAAAAAAGAAACAGTGATACTATGTTCTGTCTCGCGTTGCGTGCCGGTTTCGTACATGATGGCAAAGAACGTTGTCAGACCAATTGATCTTGTGTCTTTTGGTTGCATTTATCTCGTGTTGGTCCAAAATGTAGTCACTATTTACCACGGATTACAATTACATCTGGAGGTACGGAAACGGAAATGCAACCGTCATGAACGCTTTCTCGAAAGGCGCTAGATTGCCAAATTGTCTTTAGAAGGCGATAATTTAAAATGCTGTACAAGCTATGTACAAGCTAAATTGAACTATGGGCGCAGGTAATAAGTTTGTTTTAGCGGGGAGGGGCCATTACGTATACCCAGCAACTCAGGAATAGAGGCTACACTAAGTTCGCGTTCGGTATGGAATTCATTTTAATTGCATCCCATAGGAACATAATCCAGGTAGCTAAAAAGTCGTGGATCAAACGTTACCACCGGTTAGCTGGGGTCACCCCCTGCAAAAGTGTTCTACAGTAGGTCTTTATCATCAACCTTTGAAAAGTTTTTTTTTTTTTTTTTATTTAAAAAAAAAAAGTTATAACTTAAGTATTTTGTATTCTTTGAGAAAGTTATATTAAGTTATATTATGATATTCCCCACCTTCTCCAGTTAATTCGCCTCAATTTAATCAATAGGGTACTTTCGGTAGTGAAAAATAAACACGCTTTCTCGCCTTAAAATAAAAGAAAATATTAATTCTTTTTTTATTTCCGGAAAAATGCTGTCGGAACTTGTCAGCCATTTTGATGACGTAATAATGGTAAATTGTACAGTGCCACAAACTTATCTGACCCGGTGGCCAAAATTGGAACTTATGCAAATGTTATACTGTTGTCAGAAAAATACAAAGACAGTAGCGCCACCCTTACCGGGTCAAATAAGTTTGTGGCACTCTATGTAAGACCGGCATTCATTCACCCTTAATGTACCTGGCGCTCGAAACGCTCGAACCGCTATGTACCGCGCGATAACGTAATCTGACACCGCGGTACTTGACTTTGAACACTTAGTCGTTCATGATGAAATGTTTATGTTATAACGGGTGCCGCTGCCGGCGGCCGATTTCAAGAGCCCAATAGTTAAACTACGAGATGAAACAAAAAACAGAACACGAGAACGTGTTTATAATTTTATACAGGCCGTTATTTCTGAGGGAACTAGTAAACTCTGTTATGTTGACAATAAATATTTCTTATAAATATAATAATTGTGTGAGTGGCTTTATTTTTACACCCTTTTCTTCTACAGAATATGTAGATTCTAATAAGAAATAAAAACATTCTAATAAGAAATAAATAAATTCTCATTTACACTCGCAAAGTCTTCGAAACTCGCGAAAAAAATTTGAACTTCGCGGAAATTCGCACGCGCGTTTACCTCATTTTCAAAAAAATATTGTAAAAATATTATAACGAATTCTTCAGATATTTTTACACTATCTTATAGATAAACTATTCAAGAATAGTATTACATGCTTACATATGGTTACTTAGGACATTTGTTTATCATAAAAAATGTAAACATCACAAAGGTTGGATAATTTCCCGTAATCGTAAGGGTTTCGTTTTAGTCAAATGTGTGTTTAGTAATCGTAATTTTTGGCTAAAGTAATATATTTTTCATTTAGGAAATGATATTCCGAACTCATTGATATATAATACAAGCACAGTTCTCTTACAAAGTCTTATCACAAACCGAGCTCAAAGCTTTTGTTATTGTTATTGTAAGAGTGTAATTTGACACCTTCCGTTAATTTGCGATGAATAACACGATAAATAGTGAGTTTCATTAAAAACTAATGTTAAAAATAGATTCTACACGATTTTTCCAATTGGAATATGTGTTGTTTCTTATTGGAATACGAAACTATTAGTTTTAAAACTTATTTCGCTTTTATACCTATCAGACGAAAAGTAACGGTTACTCACCAAGACGAAATATATGTTTTGAATCAAAATTAAACACAAAATTCACCATTGTTTTGACTTATATCAATCTAAAACACTGTAAACTAAAGATATTAAACGAAATTTACACTTTTTTATCCGTATTTTATAAGAAATCATTATTTTTAGTACCGCGCACTTCGGGTGAATAACCTCAAACTAAACAAAGCTATATTTAATTTTTTTTGTACTATGGCCATAGAGATTACGTTTTAGAAGAACGAATTGGATATTTGGCTACAGAGTAATAATACTTTAAACACAGATAAGAAAGTCTAATACACTGTAAAAAATATAAATACGCCGCGGTACCGTTGGGCATCTTAAGATGCCCGCGGCACTTTAGGCATCGCGCGGCTGGGCATCTTAAGATGCCCGCGGGCGGCGACGGTACATTAGGGGTTCAAGTTGTTTTGCACGTAACGTAACTGAACTGACAGTTTGGTTTTTGGAGGAATAGGTTTGCCTTCATGACGTCACACCAATGCCTCTCGTGTTTTAGGTCACGTGACATACCGATTAAAAATTTCGAATTTTAATATTGTTTATTAAAATAATTATGAGCTTTTATGACTCAAAATCAGAATATTAAAGTATATTTCTACATAAATTTTTATTTTTATCAAATTTCATAGTTACTGTTTATTTTTCATTACGGAAAGTACCCTATTGTTCAATTCAGCTTGTAAGCAAAATTTACTTAGGGCATTTTTAGCACCCGCCGTCAATCTATAATCTACCTTAATCGCATAGGCGGAAAACAGGCATTTGTATGCCATGCAATTATAACGAATTGATTGATAGAACGCGAAAGGAGTTTACTTAGTCTTAGCACAAAACATAAGAGGAAGTTAACAGCATAATTAAAACTTAATTAGCAAAACTAGTAATTAATTCTGCAATTCACTATCGCTGGTCTCACGACAGACAAAAGGCGGGAATCTAGATTAGAGTAGTGTGGAGAGCTGTCATGTTGTTCTCGATGAATATCGAAAAATAAGCACAGAGTAAAAATATTACAGATTAGTAAAGAAAAAAAAATACACAAAAATATAATTATTTTTAAAATTAACTCTGAAAAAGTAAAAAATAAGAAAATTGTTTTTTCTGCTAACCGTGATATTTTCTCGTATGTTATATCATTCAAATCCGTTCTAAGAGGAAGAAGTTTTTTTAATCTTGCAAGACCGGAACATACCTACTTAAAAACATTGCAAAATTAATAAAACCTATAAAACCTTACATAAACCTATAAGATCACTTTTTATCTTAGTAAAAATATATTTCAAATTTTCACATCGAACTTGATATACCTACCACGTCTGGTATTTATATTCACAGTGTCTACTCTCTAGGTCTGTGGGTCTAGGTCGTTAGACATGAGGTCTGTAGGTATATAAAGTCATTTAAATACACTATCTATTAATGAGAAACCAGTCTGCGCGTCCGGACGACGCTTCCGCAAATTAAGTTCAACATTTTCTCTCCATTAACCTATAACTTCGATGTGTGATTTGTGCAGCAGTTGATTGAAGTTTGTTGTCGGATGTGCGTACACAAAGGATGTCAACGGGACCCCATTATTAGGGTTTCGCTGTCAAATAGTCAAAAAGCTGGTGTAGTCAAGAGAAATTTGAAATTTTTAAGAAGTATGTTTTTTAAAGCCACTACTTATAATGATAAATAAAAAAAGTAAAAATGAAAGTGAATTCCGATGTAACAAATGTGTTTTCTCCTGTTTTTTTTCGAGGTTGCACTATGTTGCGAAATTCTTCAAATGATTGACTTGCTCTTAGCTGGTATTTAAAAATAAATAAATGACATACGAGCAGATGAGATAATCCTTCGAACCTTATCCCTCGAGTAGGAGGCCGCATTCATAACCACTAAGCTATCACAGCTCCTACACTCCGTCTATCGACAAACCATAACTTCGCCATGGCACTAGTACCCCAGTTTTTTACCTTGTCATAACACCATGCATTTAGCTCATAGAGGCGCATTCCCATGCCATGTAGTTCCCATGCCACGGAAGTAGATCTCAATAAGTATGACATTGTTGACAGGTCAAATCTGTTTGAATTTCTATGACATCATTGAAAATAAGAACGTTTCTGTTTTTGCAAGCTTCAAGAAAAGCGGGAGGTATTCAATCTTATATATAAAATTCTCGTGTCACAATGTTAGTTACCATACCTATTCCTCCGAAACGGCTTTATCGATTGTCATGAAATTTTGTATGCATATTCAGCAAGTCTGAGAATCGGCTACTATCTATTTTTCATACCCCTAAGTGATAAGGGTTGTTCACCCTTAACATTTTTTTTATTTTTGTACAAAATTTTTTGTATTTATTTTTCTATAATGTGGCATTAAAAATACATACAATTTCCTAGAAATAATTTATATGGCATAACAACGTTTGCGGGGTCAGCTAGTTTGAGTGTATTTTTTTATGCGTGGTCCTTGATAAGTTGTTACTGGGTGCACCGATGTTATAATTATTTTTTATTCGAAAGCTAATGCTAGTCGTGGGGTCCCGCTTAAATTTGTTAAAAGTTGGCTACTTCGAAGTCGGTTAAAAAATGAGCAAGGAGATATTTCACTAACTCGTGAAAAGTGAGTCAATCAAATTCGGCTAATTGGCCTACTTTTATACTGCTATTTTTTTCCTAACGCGTTCTGTATTTATCTTTCGCATCCGTCATTACTATGACATCATCGGAACGACTTCAAAGTGCGACTGGTGGTATATCAACGTAATGCATCATCTACAGATATATCTTTGACGTTCGGGTTAAATCTTGCAAGCTGAATTAGGCTCTTCTCACACAACGCCATTTATGAGCTATACGTGACTGCAATGCAATCCAAAATTCGCTGTATCTGACACTTTTTACTGACAGGAGACGCGTCTACGATGCGTCTGCGATGTCAGATACCTACAGCGAATTTTGGATTGCGTTGCAGTCGCGTAGTAAGTACATAAAATAGCGTTGTGTTAGAAGAGCCTTATAGTGCAAACCTACTTCTTAATGTACCTACTAGTTGAATATTTTATTGCTTTAGTTCCGAAACTAGTGTAATTTTTTTGACAAGCATAACCTGATACTACGCTGAGAATTGACTCTGGATAAGGAACTCCTTAGTTAACCGCACAGCGTCTACTTATAGCATTATAAAAGCGTGTTTTTTACAACAAAACAAAACAACAAAATCTCATAATATGTTCCTAATTTACCACTTCATCCATACGTAAGGTTGGATATGAAAATAGTAAACTTAGTAAACACGGAATAATTTCCTTCCTACCAAGAAAAGATTCAAATCTTCATTAAAGTCTTACTTCCTCGATGAAAATGATTAAGATAATCCGAGCGCATCACTTTTTCTGGCTTTTCAATTATTAGGTATATCTACCTTCCTTCCGATAAGAACAATCGTGGGAAAATTGGTATTAACATTAATAATCTGTGAACAAGATTGAATAACCACAGATAAAAACAATAATGATGAATGTCATTAAGTTGACAGGTAATTTGGCGGGAAGTGAAGGTGATTGCTCTTTTATGTTCATTTTTGTCGCGATTTTGCAACCATACATCCTTTCATTTCATTGTGTGACACAAAAGCCTTTTCAGTGTTCATTAGGTTTACCTATATTTCGGTGGCTCTATGTTGCTAAAGTTATGCTCATACTTAGCCCGCGACTTTGCCCGCATGGAAATAGGAAAATGAGAAGCACCGTAAATATGTTCTCAAGATATTGTTCATTCGAGATGGAGTGGAAATTGATGAGACTGTGGTACCAGTTACACTTTTTTAGAGGCGACCATTACAGTCTTCAAGGGTAGCAATGCATCTGTGATCGAATTAGAACGAGATTCACGAACTGAGATTTGTGTTGTAGGTCGGTCATGGTTGTCGTGACAGCGCGGTACAAGCGATGGAGAACACGATTGGACATAGTTATGCAATATAGAACCATCCATTATAGAAATTACCATGGCATATGGTTCTTTTTAACTCTATAAATTGCTTAATTTTTGGTTGGTATCACCGATATCTGTATATTTCAAAAGGAAAAATATTCAAGATGCATGGGACATCTTAAAAACATTTTTTGTCTATGAGAAAGTTGATGTGGAGATGCCATTTGTGACAGTAAGTAAAAAAACGGTTTTTGTGGGTTGGATCTATTTTGCATAACTACGTCCGATTGGCCTAATCGTTCGGCTTGAGACTATTCCCCATCCATTCCCTCGACCGATGTGATAATAATTCAATTCAATCCATCAAAGTATGCAATTTTATATCAATGTTTTCTTAAATCGTTGTCACGCAAAATTATCGTCCGTAAGCCGATTTTACAGACAACCAATTTTTTTGGGAAGACTACGTAAATAAAATATTATATACTAGCTGTTGCCCGCGGCTCCGCCCGCGTGGAACTCAGTGTGTCACAAAGTTATTCCTGCGTTAATCCCGACCCCACACATATTAAGACACACTCCACACATCTTAAGAACAGTTGATTTTTTACTACGTTTTAGTCATACCGTACAAAAATCCGTTATGTAGATCTTGAGAAAATCGATAAAAATACTTTAAGATATAAACGTCGGGGTTTTTTCATTCCAAACTATTACTTATATTTTTAAACTACATTGGTAGTTTTTCATTCGGGTGCCAAAACATAAAGACCAGCTAAAGCGATGCTGACCCTCGAAAAAGCAACATAAAGTTGATCATGAGAAAAAAACCCGGTTCGATTCCCGATATATGTATAGATATCCCGATATATAGATATTAATGAGCCCGCGACTTCATTCGCTCATGGAAGCTTTTCCCGCGTAAATCTCGATCCCGCGGGAAGTCCGGAACAAAAAGTAGCTTATATAATGCTCCATAACCTCCTCTACCTCCCACTGAAAGTCCCATAAACATCTGAACCCACGACCTCATTCCCGGGTATGAGTTTTTACCGCGTGAATCCTAATCCCGCGGGAATTCAGGGATAAACAGTACCCTATATGTTGCTTCAAAACTTCCTCAATCTCCTAGTAAAGGTCGCATAAAAATTTAGTCCCGCAACTTCGCGCAGGAGTTTATTCCGCGTAACTCCAGATCCCGCGGAATTTCCGGGAAGACAGACTTGTTAGTTTTATATTAATGTTTGTTTAGAAGCTATTTATACCCCATACGCGAAGAAGGTTTTCCCGCGTAAATTCCGATCCCGCGGGATTTCTGGGATAAAAAATATCCTATATGTTAATCTAAGTTGCCCTCTATGTGTGTGCCAAATTTCATGAAAATCGGTTCAGTAGTTTTTGCGTGAAGGAGTAACAAACAAACAAACAAATACACAAACTTTCACATTTATAATATTAGTAGTCCTATATGTTAATCTAAGTTGCCCTCTATGCTATGTGTGTGCCAAATTTCATGAAAATCGGTTCAGTAGTTTTTGCGTGAAGGAGTAACAAACAAACAAACAAATACACAAACTTTCACATTTATAATATTAGTAGGATAAAATATTAAATAAAATATTGAGATCAGTTAAAAATTAGTTCCATCTCGATACAGAACAACGAACAGTGAAATACTGTGAAACAGCTTGTGACTAATTGATTAAATTAGATCGTTGCGTTTATTGCATTCGTTTCGGACAATTACTTTTTAATGCAATAACAGAATAGAGGTCTGTGCTTATGAGGTAGTTGAAGTTGATGTAATAAAACTCGATTTTGATTCACCATATGTGACAACACAAGCTACTTATGGCAATTAAGCGATCCAATTACGTAACACATCTTTTGGCGCGTGGGTGACAGAGACAGTGCCTTACAGTTTGCCTTACCTGTAAGGCGTTGTCTCTGTCACCCACACGTCAAAAGATCCTTGTAAGACAATAACATAGAGAGGGGATGTCAATTTTATGTGACAGCAGGCAGGGGGAATACGCATAGAGATATTACATTAGAGTGCAGAAGCCAGGCTTCAGAGCGTACCTCGGATAAAAAGAGACGAAATCTTTAGTAATCACCTTTCTCTTTCTGGCTCATCGGGATCGGAGAGAGATAGGTAATTACCGTTATCGTTGTTTCTCTTTCTAACCGGGGCGATTGCAATGTATGGGCAGCCGTATGGCTCACCCACTCTAGTGTAATATCTCTATGGGAATACGAGGCCTTCGAAACTTATGACCTCTACTATTTTGTCTTGTGACTAGGATTGACGTCATGAACCGCTAATGTGACGTGTCACATAGTATTGAAATTAATCGTCTGACAATATTTGTCACTGACAGTTTAGCGGATAATGACGTCATAAGCTTTGATAGTTGTTTACGGTCAAGTACGTGATATTTATCATTATTTGAAATATTTTTCATTCATTTTATTTAATTTGTTATGAATAAATAGGTTGAAATATTCAATCTATCTATCAGCTTATCGAAGTCCACTGCTGAAAATAAACCTTCCGTAACTAATACCAATCAGACCGGTCCTGAGCCCTCTGAAGTCTAAATCCAACGGTTTCCCGCTGTCTTCTTCAGGTCATCAGTGCACTTGTCGAGGGGCGTCCTATGCTCCTTTTACCGAGGCGAGGTATCCATTCGAGGACGTTTTTGCACCACCGGCTATCCGTCTTTCGAAAGATGTGGCCTGCCCATTGCCACTTCAGCCGAATAACTCTAAGAGCTACTATGTTGGTTTATACGTACCTACCTACCACAAATCGATTGAACATTTTAATAACTTTTAACAAAATAGAACCGACTTTAACTGATAAACACGATGCTGAAAACCGTATCAAAATCGGTTCAGCCAAACAATATGCCTAAAACCTTGTCTGACAAAATATACTATGCTGAAAACCGCATTAAAATCGGTTCAATCAAACGCGAGATAATCGCGCATAAATATACATACATACATACATACAGGTCAAACTGAGAACCTCTTTTTTTGAAGTCGGTTAAAAACAAGTTACAATTAGCATCAATATCCCTATTTCTCGACAAGGCGCATACAATTGAACGTAATGGTACGGGAGCCGACGATGCTAAATGTGGATTTACTCGAGCGTCATAGAGACCTATTGGGTTGCAAAGCTTACATGAAAAGAAGAAAAAAATGTTATATAATGTATATCTTTTCATCGGTGGGGGAAGCGGCTATAGACTTTTAAATATGTAAAAAAATAATGTCCATGTGGACATACTCGAGCGCTTCAGATATTGATAGCATCAATGTTCTACGTATTTTTAATAATGTACTATGTCAATCTGATCGTTTGTTTGATGGGGGTAAGGGTTGAAAATAAGAGAGAAAAAATCTAATCGAGCACGATTTCAGAGCAGATTTTCTAAGGGGGTATTAAGTGAACCTAAAAAAAGCTCTCATTAAATAATCTGACGATTTCGATGTGACGCAAACTCGCTACCATTATTATAATGTGCAAAAAAAATTCGAACTTATATATGGGGCTCATATTTGGTGGAGGTACTTAACTGGGTACCAGGTACCCCCTGTACCTTAATCTGACGCGCTCGAGTAAATCCAAAAATCCCCTCTTGGGCTCCCTAGCTATAAAACATGTGTTAGTATGCACGCTGTCAGAGGATTAAATTAAATTCATTAGCCCTAATGCATAAGAGATAAGTCCGTCAGTTTGTACATACCGAGAATCTTTAATAGGATTTGGTATTGAATAACAATCAGGATGATTTTCACAACTGATCATCATCGTCACAACCATAAGGGTCAAAGCACATTAGTTAGAGCCACCCGGCACCCACTCCGCACCGCCTTGCCTCCTGCTGCGGCTAGTATTCTTTATATGGACTTGTATGGGCATGCGCTCACTATATCAACTCCGTAGCGGCACCACATCGCCTCGGCCGTTCTCGCGCGGACGGCAGGTGGACAACTCGGTGACAACTCGCTGCTCGAATGCTTGCCTTGCGTTGACAACGCGCGGGTCCCGAGTGAACCGCGCGCTGCCCGCGATTGATAGGTACACGCGAGGACGATACAGAGACAGCGCCTTACAGGTAAGGCAAACTGTCTGTTTCTGTCCCCCACACGTCATCCACGCGCCAAAAGATCCTTGTACCACGTTACTTGCACTTTACAATTTTTTCTCAGTATTCCTTTGATTCTGAAATGTTTTTAACCGACTTCAAAGTGAAATTTTATATTTTGTGTTCAATTGCAAACCTGTGAAGTCACGAACTTTTCCTAATACCTAATATATTTCCCGAAGCGTAGCGAGAGGGTTATAATAAAGTTTTCTCCTAATATCAACATAAATACTACATGCAAATAGAGTTAAATAATACTATTATATGTATTTAAGTAAAAGTAATGTAAATGAATACCTACATCATCATGCGCAAATGTTATAATATGATATTATACATAATATAGCTATATGCTATTATCTACGCAATGAAAGTCTATTCGTCACGAGCCCGCGGACATCTATACGTATAATAAAACTGTAACTGATCGCTGTATGTACATTTTAAAGGAAATAATTTAGCAAACGACCATGCGTAAGGTGACCAAACGTTTCGTGTTTACGGGATATTCCCGTTTTCTGGTTGTCTGTCCCTAAAGTGGCCCTAAAGTTTGCTCCGGGACGACTGTCCGGAAAAACGTCTGTGATTACCTTTGGATATAAGCGCAGTGATAATATATACGACTTAACCCTTAAAGTTAAAGACCGTAATTTTCACTTATAAAACTTTAGTGACGAGGGTTGGGTGCTAAACTGCTGATGGGCGCACATCACAGGGGCGGAAAGCTGCCATTGGCGTTGAAAATGAAACGAATTCTATATTGAACGCAAACGAAGTATAAATTAATCTTAACAATATTCGTTAGCTACGCTTGCTTAGCACATATTAATACAGTAGGTGTTTTTCTTTAAGTAAAAAAGTTATTTTTTGCAGTACTTTTGCCGTCTATAACGAGGAGACCGTTTTATCCATACTAATATATCATTATAAATGCAAAAATCAGTCTGTCTGTCTCTGACGCTTTCACGCCTAAACCACCCAACGGCCCCACTTGGATGGAACTCGGAATCAAAAAAATAGTCAAATACCCAGGGTAACGTAGGTTACTTTTTTCAAAAATCAACTCCTAAAGGGTTGAAACAGAGGATCAAAATTTTTTTCTACGGGGTAAAGACCGGGTGACACAAATTTTAGGTTTACCCGACTAAGAAAAATAATGAAATACAAACTGACACGGTCGACGTTGTCCTGCAATTTATAGTTGTATTCTTGAATTCTAAGTGGCGTATCAAGATAATATACAGACACAATTATTCAAGTTTGACCCGCAATGTACCATAATCATAGGGCGGAAGTAGCATTTGTGTGAGTTGCCATTAAAACTAATCTTTATATAAATATAACTCTTGCGTTACTGAGTGATTGACTGACAGACAACGGACAGCCGACACTACTGATCGGAAGAAGCTGAAATTTGGCATGTATGTTCCTTGGGGAGTGTAGGGGAGCACTAAGAGAGGATCTTTGGAAATTCCACCCCGAAGGGGCTGAAATAGGGGGGTGAAGTTTAAACGAATTCCACGCGGGCGAAACCTGCGGGCGGAAGTTAGTTCCGTACAAAACATGTACGATGTCTCATTATAGACTAAAATCAACACTCGAACCAACAAATCAAACAATCAACTTTCTCGACATATTCGCGAACTTACGCAATATTTAACTATTTGCAGCGTGAAAGTAAACCCGACTTAAATTGGTATGCTTTAATGTCTTAGATCTTCTCCGATATAACTAATACCGTCTGATCACACGTGCGACTGAGATGCGACAGGGACAATTTAAATGCTGACGGGTACTCACGATTTTGAATTTTACCATTCTAAATGTTAATGGGTGCTCTCGATTATTTATGTAATTTTCTTATTTCAACAGGTACTCGTGATTTGAATGGTTTGACCGATATTTCGATGCAGTTTCATAGTCACGACGTCGATACAACGATCGAAGTATCGGTAAGAAAATTAAAAATCGAGTAACTGTGCGCGTTTAAAATGTTACAATTATTGTAAATCGTAAGCATCCCTTGTCTGTGGACTTCGCCCTAAGTAATCGGTTTAAATCGTTTCTAACATTACCCGAACAATATCACACACAAGCACAAAATTAAAAAAAAATATTGCCTTGGGTTTTTAGGTTATTTATTTTACGGTGAAATCTTATATATAAAAATAAGTCGGGTTTTCCTTCCTGATTCTATAACTCCAGAACGCACAAACCGATTTCCACGGTTTTGCATTCGTTGGAAAGGTCTTTAGCTCCGTGAGGTTTGTAGCAAACAAAATTCGGGAAATTTTCAACAGAAAAGGAGGAAAACAGGGAAAATCATTGTAAACCAAACAATTTAAGTAGGTGTTGTACATATGTAATTTGGTAGGATTGTCATATGGTTGCCTTGGATACCACGTTGTTACCTTCTACTGTCTAATAAAATATTTTTCCTATGCTGTGTAAATCTCTGTTTTTCTATCAGGTTATGGGCCCAGATATCCCAGGAGGAATTCCACACTTCCCAGTTATTAACCAAGATTAATAGAGAGAATTGTACGTATTAAATTTTGTTTTTAAAAAGAGATGCAGAACAAAAGGAATGTTCGATGTTCGATCGCCATCGGCGATGCCGGCATCATTGTTGTCTACTTTTGTTTAGTACATAGTATCTCAATGGTTGTCTACAGCTTCGAGTTCTGGAATAACTGTCAATTTTGAGAAGCTTAGTGGTATATCCAATTACGGCAATTGGAAGTTTTTGATGCGGATGTATTTGATACATGAGGACTTATGGGACTGCATCGTTGAGGCTGAGTCGGGTGTCCCTAGGGACAATGACGAACGCAAGCAACGACGGGCTCTTGCCAAAATATGTTTGATGGTGCAGCCATCGTCGTTTTCGCATGTACGAAATGCTGCTACCACTGGCTTTGAGGCTTGGAATAATTTAAAAATGGCCTATGAAGACAAAGGACTGTGTAGACGCCTTGGACTTTTACGTACAATGTTCGGATTGAAGTTAGAACAATTTAATGATATGGAAGCGTATCTCTTAAGGATCACGGAGTTGGATCAACAACCACGAGATATTAATGCTCCATTAGATGATGATTTCCTGTCAGTGTTGATACTGAGCGGTCTATCATCAGATTATGACCCGCTTATCCTGACATTGGAAAATTCTAATATTAAATTATGCAGCGAGACAGTAAAGAGCAAACTATTACAAGAAGAATTGCGTAGAGGCTTTGATAAGAGCGAAGAAGGCGCAATGTTTGCAAAATGAAATGCAAAAACAGCGAATAAACATTTTATGAAAGGCAAATGCTTCATATGTAAGAAACAGGATCATTATGCAAAGAAATGTCCGACAAAAACCAACAAAAATGGAAAAGGAGGAGAAACATGTGAAAATACGTGGAGAGGAACATTATTATCGGCATTAGCTATAGATGTAAATTCGAATGCCTGGTATGTGGATTCCGGCGCAACTTGCCACATGACGAACAACAAAGCTTTATTGCAAAATTATGTTGTGGATACTCCGCGGTTGGTGACAGTGGCTAATAGAGAAAAGATGCATAGCGAAGTACATGGTGAAGAAGAGCTGTTGTTAAAAGGGCACACTAAGACTACAAAATTAACAGAAGTTATATACGTGCCGGGTTTGTCAACGAATTTGTTATCGGTTGGAAAGATGACTTCAAAGGGCTTGAGGTACATTATAATGAAACTAAATGTAATATTTGGTGGGGAAAAGTTCCAAAGTAAATTCAAATGTAAAAGGGTCAGTTACTTCGATATAAAGAACCAATATGTGAGACGGGTTGTAGAAGATACTGATTAATTATATAAGAGTATCTGTCCGATTTGGTTTACAAATTGTTTAGTTTAAGGGCAGGTGTTAGAAATATATAAACCGAACAATTTGTAAGTGTATTGTACATACGTAATTTGGTTGCATTGGCGTATTGGTTACCTAGGATATTATGTTGTTATGTTACGTTTTACTGTCTAATAAATTATTTTTCCTATGATGTTTTGATCTCTGTTTTTTCTAACACCTTTTCAAATATAAAACAAAAAAAATTTCTTTAATCCCCAAACGAAATGTTACAAAAAACGAAGCCATCTGGTGGCGAAACGGAGTTCGCCGGGTTTGCTAGTCGTTTATAAATTTCACATCTAAGAATATTCATCAACGACTTTGTCGCTACTTTTAATCGCATCGCAGTCGCACGTGTGTACCGACGTACTTTTACCGGCAAATTGCCCAGTCATCGTGACTGTCTGGCTACTAATTGACTAATATAATAAATTATATCGCTGTCTTTAGGTGCTACATGGTGTCCATGTTAGTATCAGGACAAGTTCCATCGTTAGTTGAAAAGGATCATTTTGGCAACGGGAGATACATGCTTAGGGACCGGTGCCCAAATGACTTTGTATTTATAATAATAATAATAATTTTAATTCAAGTAACCAGGACTAATATTTGTTAGTACTTAACCTAAATAACTAAAAATTAAAATTAAATAAACTTAACTTGAAATTATGTGAGTCACCACTGTGCTATTCCATTTGAAACAGCACTGCAATGACTCACATATCTACAGTCTAGTCTGCTAGCAATCATTTTAAGGATGTTGTTGGAACTATCCCGCATCCGGCGCACCAGGGAGCCACATCTTTTGCGCATAGTGGCATAAAAACAGTCGACGCGTGAGATCGCGAACATACCTGATGCGCTACAGAAACGGGGCAGTCCCATCAGCACCCTGAACGCGTTGTTATTTTTAACGTTGTTGAAGCAGTGTAGAAATCTTCAATAGCGTGATTCAGGCTTTTGTGATGTCACTGTGTGAGACGCGTGTGTGAATTGTGATGCCACCAAACATATACGTTTAGTCAAGTGCAGTGTTTTTCTCCCTCTTCCTTTAATGAAATCGGTTATAACAATAGTCTAACTCACCGTCGACCATCGTGGGAACTGAAACAAAAAAGAAAATTAATGTCTTCACGTAGTACGGAACAAAGTAATTATGTTGGATTTTTTAAACTAGGCAATGTACTTTTATCTTATATTTACTAGTATCTAGTATTAGTTCTTCCGTATCGCTAACGCCTGAAAAATATATTATATTTTCTGACCAATAAAATGTTGCAAAATTGGGCAGATATAACCGAAACGTGGGCGTCACCTAGTGTTTTTAAAATATAAAACAATAAACCTATGGAAATATCATAAATATGATACACTATAAACATGATACTAAATAACTTGTCCCAAGTCCCAACCAAACCCAATCGTATGGCCGCCCTACCGCTGTATTGCCGGTATTTTTACAATCTAAAAGTATTTGACAATAAACAAGACATCAACAAATACGTCCCATGTGCCAAGTCCCCACCAAACCCGAACGCCTGGCCACCCTACCGTATTACCAAACTGCAAACAGGTCGTACAAGTGCCGGGCGTAACCACTAACCAGTCAGACGGGATGCCTGCAGCGAGAGTGCTGTCGAAAGCTGTGTATTTAATTGTTGTTGTACCGGAAACAGATGATTTTTAACTTCCGGCAAAAAAATTTAAATTTTCAAAAAAGGAACTCTCCCTTCGCACTAATAATCAAATCGGATATGGGGAAAATGTAATCATGCAGATTGCAGAAGGATATGGAATTGCTACGCGGTAAAAACAATATTAAATATGTGTGCTTACAGTTCAATTTAGCTTGTAAATAGGGGTGTAAAGAGGGGTGTTATAAGTTTGACGTGTCTGTGTGTGTGTGTGTCTGTGTGTCTGTCTGTCTGTCTGTGGCATCATAGCTCCCGAACGGATGAAGCGATTTCAATTTAATTTTCTTTGTATTAAAGGGGACTTACGGGCGCGTGTTTTTAGATATGTTTGATGAAAATCGGTTGAGCCGTTTAAAAGTTATTGGGGCTGAAAGGGGGGAAGAATTTTCATTCTGTCTCTTTGTGGCATCATAGCTCCCGAACGGATGAAGCGATTTCAATTTAGTTTTCTTTGTATTAAAGGGGAATTACGGGCGCGTATATTTAGATATGTTTGATGAAAATCGGTTGAGCCGTTTAAAAGTTATTGGGGCTGAAAGGGGGGAAGAATTTTCATTCTGTCTTTTTGTGGCATCATAGCTCCCAAACGGATGAAGCGATTTCAATTTAGTTTTTTTTTGTATTAAAGGGAACTTACGGGCGCATATTTTAAAATATGTTTTATGAAAATCGGTTGAGCCGTTTAAAAGTTATGGGGGGTAAAAGCGGGGAAGAATAGCCGAATGTATGCAAATATACTCGTGTGGGGTCTCAAATGAAAGGGCACAGTAAGAGAATATTTATGACTTAATCGAGAATATTCTTACCTATAAAAAGTATAAAATAAAAATTAAATTAAAAATTAAAAAAACCCCCGACACAAACATTTAAAAAGTAAAAAATAATATCTCTAAAAATAATACGTTGCGTTGGGGGACCGCTCCATTTACTTCTAACTTTAACACAAAAAAATATTGATAAAATATGATAAGTCTTGGGTAAATAGGCATGTGATACTTATGAAAAAAATCGTAGATAATGAGTAGTTAGGAGCGGTCCCCCAACGCGACGTATTATTTTTAGAGATATTATTTTTTACTTTTTAAATGTTTGTGTCGGGGGTTTTTTTAATTTTTAATTTAATTTTAGATGCAAGTGGTCTTTATCCAGCTTGTGTTATATCGGTTACGTTTTAAATTTCCATTCATAATTCTTAATTCCATACTTAATTTGCTATTCCATTTAGCTATTGGCTTCTATAATTTATAGTTCTATTTTGTAGTTTTATTGTTAAGTATGTTGTAACGCTAGGTCTAGATCTAGGTCGACTTACCTTACCCTGTATGTTAAGTAAGTGTCATTAGTTGTCAGTTTGTTGTTAGCCGGTAGCTTTTCTGGTCGGGTCATCTGCGGACTTTCACACTTGCTTTCACGGTGACACTAGGGTGACCATGCTGGCTTATGGGACAGTATAATCGGGACTTTTCAAATTGGGACAGTTATATTAGGGAACGTAGCAATGTTACGTGAGCGATTTTTGTAATGTTAATGTTAATAGCCTTGTCACCTCGGTGAGTAGGTACCCGTAGTATTTAGTACATCATTGAGTACGCGTAGTAGGTATTTATAGTAAACATCACATTCTTATTTATCGTTTAATACTATATTTATTCAGTTTTGTTCAATTATATAAAAAACGCTTAGAGAAATTATTAGTTTTTCATTGTTTTACAAAAGTAAAAATGGGGACAATTGGTGTCCCAATTTTAAATTAGAACGTATCCACAGTCCCTAAAAATCGGGATTGTAATTTCAAATCAATGTATTAACTTACAATGTATAAACTTGTGATTAATGAATGTAATGCTTTTTACATTCGTGAATGCGAGAGTATTTGCTTCCGAAATTCGCAAATGAAAATGCAAATATTCATTAAATCACTAATATCAAAACTTGCAAATCAGGACATCCCACGCAGATCAGTAGACCTAGCTACACTAGTCGTCACAAAGTAAAACTTTTGTGTAACTAACATTGGCTATTGTTAACTGTGTGACTAACATCGGTTTTGTTTAACTAACAAAGTTAACCTAAAAAATAGGTAACATATCCGTCTAACGAAAATTTTTATTTTAAGTTTTCAACTACGAGTATGTACTAAATATGTAATTTTCATAATATTACGTGATATTACGTAATATGTCATAGAAGCTTTAACTAACTTTTTACAAACAAGTGACCGACTTCAAAATTGATTAGTGGAGATAACTCAAAACCCTCGTTAGATGTCGCTCAAACGCTATAGATAGGTAGAACCCAAAATGGGAATTTTGTCTTAAGTGTACAAACTTAATCTCAAAAACGACATCAGCTATTTGGATGGGGTTTTACTAATAAATTTTGGTAAGCTTCACTATTATAATAATGTTTGTTTCATTTTAATCGATTCATAAATAAAGTTACGTCGGTAATACGGCGATATTTTAATGTGTGTAATTGCGTAGGTAATGTGTGAGCACTAAAGATACAAGTATGTTTTTTTTGTAGGTACAGTTATTGTAACGACGAAATAAATGCTTTCTTTTTTTCATAAGATTATTACCACAGACCTAGTGACAGGATATTTCCGTCCTGATCCTGACCACCAAAACTTCATGTCTGGTGATAAGGATATCCGGTAAATGTGGTAGCCTACCTCCAGGATACATTCAAAATATTTCACTTTCACTAATATTCAGAAACGCTCATAGCCCGGCTTGCGATTTTGATGGAGTTGCCATTGATAAAAAGAAAACGTTAAAACAAAGACATAAAGATTAAATTAAATTAAAGAATGTGCGATGTAATGTGCGCTTTACACAATAAGCGATGCGTGTGCCCAATATGGCCATGTGTACACAAGGTGCTCCTAATACGGCCATGTGAATTAGTGGAAACAGTCAACGGTTGGAAAGAGAGAAAACATGGTCGAGTAATACAATCAAATTAATTGAACTTGATACCGCAATCATCTATGTCTTTTTATTTATATCAGCGTGTCAAAAGCCTGGCTTCCCCGTTCTATTCTAAGTATATCTCTTTTTTATAGCTTAACTAGCGGCCCGCCCGCGGTTTCACCCGCGTGGATCCCGTTCTCGTGGGAATATATGCATGTATTAATACATAAAAACCTTCCTCTTGAATCACTCTACCTATTACAAAAAACCGCATCAAAATCCGTTGCGTAATTTTAAAGATTTAAGCATACAGACAAATAGACAAACAAACAGACGGACAAAAATAGCGACTTTGTTTTATACTATGTAGTGAAGGGCTGACACGAGCAATATCAGGGGAGTTGCAGCAACGTCGGCCCTGTATGAGAGCTCTTTTTAGACCTTTCTTGAAGAACCCCATATCATAGGGCTTCGGGAGTAGCCCAGAAGGAAGCTCATTCCACAATTGGCACATACGTAGCAAAAAAGTTGAAGAAAAAAACGTTATGTCGTCTAGCATTAAAGTTGTTAAGCTAATTATTAACCATTTAGACATTGTAGAGCAACACGGAGATTGAAAAGCTTTTGGATATTTAGTAATATCATTACCGTTATACAAAAACGACTCTCCTGTAAAATTACATTTTCTGCGTTACGACCTTATGAGTAGGCGCCGTCGATTTATACAGGGTGTCCCATAAGTTGTACGACAAACTGAAACGGAAGGTAGCTTGGAGAGGGACCTACCAGATGTCAAAAATCGTTTTAGTAAATGTGTCACCGTTTTCAAGATTTTGACCTGTGTTTAATTTCTCGGAAATCGAGCTCTATTACGTTATTTTTACCCGACTGCGTCAGAAGGAGGCTTATGTTTTTCGAGTGTATGTATCCATTTGGATTATTTGGACCGCCCCACGCCCACAGCCCAAACGGTGGAACGGATTTCGACATATGAGGTATCGTTGAATTCGTCAGAACTGTGAAAGTGTCATAGGCTATATGAATTTTCAAAATGGCGCCCGAAAGTGGAAAAAAAAGAGGGGATAATCTTGAGTTTTTGGAGTTTACTCCTTAAGAAACGATTTGAGTTATAAGGCCCGGTACGGGGATTTTATGAGGAGTAAAATCAAGTGTATCACGAAAGTTGAGGCGTTATGTAGAAAGAGACAAACATATAAATCTGTAGGATTGAACGTGTAACAGAATGAGATGGAATACATTACACAGCGTATCTCATTCTCGGGGTCTCCTCTTTGCGCGATACTTCGTAGTCTTACTGTATAGTTGTACTGTGCGTATGTTTGTACGTGTGTGTTGCGCGCCTGCGTATTACGAAGTTCTGCCACAACTTGTATACTACTGCCGAGTACAGGGTATGCATGCTGTATAATAAATGCATATAGTAGCATTTATTATTATTATTTATTTGGTCGTTGGTTAATAGGTTGCACGGCAGTGTTCAAGCCAAGTTTATATGAAATACAATTGATAAAAAAAAATATACATATTTCAAATTCGAATATTAGCTTCATTAGAGACACGGTAGTGTCTAAGCCAAGTTCCACAAAAAATACCCCTTTTGTTTTGTTCATTAAAATTATTTGTTTCCTATTTCTTATAATACTTGGTGCACGGCAGTGCACCTCGCCAAGTTCGAAATTTTAAATAAAGTTTTATTTCGTTTATTATTTATTTGGTCGTTGGTTTAGGGTGCACGGCAGTGTTCAAGCCAAGTTTATATGAAATACAATTGATAAAAAAAATAAACATATTTCAAATTCGAATATTAGCTTCATTAGAGACACGGTAGTGTCTAAGCCAAGTTCCACAAAAAATACCCCTTTTGTTTTGTTCATTAAAATTATTTTTTCGTTTCCTATTTCTTATAATACTTGGTGCACGGCAGTGCACCTCGCCAAGTTCGAAATTTTAAATAAAGTTTTATTTATATTATTTTGTAACATACTTTATTGTAATACGCTTTATTGAAGTAATATAAATAATCCGAATAATTACAGATATATGTTTGTTTCTCTTATCATTTTAGCAGATGCGTTCATTTACCCTTTTTTTCTATTCGATATATATCATAATTATCGTTCGTAAGGAGTAAACTCCAATCGTGCGTCGTAGCTGACACACATTTTTTTTGTTATCTTAGCAATATGGGTATCAAATGAAAGATCGTGAAAAGACCTTTTCAAAAATATATATTATATAACGTTAAGGCACACGTTTTAACACAAATTGTCAAAAACCATCCTAAAAAGTAGAATTTTTCGGTGAAAACACAAGTCTGAAATAAAAATATTATTATAAAAACAAAAAACCCGACTGCTTACAAAAGAACTCAAAAGAAAAAAAACAAGTGTCAATATCAACATAAAATACTTCATGGTACTGCAGGCGGAGACAAACAATACTGTTACCTACGGGTAAAAAAAGATTTATCACAAGTACTACGTTTGTCCCCGTCTGCAGCACCATGAAGTATTTTATGTTGATATTGTGACACTTGTTTTTTTTCTTTTGAGTTCTTTTGTAAGCAGTCGGGTTTTTTGTTTTTATAATAATATTTTTATTATTTGCTGTCTTCACTTCTCAGATAGTTAAGTGTCGAATTTTTGGGAATCACGTTATAATTTAAACTCAGTCATTGTTTACAATTGTAGACCAATTATCTGAGAGCCTTGTCTTGCCTTAAAGGAATTGCCTTAAAGGATTAAGTACCTACTTAGTTTTAAGAATTAGCATATAAGTTATAGGTATATATTTATATGCAGCAGTATTGTGACCGCTGGCAGACATAAATTAATTAATTAAAAAAAATATCTATGATGTACGCTATGTGCATGTGTATGTATACACGGCCATGTTTGACCCGAACTCTCTCTGACGTAACTGATGTCCGCAGCATCACATCTCGGCATCTCGGCTGGACCGGTTAGAAAGCGACAGTGGAAAGCGCTTCCCTGTGACCACTAGTGGCGAAATTTCTTGGGCGTTTCCGTGCTTCGTGCACGTAAAGCCGTCGGTCCCGCTTGTTATCGATAGATAGCAGTCGTTAAGCCAGTCGGAAGGCCTTCGGGCAGCCTGAAAACTTCCGATACTGAGTTGGCCACTAACTTCTCCACCAATCCGCTCGCGGCGTGGTGGATTATGCTCTAGGCCTCCTCAATAATGAGGAGAGACCCGTGCTCAGTAGTGGCCCATAAATGTATTGTAAGCAAAAAAAAAAACAAATTAACACAAAGGCAAAATTATTTCAAGGCATGTCTATGACCTCATTAAAGATTTCTTTAGAAATAATTAAACAGTCGTACAAGGATCTTTTGGCGCGTGGGTGAAAAAGACAGCGCCTTACAGGTAAGGCAAACTGTAAGGCGCTGTCTCTGTCACCCACACGTCATCCACGCGCCAAAAGAGCCTTATACATCTATACCAAGAAAAGTGACACATTGAGTGACACGTGTCTCAAGAAATCCCAAATTATGTGACATCGCATCCGACACGGTATAATGACTGCATTAATTTAATTTGCATGGATATTTGCTGTGATAGACCACATTAAGTTTTTATGACCATAGCCTACTATAGTTAAGTACGTCGAGAATATCGCAAAAAGTAATACATTTATTGCGTAAATTCCGTATTACGTAATGACCTAGTGTGTAATGTACAGAATATCTACAAATCTTCTATGCAACTTAATTTTAAAATGTTTTTTCATCACCCCTATTCGAAAAAGACGACTTGGTTCGGACATAAGGGGTTCCAAAGTTGCTGTTTTCTATTCAGCGGGCCGGAATGAATTTTCATACAAATTTTCCTGCCGGCTAGATCTTTTCCGTCCTATTTTGAATTTAGAACATTTTAGTATTTTGCGCTAAAGAAATCGAACACAAATATTGTTTGAATAAAGAATGTCTGGTTCGACGCGAGGGCCCCGCCAGCTGAATAATAAAAAAAGAAATCAAATTAAGATCGCTCGAACTATTTCCCGCGTTTTCGTGCATTTTTACGTATTGTTAGAAATTTTGTTTTGTTTTGAAAAAATGAGTTCTTCCAACGATAGTGAAAGTATCCTCCTGATAGTATAAAAACTGAAGCGAGTAATGTGATGAATAGTTTATTACCTGCGAAATCCCGGGAAAAATATTTGAAAGCCTATGATAATTTTTTGGAATGGAGAAATGCAAGAGGCGCCAAGAATTTTTCAGAAACTGTGTTTTTGGCGTACTTCCAGAACTTAGCCAAAACTAAAAAACCTTCCACCCTTTGGAGTATCTACTCAATGCTTAAATCAACAGTCAGTTCTAATAACGATATAAAACTGGACACATATTCGAAATTAATAGCATATCTGAAGAGGATGTCTGATGGATTTAAACCTAAAAAATCCAAAGTGTTCACAGTCAAAAATGTGGAGACTTTTCTTAATGAGGCACCCGACGAAATCTTTCTTGCCGTAAAAGTAAGTAACTATGTATATGGTGGAGTAGACTATTATAGTAAAATATAGCCATAGTGTTTTAAATAGCTGAATAATAAAAAAAGAAATCAAATTAAGATTTCGTTTTCAAATTAAAATTAAGTTTTCGTGCATTTTTACGTATTATTTTCTATTATTTTCTATTATATATGTAGAAAGGATGCCGGCTATCTTGAGTACAAATACATGAGGTATCAATAAGGAGACCAGGCCTTGAATACAAACGAAGTCAGATTTGCTTAGTACATTTTATGATTCCATTCAACAACTATAACGGATTTAACAGAATATCACGGATTGTATCTTCATATCACGACGTTCCACCAGCACACGTAAGGAGCCTCCACAACCTGATGACAGCTCCTCTTCTTGCTGTCGCCATGTCGTGAATGGTTCCTTAGCACGCGGTGTTACGTCAGTTGTCAAACTCGTCCAGATATAAGGACCTCCTTTTCACTGCGCCGTCACGGCCAACCCTGACCACCGCGCGTCCTCGAGCGGTTAGTTAGATTTGGGAGTCACCTAAAGAGACAATCATCCAATTAGTAATTGCTCGTCCATACCTGATACAAAGTAGCAACACACATTGCCGCTGAGTATGCTCAACTTTTGAATCTGACCAAATTAGCCTTCAATATCAACATGCGTGTTATCACTCAGTTATTCCTATTTTATTAACAATCGTGCTCGTTGGCTTTCGACTACCAAACTGTTCCAAATCGTGAATCCGATTCAATCATGCCACATAAAAACTCACTTACAACAACCTTAGTAGTGAACTGCTCTCTGTATTTCATCATCTCGACCTAAAACGCACATATGAACTCGCAAAACTCCTCGATATAACAAGAACTCGGCATACCTAAAATACAACCTTCATTCGTTTACTCCAAAAGCGAGAACCGGGCGTGTGGAGCCCTCTGCACCAACTTACTCCCAAGGCGTGGACCGGACGTACAAAGCCCCTTCGACCAGCTTATTCCCAAGGCGTGGACCGGACGTACAGAGCTCCTTCGACCAGCTTACTTAAAAGCGGTGGCCCGGACAACTGTAGTCCCTTCAACCAGCCGAACATAGGTATTTTCCACAGCAGGCAGCGGGTTTTTCTCAAGCTCGGCAGCTATCTTTCAACCAAAGGCGTAGTTCGGGCGTGGTTCTGGCTTATGAAGCCTTTTAAACCAGCTTGTTTCCAAACAGATGCGCACCTATTTTCTCTTGTCGCTTGCTCGACACCACCTCTAACAATACTTACTCATTTGATACTGATAACCTAAATCAAGCATTCGTCCCTCTAGCCATAAACGTGCGCCATAATTCTACCACAATTGCCACGGATAACCACACTAAAACTCACTATCTGCAGCTGAAAGACTGTTTGAGCCAGCTGTTATTGCATTATCACTCCATTTTGAAGTACTACTATCACTATGAGCTTGGTTAATATGAACATCTTGTTCCTTTTGACCGCCGTCTCGGCCTCCTCACCACCGATCGTGTTTGTTACAATTTCAACTAAGCCCTCAAACTCACACTTACACACACTACCCACGTTTCTTCAAATAGTAATAATATTACTTATACTACCTCAGCAAGAGTTGTTCGGAGGAAACAACTTTACTCTGCGTTATTCTATTGAAATGATATTGCACATCACACCACCGTTGAATTCTACATCACTCATATATTTACACAGTACCAAAAGCGAACAGTCGGAACTCAGCCACTCCCCAAATATGTCGTCTCGTCTGGCGAGAGATTTCCCTTTACCCTATTATGATACTTAGTGTGACCCTTGGTTACAAAATTCACATAACCATTACATAATTACACTAGCCGGGCTCGAACCGGGAACCACTAGCCTCACGGGCAATCATTATGCAGCAGGGTTTATATTCGTAACAGAACTAAAAAAAGCTTTACGTTTGTCGTCAACGTATACTCGGTGACGGTGTCATCGCGTTCAGTACCAAAATTTACTGTAAAATTGCTGTTTTCTGCAGAGAATGAAAAAAAGAATTCAAAGACCTTACCAACTGCTTTTACTAATGTACCTTCCATTACACTCTGGTCAAAAATTGGAAAATCCTTGCGTGTATTTACTCCATTATCATTATACAATTGTCAATAGCTGTGCCCATGAATTGCAATGCTCGAACGTTAGTTTTTGTTGAGACATTCAGCCTTAGTTATCCGTCATGACTACCGCTGACAACATACATCCACGTTCCCACATGGCGTATCTGCAACCAATAATTTTGAACAGCAATTTCCAATATTGAAGAGCTTCAGATGTTAGACAAACTACAAAGTTACTACAACATATCGCCCTAATATCGACATTAAGAATGATGACTAGCATAAACGCCCATCACATATCACATGCCCGATGAAGAATGAAAGAAAGCGTTAAAGAATCCCCAAATACCAGTACTTAGAATGGTTCAATGATGATAGCCATGATCACGTTCTCGAGATGTCGTGTCTATTGTAAATAGAACGTTCTTGTTTGAGAACCAACATCAGTGGTATAAGAAAGGCACCTTAATATTATTGAAAGCTGCAGTGTTAAATTGATCAAACGACCGCTGACCTTGTTAGAAGATGGCACCCTCAGAGCTGTTAGTGGATAAGTTACTTTCTTACTGCGCGACCCACCAGACCAAATCTTTACAACCGATACTAACCACATTTGCCTTATTATTCTGAATAATTTTCAAGTGCGAAGTACCTAGTGTGTACGCAGTATTTCCCATATGGCTAACTGGATAAATGTTGACAAAATAATAACCGATTCCATATTTTAGAAGGGAGTAATAAATCGACCTTGGTTGTCATAAGTTTTATGATCTTGCCGGGTTTCAGGTACCAGAGACGCTTTCAACATTACACACTATGGTTGCAAGTTAATTGCAGTCCCCTCACTTTTGAGAAAAAGCGTGCCCAGTCGTAGCTTACAGGATAATTAAAGTATGCAGTGGACAATAATAATAAATGTTCATACTATATTGCCATTAGCAAGCTGAAAATTAGGTAGTCAAATTAAATTAATTCACGTCATATTACATTAGCTATTTCAATGTCTCCTATGTTCCGTAATTAAACCTCGCATCCATAGAAGCATCGGAGCGTATTGACACTAAACTCGTGTTGTATGAATGTACCGCATCGGTCATTTATCTTGGAGGTGAAGGTTGAAGCAACTTTGCAAATCCACAACAAGACTATTCCGTCGCGTTCATTCCTCTGCTTCACTATATGTATACCCCAAACCACGTAACGAAACTCAACGCGATTCTCAACATCATACAATTCTCTGTTCGGTAGGTTTACAAAAAGATCAGGGAAAACTTCAATGTTTCTTATTAAAATAGAACTACCAAGGCTGCTAAAATGCTGACCAAACCTCATGAGAACATTTAATTAACGATTCATCTCAGAAATAGAACTCAACTCGTAAAGACAATAATCTTATTACATTTGAACCAAATAGTTACGTTAAGCATTTCTACGTTCATCGTACATCATTACGTTAAGCTCTTAGATAAACTTCGCTCTCCATTGCAAGTCACACCATTAACATTCTGGAGATATTAGGTATTCAAAAGTACTTTAAGTCATTATTTTGATGCCGTACGTGTCCTCTAAACCAATCCTCAAGAGTATTCTAGAGCAACAGTCAATCCTAGCTCAAGTTACCATAGAAGTTACTCAAATAACATTACTGTCATTAATATTCTTTTACTGTTGGTCCGTAACATCCGAATGTAATTCATCTCATCGTTTCTGAAATTATTATTCTGTACACAATAGTCATAAACCTCAGACTTCACATTGGATCCAATGGTAGTTACAATTTAATCGCTCCATAATGATCCCTTACTATATCTTCATTGTAGCCATTCAAAACCAGGGCATGTCACAATTTTAGCTATAAACAAACATTATTATCCATTACTATTGAAGGCAAATCCTATCACAATTGATTCATCAATTTCAAAGCTTTCAGGCTATAAATCTCATCAGAAATATTATTTAGCTCCTTAAACGATGTTCAAGTTAACATCTTGTAGGACGCAGCAATTCAACACTTTGTAAAGCTCAGTGACATTACTAGGCTGAAGGTCTATGATATCCCTTTTAAGCCTCATCACCGACACATAATGTAACGGCATTTGAAGTAGACTTAAGACAACGTAAATAAGTTCGGATCGAATTAAACAATAGAAACGGAAGTCTAAAACACCAGCGTCTTAATCTCGTATGCATTTTGTTCTGATTACGTTACAATTATTCCATACTTTATTATTGATAGTTAATAGGGTAAATTACCTACTAGTTAAAGAACTTACAACCCTCCTTTTTATGGAATTAAGAAAGCAAACGAGCGTACAGCACCACCCTTCCTCCATCACGCATGATAATATTGTGCTCCTTCTGTCCTCCTCATCTATTCAGCTAGGTACTCTACAGGAATCCCCATCGCAACGTCGCTCTCCAAGAAGTATACCAATGTTAATAGTAATTATTGCCTTACCGACATACTCACCCTTAGTGACTTACTCACTCACCAATGTTATTAGAAATGCAATACATACAGATAAGCGTTTAGTATTAACGCATACCAATAGAAAACCAGAATTATGTTGACGCTGTGCCCTCTCAAACATTAGCAGCGATCTAAGAAGCATACAATACTGAAAGGTGCGTTTTAGCGCACATTAGCGCACATTTCCACACATTTTTGTACATTCGTATTATACACGACTTTCTGCTATCCATGATACGCTGGCCATGGCTTTTACAACCACCATCACCTTTACAGCATAATTCTTCGTAGTTTAGTCGAATATCGTTCATATTTTCATACTTTACACACGGTCATGGTCGTGTTTATGAATCGTCTGAGAGTTTTTGTGAGACTTTTCCATACCTCTATATCCATGACACTGCTTGCACATTCTGTAACGGAACAATATTATCACAACCAATGGAACAATGTTACCAAAAGAGCTCCATCGAACACATATACTATGGAAGTAGGTGTTCACTATCCAACAACACAATCCTTATTTGCAACCTCAGTTTTCAACAATGATCGTTCCAATTCGATCGTTTCCAATGCGTTTGTAATGATTTACATCGTAAAATATTCACTTCCAAGAAAATTTCAAATGACATCTTTTGTCAGTCCTCTTTTATTTTTCACCGTTTATTGCAAACATATTGTAAATGCATTATTTTTTATGTTTTTATGCAAGGTTTCATGAGCGCTGGGTTCTTTATCCCACTTCTGATGTAGAAAGGATGCCGGCTATCTTGAGTACAAATACATGAGGTATCAATAAGGAGACCAGGCCTTGAATACAAACGAAGTCAGATTTGCTTAGTACATTTTATGATTCCATTCAACAACTATAACGGATTTAACAGAATATCACGGATTGTATCTTCATATCACGACGTTCCACCAGCACACGTAAGGAGCCTCCACAACCTGATGACAGCTCCTCTTCTTGCTGTCGCCATGTCGTGAATGGTTCCTTAGCACGCGGTGTTACGTCAGTTGTCAAACTCGTCCAGATATAAGGACCTCCTTTTCACTGCGCCGTCATATATATATATTATTTTCTCATAGTGGGTGATGAAAAGTAGAGTGTATCACTCGGGTGCAAGTATATTTTTGGCTCGGGCGACGTACTTTGAATCCCTCGCTACGTTCGGGATTCTACTAAAGAATACTCTAGAATCCCTCACTTCGCTCTGGATTCAAAAAACGCCCTCGCCGAAAAAATATTACTTTGCACCCTTGTCATACAATCTACTATTAAAGAGGATAGATAGAACAAAATATATTGGCGTACTAGTGTTCCGAAATTCCCGTGTTTTGTTATACATATTAAAAAATTCCTATTGCGTAAATAAAAGCCCCAATTAATAGTTTTTCTCATATATCTGCCATGCATTGCTAGACTTGGACAAGTAAGAAGTTCCCTCAACTGTCTTTCGGCTCCATCATCAGATCTACTTCAGACCTTCATTAAATTCAAAAATGCGTTCAATAGGTTCTTAATGAAAAATTACCCCCGCCCTAGTCATCCCTACGATTTTAGAAAGATCTCCTCGATTTCTCTGGGATGCCATCATCAGATCCAGGCGTCCGTATCACGGTATCACTTTTAAAATATCTCCTTTTCAACCCGAAAATAATCATTAAAATCAGTTCGTTAACGACGAAATTGTCCGTGGACACAAAAAACATATGCGGTCGAATTGAGAAACCTCCTCCTTTTTTAGGCGGTTAAATATAAGAAAGTTACTATACAAATAATAATGCGGTTGTCAGTCACCGAATAATTATCATTATTATCGTCGGTCTATTGACTCGTGTAACGATTGTAAGAACTTGTTATAAGTTACCTTTGGTTTTGTAAGAGTTTTGGTGTTTTTGTATGTGAGTAAGTTATCTCATAAGTTTTTACGGAGTGAAACGATTTTGATAATTATTTTTAAATTCGAAAGTTCTGGAACTAGTTCTCGTTCACACGACAATCCCCAATCCCATTAATTTTTTGAATGTCATCTGATGAATATCTATCTATTGTTTCCAATTCCTCTAAAATTTTAAAACTTAAGTTGGGTAAAAGATCTTGCAGTTATTCTTTACATTAAACAGTTTAATAGTTCACAATTTAAATATAATAGAGTTTAATTTAAACTCTATTAATAAACGTCCTGACAAAGGTTAGAAGGGTTAGAAGGTTAGAAGACAAACGGTTAGAAAAAGACAAAAACATTTAAACTCGGAGTATCTAAACACCACGTTTATTAATAAGGCCATATAGTTATACGCAATTTACGCAATAAATGTTTTACTTTTTGCGATATTCTCGACGTTGTAGTTCGCTGTGGTCATAAAAACTTAATGTGGTCCACACAGCAGATATCCATGCAAATTAAATTATTGCAGTCATTATACCGTGTCGGATGCATTAATACCTGTTTATTACGTCACACAATTATTTGGGACTTCCTGTCACTTGTCACACAATATGTGTCACTTTTGTATCCAGTGACGTGAAATATTTTGCAAAAGTAAACCCTTACTCGCTTCGCTTCAGGAATCAGTCCCATAGCCTATGAGGTACAGTGCCACAAACTTATCTGTACCTCTATTATGAGTTTTTAATACTATACACGCTAGCGACTATCGTATAGAATTTGTATGAGAATTTTAGTTCAGTATAGTAACCGCTAGAGGCGCTGTACGGATTCTCATACAAATTCTAAACGATAGTCGCTAGCGTCTATAGTAAACTATAGTATTAAAAACTCATAATAGAGGTACTGCAAGGTTATTCTGTAAGAAACAAATTCGATATCGAAGCTCACTCAGGTGAGTTCTGTCACTCCGATTGCGGGCTTGATTGGCGCTGCCGTCGGTTTTAATTTTTACAGAACGCAATGTACGTCAAACGTCAAAATCTCACCGCGGATTCAGCTATCGAGATGTCAAAGATATCCTTACAGAATAGCCTAGCTGATCCGGTAAGAGGGGCGCTACTGTCTTTGTCTGACTACAGTATGACATTTGCATTAGTTCCAATTTTCACCACTGGGTCAGATAAGTTTGTGGCACTGTAATTGTGGGTGATTTTGGGTGATTCCTTAAACTGACATAACTTTTTTTTATTTATGAACCGATTGAAATAAAACAAACGCCGCTAGTATTTAAGTCCACGGAATAGTCTTATTGACTATTCCATGTTTAAATCGGCTGCAATTATTTAAGTAAGGTAACTTTGGGGGTCCGGGTTCGAATCCCAGGGCACGCTTTAAGAAGTTATGTGCGTTTTATGCTTTTCAATGTCACTTGCTACAAACGGTGAAGGAAAACATCGTGAGGAAACCTGCATGCCGGAGAGTTCGCAAAACTCAAAGGTGTGTTAAGTCCGCCAATCCGCACTTGGCCAGCGTGGTGGACTATGGTCTTAACCTTTTCTACTGAGAAGAGACCCGTGCTCAATAATTGGCCATGGGGTTGAGATGATGATGATGAATACTAAATACGCTTAATATTTTAGTCCCCACCCCTCCCTTAAGCCATTCGGCCCGTGGCACTGTAATATCTTTATAAATGGAACGCGGAAAGCAATATAAAACGTGCTGCAGAGTACTACTACGAACGAAGTTGCGTTTACGTAGAAAGCTATCGATAATTTGTTAGGTTCCTATCGTCACTGACCTCCAGATCATAGACCTATGTTCGACAGACGAAGTCCAATTACACGGATATCAATGATGCGTAGGTACCTAAACATCTAAGATGATATCTAAGATGCGTACTAAGTTTGGTTTGGCTACAATGGCCCACTACTGAGCAAGGGTCTCTCATCATTGAGGAGGTCTACAGCAAACTCCACCGCACTACTCCACTGCGAATTGGTGGAGGAGTTCAAAGCCATCCCAGGATTCCCAAGTATCAGAAGTATTCATGCCACCCGAAGACCTCCGACGTAGCTGAATGATTGCTATTTGTCAATAACAACCGGAAGTTCCTTCCGAAGCACAGAAGCGCTTACGAACTTTTTGCCAGCAGCGGTCACCCATCCAACTGAACACCGTTTATTAATTGGCCACTTGAAATTTCAATGCTTTGTACCTATGATAGTAACGATATCGCTGAGAAGTTTACAGAATGACCTAGTTACTGTCATATTCATTTTTGTTATCATAAAGCATTGAAATTTCAAGTGGCCAATTACTAAACGGTGGCCAGTTACTCCACACTTCCCTGCATAAGTTTAAAACTTGTTAATTGTTCTTATACCTCACTGACCTATAGGACACAGACCTCACGCGGCAGCCGAACAGTCGACCTACACGGATATGTATAAGCAAACATTTCAAAACTAAAAACAGGTGTTGGTGAGAATACGTTGTTCAGATATTGATGTTAATTTATGTAAAACTCGAGAGAAAGTGAATGCTCCACTCATAAGACCATAATTTACGTATTTTTAAGCGCGCTCTGTGAATTCGAAAATAAAATTATGTTCAAAGTAGTGCATATCAGAGATTATATAACCTTGGGAATATTTAAGAAGAAAAAGTTGGTTTTAACAAAAGATTTTATTCACAAAGGAACTTTTTTTAAATATCTTTTCAGAAACTTTAAACGTAAGTAGTAAAAAAGAACTTTGTTAATACTGTAACTGCGACGATTCTTTTTCCATTTCTTCAAAGATTTAGATTTTGCTATAGTTTTTTTTTTAATAAGAGCGCTTTGTATCTTAAGTTTGAAACCAGTTAAACAATTAGGAACTTGCAATACAATACAAAGTTTAGTGAAAAAGAGAAGTACAAAGAGTTTTTTTTTCTCTTATATTTTATTTTAATAACTGACAAATACACAGACGGGTCACCCAATTGTACTTCAACCCGAATGGAACTTAGAAAAACCATAAATACCGTTAGATCACTGATGCGTTGCGAGCCAATCCTTAGTAATTTTGTCGTAAATTTCATCGGAACTACCACAATCTTAGTAATAAGAGGAAGATGCTTACAGCCTACAAAATTCGATCGGGCTTACAAATAGCAACAGCAAGTGTAAAAAGCTTTTAAAAATTAATAGGTAAGTGGCCATCCAAAATCAAAAAGCGGCAATCCATAAGTTACGTCACACGGATTTCCTGATCTTTGACCCCATTTGTGAGACCCCACCCCACCTCACTAGTTTGACGTCACTTATTTTACAAATTTGGAACGATGAATAAACATAAAATATGAAATTAAAAAATCTTAAGATGTGACGTCACGAAATATTCGACCCCTCCCACCCCCTTGTCACACAATGTCACGCAATCGACCCTCTCCTTCCCCCACGTGTGACGTAATTAACTAATGGCCCCTAAGGGCAGATCCGGGTCGTACTGAAAACCAGCGGCCTTGGTTTAGCTTGTCCATGGCCAGTAACTACTGAGTGATCCATTTTCATCAAGTCGGTACCTTTATTTTGACAATCTGTATCGTATATTTTTTATTTTTTCTTTTTGTTATTCGCTTATAAAATTAATTGTAATTTAGTCTAATTATACATATAGGTACCTAAAATACTTTTTTTCATTAACAATGCGATGAAATAAATTATTTTCTTTTTTCTGTCTTTCTTTCATTCATATCGCAAATACGTTTTTTAATAAAGCGATCGTGTAGCAGGTGTAAAGCTTTTGTAAGTCGTGGCAATGAAAGTTCAAAGTAAAAGTTCAATGTACTCGCTACGAAATGTCAGGAGAAACTCGAATGTTGTTTATTCTGTATGTTTGTCTATGCATGAGGCTTCTTCAGTACATTTTACTACTATTGTTTCATATAATAAAAATGGCTATTTTTATTTGACTTGTGATGGCCAGTTTTATGAGACTCGCAGTTCGTTATGACTTTATTATTCATTTAGAAGCCCAATAAACTCTAAATTTTAATGTTCTTTTCCCTTTTGTTGTATAAATGACTTGATTTACTATTATTCTATATGTTAGGTATCTACTCATATGTATATAAATCATAGTCTTTAAATGATTATTGCAAGTGTTAATTTTCTGAATAAAATTAAGTAAAATTAAGTCTTTCATTCAAAGTTGAATGTATTAATTAATTATCGTTAATAAACAATTTTTACAAGAGGTAATTAAATGTTAATTTTATGTAGGTACTTAGTTACCTACTAATAAGTTAAGAATGTATGTGATAATTAAATCACGAGATAATTACAAGAAACGCACTAAAATTCATTATTAAAAGCTTTAGTTGACTTCCGAAGTTACATTTTAAAAAATTAGGTATATACTTACTAGGTAGGCACCTAATTTTAACTATCTAATTTAGGTACCTATAGATATAATGATAACATTCGAAAAAAAAATACTCACCATTTTCCCGCCAACTACAAAAAAATATCCAGGCACAACCGGCGAAATGCGAACTCACTGCACGTTAAAAAAAACACCGCACGTCACTTATTTCGCGCCTTTTCGCAAACTTTTTTTTCCACTGACGAAGTGACAAATCATACGTCCATCTTTAAGGGCGAGTGTCCATTAAGGCTGTGCGATATACACTGAGTCTATGAGTTCTCATCGAAAGAAAGTGGGGTGTTATTTCCCATAGCCGTAACCTGACATAGTGTGTGGACCATTCTCTCGACACATTACATTTGAAAGTCAACTTTATCAACGATAACTTAAGGTGGATTTCGATGTGTCGGATACAAAACCAACTACAGCCATTCAGTTTTCTGTCCCCAGCATCATTGTACAGATGCGTTCGGAAATGGACTTTAATTAGTGGTTTTAAAAGTGTTTTTGTGTTAATTAGTGTCAGAGCTTAAACAGGATATAATTCGCGTCATGACTTTCTTTTATTTGTCTCGAAGATGAGGTGTGGCTAGGGTTGACAGTTGGCAGAATTAATTGGACGTCTTAGAATAATTATCACGGAATACAGACACATAATTATAGTATTGAATGACAGTAGTCATATAAGCGGTCGGTCTAAAATGAAGCACTAACCGATTTTTTTTATAAGGCGATGGCGCTAAAACATGTGGAGTCGGCCATACCTACTATGAAATTAAATATTGAAAGCTAACCTGTGAAAAGTGATGTTATTACATTTTTGCTTTTCGGAAGTTTTGTGACAAAAGTTAATCGTCATAATTATTTTTTTCGGCGTGCGTTGACATTGAATACTACGGAGCGGAACGGTGTTTGGAGCCATGCCATGGCTCCAATGAAGGTGCTGCAAAATGGCCGCGCTGACTTGGTTTCTATATGTACTAAGTATAATTAGTAATTATCTAAGTTGGACGTAGTATAAACTGTGTAGTTTCTGAAAAACGTTTCAACTCACACTCGTGTCGAAATTTAGTTCATCATACCAAATCGATTGCGTGCTGCATTTTACTAGCTCACAATGACAATTACTGTCTCTATAAATCTCCTTTATGACTTAGCATTACAATCCACATTGTGTAGAAAAGCAGCGGATTGAAATAATCTCGATTTTCTCAAAATATTGTAGGTGCATTGGAAAATTGGAACGCATCTGTAACTAAATTAAAACGACTCTCTAGATCTACTAACTATCGTAGTCCTTTAAATGTATCTTATTCTACGTTCTAGAATCTAGAACATTATCAACGTAATCGAAGCCAATTCAATGCGCTTTATAGGGATACCTAACTCAAAAATTACTCGTCAGATGTAGCAGTAATACAAAGCAAAAAAATAATTAATCGTCAAAATCGATTCACCCAGTAAAAATGAATACTTACATTAAAAACAAAGTTATAAGCTCTTTATTTTGACGTCGATAAAAAATGAATTAAATAAACTATACTTAACAGCTTAGAGCCTTAGAATAATTATAGTATACAATCCGAGTCAGCGCGGCCATTTTGTAGTACCTTCATTTGGAGCCAAGCTCCAAACACCGTTCCCGCCGTTTTGCTCCGTCATCGTCACCGTCGTATTCAATGTCAATGCGCGCCAAACGTGCCTCGCGAAAAAAATAATTATGACGAAATGTGCTGTTAAATTTTGTCACAAGTCACAACACTTCAGAAAAGCAAAA
The DNA here is from genome assembly GCA_905404135.1 of Hesperia comma. Classification (NCBI taxonomy): domain Eukaryota; kingdom Metazoa; phylum Arthropoda; class Insecta; order Lepidoptera; family Hesperiidae; genus Hesperia; species Hesperia comma. The sequence continues at coordinate 6,913,948 of FR990039.1, forward strand.
GAAATGTGATAACATCACTTTTCACAGGTTAGGTTTCAATATTTCATTTCATAGTATGGCCGACTCCACACGTTTTGGCGCCACCGCCTTATAAAAAAAAATCGGTTAGTGCTTCATTTTAGACCGAGCGCTTGTATGACTACCTACTATCCTTCTATAAGTACTATAATTATTCTAAGCTTAACAGTGACAACCCTACGTGTGACGGATATTGTAGGAAGTGTTTTGCGGATTCCAAGCTGTCGAAAGCTGAACAAACTAACATTTGAAACGCAGCGTAATACTTGGACTATGTGACTATGTATGTGAAAAACTCCCTCCCAAGGCCGCCGCTGGTTGCTTGAGCGCCCGCGTGCTTCTACACCTCCCTCCTGTCGTCGCTTCAACTACTAAGCTGATATCGATTTAGTTTTATTGAAATAATATCTCGTGCCGCCCGCGTGCAGTGCAACCCTTTCACGCCGGCTTACGGTGGCTCTGACCTCCCCAATTCGCTTCTTTCATTGGTTTTTTTTTCGCTTCACACTCATAGGCCCACACTAGGATTCCTTGTGCCGTGGGACAACACACAAGACAAGGACACACACAGACCTTGTATTGTACCACCCGGTACTCAGTTACCATTTCTACCGTCATAATGATTGCTTTAACACCAGTCGTGTTCTAGATAGAAATGTGTGGAGCCGGCTCCACTCTTTAGAGACGACCATCTCAGTCCTGAAGGGTAGCAGCGTGTCTGTGACCGATTTCCATATCAAACGCGAACGGATTATAAGTCCCCGCCCCTAAATATAACGTAATATATCTCCCCCAAATATCTAGACCACTAAAGATTATAAATTACAGCAAGGCATTGCTTATAATTAATTTTTTTAATGTTATTACTTATTACGCAATGGTTTTTGACCACTGCCATTACTTACGTCACTATATGGCTAGGATGGCCAAATGTCCTGATTTCCGGGGACTTGTCCCGATGTTTGGCTGGCTCTCTTACTTTTTTGGTGTATATTTATATAAATTAAAGTGATTTAAAATACTTATTGAAAAATTTACATTTAAGTCACCCCCACTGGTGATTTTGGTTTCTTTATGGTACACCTCTTGAAATATGTACGTTATCCGCGAACACACAAAAAACATATAGGTATGCGATCGAATTGAGGATTATTTTTTTGAAAACGGTTAAAAAAACAGGACAAAAAGGACTTCCAAGCTGTAATTTCTGAACGAATTCAGTATATTCTTGTATCAATAAATCCGGAAAATTCTAAATTAAAGATGGTGTCTATGACCGAAGTTTGCGGTCGACCACAATTCTGTATACGGAAACTGCGTGGTAATTTCACCATCACATCGAATTACGCGGCGCGTTTTCAATTACATAGTAATATCACGGTATATTACCATCATTATGGTGGTAAACAAGATATTATAATGTTTAAAAACAAAAAAGAACTCAAATGTCGACCGTTAATAAAATGAGTAGAGGGAACTGAGGTGTTATTGGCCAACGTTAAGTTATTGGCCACTTGAAATTTCAGTGCTTTTTAATGAGCAAATGAATAAATATGACACATCGATAATTGCGGGATTCTGTAAACTTCTTAATTGACTAATAAATACAGGGAATGTCTAGGAAGTCCTACCCGTTGAAACACTTCCGTGTCCTAACCAGACATGAGCTACGTAGATTCCCCATTAAGGGTGCGGTTCCACTGAGGCGGAGTGGAGCGGAGCTGTGCGCGATTCACCAATCAGATGGCTTAAAACCCACACGAGGCACAATGAGCTGGGATTTCAAGCCATGTGATTGGTGAATCGCGCACAGCTCCGCTCCGCTCCGCCTCAGTGGAACCGCACCCTAAAAGCTCAACAACGCCAGGGCGGGTCGCTAGTTTAATTTAAAACATTCTCCTTTCAATTTTAAGTAGATCTATAATTAGATTCTAAATAGCAACTCAAAACCAGTTACAGTGAAAACTTAGGCGCGGAATATGATGACAGTTTTGGCGCGAATCCGCATTCTAAGATGGCGTCATTGCTGCAGATTTCTCAATTCATAATCACAGTATAAGTAACATAAATAAGCTTGCAATATTGTTTTGTCACAGATAAAAAATAGGTTTTTTTATTATTTATATCCAATCTAATCAGATAATAGTAAGCAAAATATATAAATGTACATTTTTATAGATCAGTGATAATAGGTATCCTTACTAATATTATAAATGTGAAAGTGTGTTTGTTTGTTTGTTTGTTTGTTTGTTTGTTTGTTTGTTTGTGACGCTTTCACGTCGCAACAAAGCTATTATATGGTAAGGTTTATGTGTGTGGGGATAGTTAGGAGGGTGGAGAGTGACGTAGGCTACTTTTTACCGCGAAAAAACATCCCATTCCCATGGGAAGATCGATGTTTTGTTAGTTGCTAGATATTTATTTTCGGAGTTGTTAATAGATGGCGTTAATTTGCAAGTTCTGAATTACGCTATGAAATACTACATGTAATTTACTTAAGTCATAGGCAAATGTAATAGGCTACTTTAGCTCTGCCTCGAGAACTCCCCGCTCCGGCTGTATTCAGTGTACCGCCCGCCCGCTGGCACTATCCTGTTGGCTGATGTCCGCAAGTTGCTGGACTCGCCGACACCGGTGGTGGGCGCGGGCGACTGGAACTGCATCCGGGGTGGAATAGCCTAGCTGCCAACAGAAGTGGAAGGCTACTTTTTGATGCCGCTGAACAGCACGGCTACACTGTCGAGGGTGTTGCACACCGTTACCGCGGCTCTGAATAAGAGAGAACGCGTGTGTGCAGTATTCCTCGACATGGAAAAGGCGTTCGACCGTGTTTGGCACGACGGCTTATTCTCTACAAGATCTCGCAGTCGTCGGCGCCCCGGAGTGCCGTTAAGGTGATCTCCAGTTTCCTCGAAAATAGAAGCTTCAGAGTAGTGGTTGAAGACGCCGAATCCACCGAGCGTCCGATCGCAGCCGGCGTCCCGCAAGGGAGTTGCCTGTCCCCGGTCTGCTACGCCTGCTACACCGACGACATCCCGGCGGCAGGGGGGGGGGGCGTCGCTTGCCCTGTATGCCGATGATGTGGCGTACATCACCACGTCGCTGAATAGAACCCACGCCATCGTCAAGATGCAGCATGCGCTTGATGCCCTCCCCGAATGGCTTGCCGCGTGGAGACTGTCGGTGAATGTCGAGAAGACGCAGGCCGTGAACATAAGAGGATACCTCAACAGGCGGGACCCTACTCTGGAGCTTAACGGACAAGATATCCAATGGGCCCCACAGGCCAAATACCTGGGGGCAAAATCGACGGAAGACTTTCGATGAAGCCACAGGTTACGAAAGCCGTCGCGAATTCCAGAAGCGCGATGGCAGAAACCAGTGCTCTCCTCGAGCCTCCCTCTCGGACTGAAGCTCGGGGTCTACAAGACCTACATCAGATCCCGCCTCACGTACGCGGCACCGGCGTGGTACGCGCTCGCCAGCGAACCGCAGCGCAAGAGGATGCGTGCGGTTCAGGCGATTGCGCTCCGCCGGCTGACTGATGCGCCGAGGTACGTCAGGAACGCCGTCATCCAGAGGGACCTTTGAGTCGAGAGCCTGGACGACTTCATCGAGAGATTGGCACGCAACATGTTCGGGCGTGTCGACGCGTCGCGGTTCCCGCATCTGCAGGACCTGGTGCCGCTCCACACCCGTCCACCGGACCGCTGGGCCTTCCCGCGCGACTTGCTGGTTGCGCGGGACGGGGCTAGCACTGACTGATACTGGGGCTTCGTAAGTCGTCGCCCGGCGCTGATCGGCTCCTGCTGGGCTTCCCACCAGCGGGATTCACCCGGTAGGGCCTCGATCGCCTGGGCGGCGCGAAGATGAACCCCATCCCGTTTAAGACTCTGTGGCCTGTAAAAAGGCCACCACTCACCGGACTTGACCTATTGGTTAACCATAGATGGACAACCAAGGGCCTTAGGGCCCAACCCAAGGACCGGCCCGTTTTAATGGGCCGCGAGAGACACCCCCAAAGGGGAACTAACTGTCCCGAGGGCTCCACACACCTCAGACAGGGTGGAGTGAAGAGAGCGAGTAGTAGGCTACTTTTTAGCCTAAATTCCTACGGGAGCGAGACCTACGCGGCTGTTACCTACGGGTCCCGAAGCGAAGCGCGGGCGGTTCTCTAGTTGTATACTAATGGATGTTTTAAATCGCAAAAACTCATATCCTCAAATTAGGATTCCCTGTGACGTGGGTGTCATGGACAATACACAAGACCAGGACACACCCACACCGAGAGCCGAAGTTAAAAGTGTTAAAACTCATCATTCAAATTTCCACCTCGCTGGAAATCGAACTCAGAACCCTCGGAACAGTGATCCGGTCAACCATTGCGCCACTTGGGTCGTCAAGATATCGTTAGCAATCATTAAGCTATGTCGGAGGCCTTAAGACGGCATAAAACTTCCGATAGGTTAGCCTACTGCCAATCCGCACTGGAGCAGCGTGGTGGAGTATGCTCTAGGCCTCCGCTCGAGAGACCCGTGCTCGGTAGTGGGCTCGGTAATGGATTGAAGTTGCAACGATCAGAGCTGAATAACATGAGTACCTACTCGTAATACAATGTGACCATCGGATGCTCCGGCCAATTTTTTTTTAATTTTATTAATTGAGCATAATACCCTGACAAATACAGCCAGAAAATCCTAAAAATAATATTTGCGGCTTCTATTGACCCAATGAAGACCTCTAATGTATTTTTTAATGTCCTCACTCTCCAATGTATTGACACAACGTACCTACTTTTTTATATACCTATTAAGATTATCAAGATAAAATATTGATTAAGATTGTTATATCATACATTATATTTTTGTCATAATGATTATCAAGATAACATACTGATTTAAATGCTTAAATTATTGTTCAAAGTGACAACAGTGACCATAATTATTGACATACAACAGACAGGTCCACTCACCGTTCAGATATGTCCGCCCACACGATGTGGGACAATTGCGTAACACATTTTTGTAGAAAACCACTTTCCAATAACATCCAGTCTTGCTAGGGTTGTCGCTGCACGGTGTTGTGATTATATTTATTATTTTGTAAGTTAAAAAAACTATTTTAGGGTTTTTTGATGAGCGTATTAAACTAGCTGCTCCGTCAGACGTTGTCCTGTATATATTTATATCATTTATATCTCAGTTTCTAAGCAGTGTATTAAGAGAGAACTTGTACAAATTTTCTTAGTAAGTAATTCAACTGCGAAAGCCGCATCAAATATTATTCAGAAGTTTTTGCTTCGTTGACGGACATAAAAGACGCAAAATTATTTTTTTCTTTGGCTTTCATTGATCCTATGAAGACCCTTCGTACATTTTGTTCTCAAATATCTCCTATGTACAGACAGACTACACAGCAGTAGTGTTCAACATGGAATTCGGTAATTGCATCGCACTAAAACTCTACCTTTCCGCCCTGTGATTAAAGTAGGTATATTGCAGAATGACAGCGAAAATTTAAAATGTAAGTACATTTTTATTTGTGCCGGGGACTGGTAAGTCCTTATACCCGGCGACTCGGGTACAATTTTAAAGGAGACCAGCAATTTTCTTAAGGACCTTGGGCCTGGAATTTGAAGATGCATGAGACATCGCTTTTTAGATCGAGGATATTTTTACCACATTGTGCATATTCCGTTTCTGCGGAAAATTACATAGTACCTCATCATAGTAAAAGTTTTAAGTATAAGTATAAGATGAAAGTAGATTTTTAAATATGAAATAGATGTATTAAAATATGCAAGATTATTTGAGAGTATTGAACAAGCTGTTCGCGCTAGGCCCAAATCTGATGTTCTACTTTTTTCTGTAAGTAAATAACTAAAAGTGACAACCCTAAATTACGCAAAGATGTGTATAGCGCCGTCTGGGGGCGCGGAAGTAACGTATTCGTAATGGATCTATAGGTTTAACTACATTCTGTAAGCTTTCAAGACATTCGCTCTAAACTATTATTGTTTTTAAACCGGCCAAGTGCGAATCGGACGCCAGTGGTTCCGTACACTTTTTATTTTTTTACCTATAAGAAAAATAAAGCAGGTCTATGTCTGGTAAGTATGAGGTTAGGTAAATATACTTTTAAAGTAGGTATCGCAAAAAGTTAACTATTGTTAAGTAAAAATCTTGATTATATTTTAACAGTTAAACATATTTTACCCAATCATAGCCCAAAGCCTCTATCAAGATCAAGACAAATCTTGGTAATGTTTCAACAACTAAATATATTTTCGTAAATTAATAGCTCAAAGCATCGACATCAAGTCGCCTTCCAAACAGAAGAACTAATCAAAACTGGTTCATCCATACAAATGCTACATTCTCACACAGCCACACAGTATAAAGACACGCGTTAAATCATTCTTTTCATTGCGGATTAAAACACGACCAATAAGTTAATGGCTTTGTTTCAACGCATGCGGAACCCTAAAAATTAATAGTTAAGAGTTGCGTATTGGTAAACGATCATGGCTTTATGATTTTTATGACTTAACGACGTATTAATGTCTTTTGTTAAATAACTGTACAAGTATTCTAAATCTACATATGTATAGTCTTACGTTACTGATTGACTGACAGACAACGCACAGCGGCACAGCCGAAACTACTGAACGGAAGAAGGTGAAATTTGGCATGTATGTTCCTTGGAGAGTGTAGGGGAGCACTAAGAGAGCATTTTTTGAAATTCCACCCCGAAGGGGGTGAAATAGGGGGGTGAAGTTTAAACGAATTCCACGCGGGCGAAACCTGCGGGCGGAAGCTAGTTGTTGTTATAAAATGAAATAGTTTCGGATATAATCCATAGCAGCCCATTATCTGTCCCACTGCAGGGCACGAGGCTCCCATAATGGCACAGCTATAGTCCAACTGGCCAAATAACCATCGCGAATATTAAACATTTCAAATTCAAACGGGTACTTACACACGATTTTTAACCCCCGACGCAAAAAGAGGGGTGTTATAAGTTTGACGTGTCTGTGTGTGTGTGTGTCTGTCTGTCTGTCTGTGGCATCATAGCTCCCGAACGGATGAAGCGATTTCAATTTAGTTTTCTTTGTATTAAAGGGGAATTACGGGCGCGTGTTTTTAGATATGTTTGATGAAAATCGGTTGAGCCGTTTAAAAGTTATTGGGGCTGAAAGGGGGGAAGAATTTTCATTCTGTCTCTTTGTGGCATCATAGCTCCCGAACGGATGAAGCAATTTCAATTTAGTTTTCTTTGTATTAAAGGGGACTTACGGGCGCGTATTTTTAGATATGTTTGATGAAAATCGGTTGAGCCGTTTAAAAGTTATTGGGGCTGAAAGGGGGGAAGAATTTTCATTCTGTCTCTTTGTGGCATCATAGCTCGCAAACGGATGAAGCGATTTCAATTTAGTTTTTTTGTATTAAAGGGAACTTACGGGCGCATATTTTAAAATATGTTTTATGAAAATCGGTTGAGCCGTTTAAAAGTTATGGGGGGTAAAAGCGGGGAAGAATAGCCGAATGTATGCAAGTATACTCGTGTGGGGTCTCAAATGAAAGGGCACAGTAAGAGAATATTTATGACTTAATCGAGAATATTCTTACCTATAAAAAGTATAAAATAAAAATTAAATTAAAAATTTAAAAAACCCCCGACACAAACATTTAAAAAGTAAAAAATAATATCTCTAAAAATAATACGTCGCGTTGGGGGACCGCTCCATTTACTTCTAACTTTAACACAAAAAAATATTGATAAAATATTGATAAAATATGATAAGTCTTGGGTAAAGGACTAAGTAGGTAGGCATGTGATACTTATGAAAAAAATCGTAGATAATGAGTAGTTAGGAGCGGTCCCCCAACGCGACGTATTATTTTTAGAGATATTATTTTTTACTTTTTAAATGTTTGTGTCGGGGGTTTTTTAAATTTTTAATTTAATTTTTATGAATTATTTTACCAATCACTTTTCACCTTCGCCGTGACCATGAGTCATGGCCCATGCAACTAAGTCAAAATATCGGTCAAATTTAAAAAAATCGTGAGTACCCGGCAGTAGTTCCGACATTTCGATACCGATATTTCGACACAGTTGCAAAGATCATGGTCATGGCCCATATATGTCACGTAGTCGAAATATAAGTAAAAAAAAACACGTGTGGCACTCGGAGACTGCCGCGGTAAAGCTATTGCATAGCATCACTACATAGTATAAAACAAAGTCGCTATTTTGTCCGTCTGTTTGTTTGTCTGTTTGTCTGTATGCTTAAATCTTTAAAATTACGCAACGGATTTTGATGCGGTTTTTTGTAATAGGTAGAATGATTCAAGAGGAAGGTTTTTATGTATAATACATGCATATATTCCCACGAGAACGGGATCCACGCGGGTGAAACCGCGGGCGGGCCGCTAGTTATATATAAATTAACAAAACAAAAAATAATACTACATTTGTGATAATAATAATAAAATGTATGTATATAGAGTACTAACTCATTTTCTTTCACTATTTTTTCGTGACTTTCTTCATTAATAAATGCACTTTGTTTATTCATATTTAAAACACTTTGTACACAAATTATACGAGTACAGATATTCACTGTTTTACAGTGGGCCAAGAAAGTGGTGTACCAGTTTTCATTTAGTTGCCTAGTTATCAAAAGTTACATCAAAGTTCATAGGCAATATCACTGAAAGAGACGCATAATAATGACGTAAGCCTAATTGTTAAGAATACGTACATCATAACGTCACATTATAGGTGCAAGACATTTTAATCTTTATTAGAAACGGATAATGTTTTACTTTGTGCAAAGAAGATTTAAATATTCTGAACAAAAGCATAAGAACTATTTCAGTTGACAAAATAATTCTTTTTAAAAAGAAAATTGACATTTGACATTTGAGTCCTACAACGATCTTTTGGCGCGTGAATGACGTGTGGGTGACAGAGACAGTGCCTTACAGTTTGCCTTGCCTGTATGGCACTGTCTCTATCACCCTCAAGTCATTATAGTGTCATTATTTTATGTCATGTCAATGTTATTTTGCATGTTTTAAATCTAAATACGCGATAATTCGACTATTATGAATACATGTTGTCGATTCCAACGCCTTATTTAATCCAGATCTACATGTAATTATTCTTAAAACACCGAATCGACGGGGCGAAAATCAAATGTTTGACAGGTAAGATTTGTATGGGAAATTAAAATTTTCATTTTTAGTATTTTTCTCGCAATTTTTCCATATTTTCTCATCGCTGCAACCTTCTCTGAACTTCCACGAATATTTCAAGACTAAAATTAGCCAAATCGGTTTAGCCGTTATAAAGTAAAAGTTAGTTAACTCAGTTAAAAGTTCTGGTATTTATCGATGTGTGGGTGCACAGACATAGTAACTATGTCTGTGTGTGGGTGATGGGGGTGTAATAATTTTTTCGTTACGAAATTTTTGCATTCGGTCCCCGCGCCCAAGGCCCGCGATAGAAGCTATGCAATAGCTTAATAAAAATCGTGAGTACCCGTTAGATTGTGAAATTAATACTGTACAATGGTAATTTCATACCGAATTTAATATGAGCATGTATTCACCTCGAGTGACCACCGATGACCACCAGTGACCACTTTCACCGCAAGGCCGTAGGGCAGCTTTCACTGCTGTACTGCCGCCATGATGGCCCGGTGCTGTGGATAGTCCTGTGACCGAAGCTTTGGATGCTAATATTGATTACGTTTCCTGTCTTATAGACAGCGACGAAGAAGTCAAGTGATTTTTATGCAATTAATAATAATGTGATGGCTTTTACAAATAATTAGGGTCATCAATTGGGTTGTTGACAATTTTTGAACATGATTTTATTTTATTGGTAGTTAGTACTAAATATGGATAAAGCATTAAAATAATGAAATATTATTGCCATTTTATTTTTCAACTTGACTACGGTAAGTATTATTTTTCTTTTTCAAATTAATTAACTATTAACGTATTATAAAAATGGTTTAAAATTAGCTCATCAATTATAAAAGTAATTTCATAAAAATTTTATTGAAAAACTTTCTGAAACCGGACTTCAGAATGTCCTGAACTTCATAAAAATCATGGTAACTACATTTCTTACACAATTTCGTACAAAAATTCCTGTGTAATGACATTACCCGCAGGTTTCATAATGGTAATGTTTCCGCTTGAGTCAGCGACCTTTGGAGTAATTTACCTTAATTATGTCGTCACAGGTAGCACACAAAAAAAAGATAAACAACAATTTTCTAAATTAATAAAAGTTTGTGGCGTTACAAAGGCCGCGTTCCTTACCTCGACCAAAACGCTCAAAACGTTGAAACTATAGAAAAAGTCGTTTTGGGCGTTTTGGTCGAGTTGCGGAACGCGGCCAAAGATACAAAAGGTGGAATAATATATTTGATTTGAATTTGGAAAAAAAGATTAGGATTAAAAAAAAGTTCTAACATGTCTGCGTAGGTTGAAAGATTTTTTTTTTAATCTGTGGTCAATATTTTAAAATTCTCTATTCTTTCTTTAATATGTACATACCTAAAAAGTTTTCTTATATAAGTTCACTTAGCAATTAATATTTTTAAGGTTTTTCCTTATTCGCCAATTTCATCAAATTAACACGCAGATAAAATGGCGCGATCTCAAAAATGTTACCCCTAAAGGACTGATTTATAAAAAAACGCAAAACAGGTGTTTCATAATTTTTAATCATAGTTTTAAAGACCCGAGGTGGAATGTAACAAAATCTTAGCGGACGTCTGCAAACATTTTGTACTGAGTTATAATTTAAAAATATTGTCTACAAACTATAAACTATCTCCCTGCCAAACTTCATCTTTTTAGGGTTCCGTACCCAAAGCGTAAAACGGGACCCTATTCAAGCAGGTGGTAGAGCCTAGAGTTCGCCCGGGGTAGGACCACCGCCCGCCAAGGTACTCAGTACCATTCCTACCGTCATAATAATTGTTTTTAAGAGCAATTGTGTTCCGGATAGGAAGGTTTGTGGAGCCGGTTTCACTTTTTTAGAGGCGACCATCTCAGACCTCAGGGGTAGCAACGCATCTGTGACCGAATTGGAACAAGACTCATACTAACAATAACTAATTGGACTATTACTAACATTAACTAACAGGACTAATTATCACTAACAGTCCCTGTCCTCACACTTATTAACAAACTAACCAACTAATATTCTAACACCATCTACTAACTGGACTAACCATCCTAGTCCCTTTGAGTCTAGTTCTAGGTCGGTCACAGTTGTTATGGGCGGCAGGGGAAGGGTGGTACTGCATGCTCGTTTGCTATCTTAATTCCATAAAAAAAAAAAAAAAATATTACTGAGACTTCGCTGTCGTCCGTCCGTCCGTCCGTCCGTCCGTCTGTCACCAGGCTGTATCTCATGAACCGTAATAGTTAAACAGTTGAAATTTTCACAGATGATGTATTTCTGTTGCCGCTACAACAACAAATACTAAAAAACAGAATAAAATAAATATTTAAGTGGGTGCCCATACATTCGACGTAAGTTTAGTTACCATTCGGTCCAAGAGATGGCGTTGGGCGTAATATGTAGCTACAATAAAACAATTAAATATTTAAGTGAGGCTTTTATACAACAGACCAGATTTTTTTGGCGTTTTTATACATAATGGTACGGAACCCTTCGTACGCGAGTCCGACTCGCATTTGGCCGGTTTTTATTATTCGTGAATCGATTTTTGATATTTCGTGACGAGTGTAACCTTTCGCTTTCTTAAAGACGGCTCATAATCGCTCGAGTAAAAGTGTTACCGTTTTCGAGATTTTGACCTTTGTAGATATTAAGTATATTATGTAAATATTTTCCGGGAATTAGGCTTTCTTAACCTACTTAAAAATTTTAATTTCAGAAATGAGCAAAAATTTAAATTATTTCTTTACTTACTTACATAAACATTAGTTTTAGAAGATGTAATTAAAAAATATTAGAAAGTATTGGCTATTAGGAATTAGTTTCTGTTTTGGATTGTTTTATACGTAATTTCGAAAAAGTATAAAGTTCTCGATTTTCTCAAAATATTTTATGGATTTGAAGACATCAGCTGTGCCCGAATTAAAACGTTACTTACTCTTACTAACGACAATTGGACTTACTTAAAATGAGACTCTTACAACAGTTGGACTAACTATCCTAGTCTTTAAATTAAGTCTAGTTCTAGGTTCTAGGTCAGTCACAGTTGTCATGGGCGGCAGCGGTAGGGTGGTGCTGTAGGTATGCTCGTTTGATACCTTAATCACTACATATTATAAAACAAAGTCGCTATTTTTGTCTGTTTGTTTGTCTGTTTGTCTGTATGCTTAAATCTTTAAAATTACGCAACGGATATTGATGCGGTTTTTTGTAATAGATAGAGTGATTCAAGAGGAAGGTTTTTATGTATAATACATGCATATATTCCCACGAGAACGGGATCCACACGGGTGAAACCGCGGGCGGGCCGCTAGTTCAATAAAAAATCAGAGCCCAGCGACCTGTAATAGACACCTTTTGTTAACGATATTATATTTAAAGATTTCCATCAGTTTGTTTATTCAAATCAAATACCAATGATTTCTCCATAATAGCACCAGTTTTGGTGGTCGAAAGTGGTTTGTCACAGATACCGAATAGAAGCCTCATTCATGTCTATAAATAAATATTTTTATGCTTAAACATAAAAGAAGCATCAATCTTTTTGTTTTTATTTAAGCTTGCAGTAATAAAAAAAGAAATCTGAATGTTATACATAACTAAAATATGTAAGTTATCGCTATCTGTACTCAGAAGATTCCATGCCTACATACTAGCTTCTGCCTGCGGCTTCACTCGCGTGGAATTTGTTTGTATCGCGCGGTAAGGGATAGGACTTATTTTCATCCCCTATTTCAGTTCCTTAAAAACCAACCCTGTTTTTTGAAAAAATAGCCTATGTTTGACCTTGCGTCATCAACTATCTTCCTGAGAAAAAACATCGAAATCGGTCAAGCGGTTGAGATTTTTCATACAAAATTTCATCCCATAAGTCAAGTCTTTAGGGGTTGATTTTTGAAAAAATAAGTATGGCTTAGCCGTGAAATCATCACAGACAGACAGACTTACCTACACTTTTTTTTTAGTGGCGACCGTCTCAGTCCTGTGCCTCTATTATGAGTTTTTAATACTATAGTTTACTATACACGCTAGCGTCTATCGTTTAGAATTTGTATGAGAATCCGTACAGCGCCTCTAGCGGTTACGATACTGAACTACAATTCTCATACAAATTGTAAACGTTAACTGAATAGTAACGTCCTTTACGTTTACTACAACAACTCATAATAGAGGCACTGAACGGTAGCAACGCAACTGTGACCGGACCGAATCCGCTCGTTTTCTACCTTAATTCCATAACTAACTTTTTACAAAAACATAACCGACTTCAAAGTCGAGATAATATCTCCGACTCCGAGACTATTGAAGCGATTTTAATAAAACTTCTACTGTTCCCTAAGTACTACTATACCTTAAATTAAAAAGAATCATCCCGTTCCCGATATAACTGAAAATGTTCCCTAAGTTAAAGATACTAACTTATATTAAAAAGAATCATATCGATATAACTTTTAGTTTTAGAGAAATTCGTGAATAAACATACAAACATACACTAACCAATTTAGGCACACGCGAAAGCCTAAATGGATCATCATACTCAAATAGTATTGGGGAACCAGTCTCTTCAAAAATCTCTATAAATACATACATATAAAACTGATACCACTTTTTTGAAGTCGGTCAATAAAAATGTATGGTATAGATTTCCTATAACCATATTAATAAACATGGCGTTAGGCGTAGCAGCCCCACTCCAACCCCATTGCTAATACCTACATATTGCCACACACCGTCACACACGGCTGCTCTCTCGCGCTACCAATTAGAGCCGCGGATATATTGATAGGAGGTGGCGATTAGCGGTTTAAGTTTAATATTGTAAGTTGAAGATATTTGTTTGCATGTTGAGTCCAGTTACGTTTGTTTAAAGACGAATAAACATTCACATATAGCTTAACTTAGAAAGGTGAGTTTTCGGTCGCGGTATCTAAAAATAAAATATGCCACGATGTGTATTATCACCTCCTCATGGGCCTAGGTACTATACTTGGTGTACAAAAAAAGAGTTAAAAATAATAAAAAAATGTGTGAATATCGTATAGCACTCGCTTGGAATGAAATAATTTTTCTGTGGCACTATAACACTGACACTTTAACATCCGACACATACCTCACTTGACAGCTGATTTACCTGATCTGACAGCTGGCACCTTATTGGCTCCAATAATAGATTAACCATTAAGCGACCATCTATATCTGGACTCAGTCAATACATTCTCATTTCCGTCATGCAAAAGCTTTTTATTTTCAAGTTTACATCCGTACCACACGATAAGGAACATCAATCCAATAATACGCAGTGTTACATCGCTATCCGCTCCCGCGCCGCTGGTCACTGTGTCCGCAGCGCAATCTATCGGAGCGTGTCACGGGATAACATCCCTTATTTTGCTTAGTATGTTATTGTGAACCGGAGTGTGCAGTGATATATAGAGTGTATACTGTAAGTGTAAGATATTGGATATTATGTGAAGAGGCTACAGTATCAGGTATGTACTTTAATTGTATCGGTTCCTTTGCGAAAAACCATTGATCAATCTTATCTATACTTCTGTAACAATTATATAAAGCTGAGGAGTTTGTTTGTTTGTTTGAATGGGCTAATCTCAGGACCTACTACTGCTTCGTTTTAACACTTTTTTGTGTTGGATAGTCGATTTATTGGGAGAGGTTTTGGACTATAAATGTATGTTACATGCTACGAACAATAGGAGCGGAGCATCAAGTTTCCCGAAGCGAAGCGAGGGCGTCTAATAGTCTTTACTATATAAATAAAATTGAAGGCTCTATCTGTGATTTTAAAATAACTCTGTTTTATCTAGTGCTTAAAGTTTTTTACGCGATAAGTATTAAAAGTCTAAAACACAAACAACTGACTTCAAAATGTTTGTATGTCTGTCTAATCTATCTTTCTGTTTGTTCGGGCTAATCTCAGAAACGGCTTAACCGATATGGGTGCGGTTTTCAGTTATGTATTGTAGTAACCTGTAATTAACATTGAGTGTTTTTCATTTCAATCGGTTCATAAATAAAAAAAGTTACGTCAATGTAAAAAATCACACTTAACAAATGGCCGTAAGTAATTTTTGTTTACAAGTACAAGTCTTAGGGTGCGGTTCCACTGAGGCGGAGCGGAGCGGAGCTGTGCGCAATTTACCAATCACATGGCTTGAAAACCACACGAGGCACAATGAGCGGGGATTTCAAGCCATGTGATTGGTGAAACGCGCACAGCTCCGCTCCGCTCCGCCTCAGTGGAACCGCAACCTTAAACTGAACTGTGTGCAAAGGTAATAAAATAATTGTTCTTAGCGGGTACTGTCAATTTCATGACTTCGGCGATTCAAGTACAGTGCCAAAAACTTATCTGACCCGGTGGCCAAAATTGGAACTAATGCAAATGTTATACTGTTGTCAGACAAAGACAAAGACAGTAGCGCCCCTCTTACCGGGTCTACCTAGCTATATAAATATTTTTTGGGGTTCGTCGCTCTAATAGGTACGCTAACGTCTAAAGGTAATAAAAAAGCACGAGACTACCCTTCGATAATTACCTTCAGAGAGAGGTCTCTAGACTCTAGGGATCTCAGTTATAAATAACTGACCTATTTGCGAGAACACCCGGGGTTAATAAGTTCACCTAACAAGCAATAGGCTATACCTGATCGAGAATATGGAATTGCTACTCTTCGTTAAACACTTTATTACCTGTGGTTACGGTTCAATTTAGCTTGTAGGTAAAATTTACTTACGGCATTTTAAATTCTCACCGTACGACAAACGTTTCGGCATCTAACGGGTAGTTTTTGGTCGTAAACTTATACCGTTAGACTGGATGTAATTTTTTTTATACCTAATTCTTTTATATTCGAAAGCTGGTGCTTGTCGACTGGTCCCATACAAAGACCGACATCTGATGAGTAACTTTTGAGTTATCTCTAATTATCGTTTTTGAAGTCAGTTTTTTGTAAAAAATTGTTTATTACACTTTATTGTACACCTTAGTTTAAATCATTAGATAGTAATTGCGCACAAAAGGTGATCTTATCGCTCAATAGCGATTTCTGCCAGAAATCCTTTGGGAAGATAAGGTGACACCTAGTTAGTTATTTTGTTTAAATTATATTATTCACGACAGCAACCATGCAGAGACCAGAGCGCTGGCAAGAAGACGGCGAAGAAGACAGACCTCGGCCATCTTCTAGAAGGAACTCCGGCTCCCTCTCTCGTCGGGGCAGTATCAAGCAGGAGGCAGAAGTTAAGAAGAGCGCGCCGAGTTCTGCCACCTCCAGCCCGAAGAGGATTGTGAAGCCGCAGAACTTGGATTTTGTTGTTACCGGCAAGCAGATTGCTAAAAGGTTAAATTAAATTCCTCTATCTGGGGAGCCCAATAGGGGAATCTGGGATTAACTCAAGCGCGTCAGAAAACTACAAAGGAAGAAAGTTTATGCTGTGTTATGAAGTACAATCTGTTATGAACCTTAGATATCGCGGTGGGTGAGTCTAGGAAAAAATTGACTCTTAAAGTAACTCGAGCTGCGTCCGACTTCAATTTCAATCAAAGTTCTATACTGACGAGTTGAGCGCGACCGAAGAAAATGAGGGCAACAAATACGTCGTACTTATTTTCTGACGAGATCGGGTATATCACAGATTCTCCTCTGGGGCTCCCCAGCTTGCTCGCGACAGTCGCGACTTCGCCTGCGTGAGAGATGACAGACTATAAAATATCGTTAACATTATCCCAAACGTATTAACGGATCACAATAACTCTACGTCTTTCGTCTGTTTCAAATTTTCTAGTAAAAGGGAGATCTCTCCACTTCAGACGAGGCGACATTCCTGGCGGACGGCCGAGGCCCCAGTGAATGCTCTCAAGATTCGAGCAGTGTACGAATCTAAGACAGCGTGATTCAAGTTTCGTGACGACACCGTGTGACGTGTGAAATTTAAGCGACATCCGACGCATACTTTTTGAGTTATCCATTCTTCTGGTTTTGAAGTCGACAAATTTTTTAAGTGGTTATTTCGTTTATTTACAGATCAGAACGTACCAACTCCCTGCCCGGGACGTACCACAGACGACCATCCGTGGAGTCCATAAAGTTCAAGCGAGCCGACCAGCCGAAGAAACCGCAGGCCAAGAGTCGGGAGGTGTCTGTTGATGATGACATGTCTTTGGACTTATCTCAGGTAAGATTACCGTGCCATTAATCTATCTTAGCGTTTCTTAATATTTTTCAGTTCATAGGCCGCTAAATAAGGCAAAGTTTGAAGGACCTCTCATAATATAAAAAAGACAGAATTAACAAACAAACATTTTTTGTTTTAGTGCCTACTGCATTTTTTTTATTAAAATAAAATATGAGTTCAGTTTTACGATACTTGCCGGAACAGTATTCTATCATAATAACCGCTAAACGACTTCAATCGTTTTTTATTACTTACCTCATAACTTTATTTTGCTGTTTTATTCAAAAGCGGATACTTAACATGTCTTGCAGCGACATCTGACGAGTAGTTTTTGAGCTATATCTACTAATCCATGTTGAAATCGTCTATTGCTTGGGTCAGAAATACAACACCCTTCCTTCCTCGATAATTACCTGGGTTCACCCCTCTCTTCTCTTCCAGGTATCAGACTTCGAAGACACCAACTCCAAATATGGCATCCAACAAAAGTTCTCACCCCTAGCTGCTTCCACGCCGAAGAGAGTGAAGCCCAGAAGCTGTTCCTTACAGCATCAGGTCTTGCAGAAGGAAGCCAAGAAGACTCAACGGTCGTTCGATAGTTCTAGAAGTAGACAGAGTACTCTGTCTTGCAGCAGGGAGAGTTACAAGTCTTCTAACACTTACAGGTATTGGTCGTCTTTTCAGATTTACGTCTTTTTACCGACTTAAAAGAAACGAAGAGATTCTCACTTTGATTGTATACAAGTTTTAATGTATGGATCCCACTTCATCTCACTTTTATTTTGAAAGACATCTGACTAGTAATATTTGAGCGATCTCTGACCAACTATCGTTCCACTGACGTCTGCTAACTGTCCTATCCAAGTCCCGATATAAGTTTTATTCTGTGTACGTTACAGTTGTTAGTTGTGTTGGCAACGGAAGGTGCTGCATGCTCGTTTTTAACCGACTTCAAAAAAAGGAGTTTCTCAATTCGTCTGTATGTTTTTTTCTTATGTATGTTACCTAATAACTTCGTAATAGGGGAACCGATTTCTATAATTCTTTCGACATTCGAAAGCTTATGACTGCCGTGTAGTCAATTTATTTGAGCGACATCTGACGATAAGTTTTTGAGTTATTCTCAATAATGTGAATTGAAGCGACACCTGGCGAGTGGTTTTTGAGTTATCTCGACTTTGAGTCGGTTTTTTTTTTTGTAAAAAGTGATCTATCTTAAACTCATCGAAACCCTTTTGTTCCCTAGCTATTGCTTACAACACCGAAATCACTAAATCTCCAATCAAAACTCTTCCAGGCCAGGCGCACAAGACGGCACAGAGCTGGACTACTCCTCAGTGTCGCCGGAGTACTCGGCGCCCTCCTCAGACAGCGCGGACGTCGCCCCTGATGCCCTCGTGTCGCCCCGGAGTCAGGACTTCTTGGATTCCAGGTAAAGGATATTATTAATAGATAGCAAAAAGGTTTAAAATCACGAGTCTGTGTAACTCATGTTAACTAACACAGGTTTCTCCAAGCGAAGTTGCGTGTTACCTCTGATAACTAACATCGATTTCTTGAAGCGAAGACGGGTTACTAACATAATGCTTCGATGTGTAACTTATGACAACTAACATAGGTTTCCCGAAGCAAAGGCGGGTTACTTACAAAAACTTTGATAACAACTTCTGCTTAACTTGTGATAACTAACATCCAATAGGTTTCTGGAAGTAACGGTGGTTACTAACCAAATGCTTCGATCCTATTTTTCACGTGACTTATGACAATTAAAGTACGTTTCTCGAAGTAAAGGCAAGTTGCTAACTGAATGCTTCGATAACAACTTCTGCGTATCTGTAAAACAACTAACATAAATTCCCCGAAGCAAAAGCGGGTTACTAACAAAGCTTTCATGACAGCATCTGCGTAACTTATGATACCTAAGTTTCCCGAAGCGAAAGCGGGTTACTAACTAAGTAACTAAATACTTCTATACGATGGCAGTTTCTGCGTGAGCTGGCAAGACTGCAGCGAGGGCGGGGAGTGGGGTCACTTCTGGGCCAACTACAACAACTCGCTGGCGCGGGTCCCTGTGCGCCGCTACTACGACCAGTGCCCCACGCCGTATAGAAACGAGGAGTTTGATTTTGCTGATTTGGGTGAGTTTTGCTGATGGAATTTTAGATGGTAAGATGGAAAGAATTAAAAGAAGTTCTCAAATGACGATTGAAATAATTTGG
This sequence comes from Hesperia comma, assembly GCA_905404135.1. Classification (NCBI taxonomy): domain Eukaryota; kingdom Metazoa; phylum Arthropoda; class Insecta; order Lepidoptera; family Hesperiidae; genus Hesperia; species Hesperia comma. Next base: position 6,933,591 of record FR990039.1, read on the forward strand.
GTGAGAGGTTTTCTGATGAAATTTTAGATGGTTTGACTCTAAAAAGTCTTCGAATGACGACGGTGGTTTGCTGATTTTGGTTAGAGGTTTGCTGATGAAATTTTAGATAATACGACCGTAAGAGCCTAAAAAAATTCGAATAGCGACCACGCCTCGGTAAAAAGAGCATAGATCGCCCTCTGACCACGGACTGATGACTTGAAGAGTATATTGCGTTCCCGTTTGATATAGTAGGTATTCGTTTTAACGGCAACCCGCAGTATTTCCAACTTTTCGTCCTAGTTATTGAGGTTTAAGTATTGTAGATTGACGGCGAGAATTGAAAATGGTCTAAGTAAATTTTACTTCCAAACTAAACTTGAGGGTGAGCAGAGGTAATAAAGATGTTTTTAGCAGATTAATTTTTATTTTAAAATACATTGCATTCCTTTAATTTTCCACAGAATTCTCAACCGACGGCTCAAGGAAACGATCACCAGAAAATATAAACACAATAAACAATATAATACGTAACGAAGGACTTCAATTGACGCCGCGAGAAACTCAAAATATTATCAAATGCGCCCACATCCTTGGAAATGTTCTAACAAAAGCCATTGAAAGACGCGCCAAAGACGACATCACAGATAAAGTACAAGAAATAGACGCTGAAAAAGAAATTAAGAAAAAAACCATGTCACTAAACCTGAAAGAGACAACATTACCTTTGGAAGTAAAGGAAGAAAAGAGATGGGAGACTGTCATGACGCAAACGGATATATCGCTTCCAAATACGAAAACCGCGCCAAAAATATTCGAGAAAATTCTAAGGCAGCTGTCAAAAACTAGTTTGGAAGTGCCAGAGAAGGACAAAGAGAAAGAGAAGCAGAAGACAGAAGATACAGAAGTAAAGGATGTAGTTCCAGAAGCTAGTAATGGAACATAAGTGTTTAATATTTGATAATAATTATTTTGTTGGATTGTGACGAACCAGTGGCCAATAAGGAGGTTGTCGAATTGTACCACTAGATGTCATTACTGTATTTTGTTGAAGAAGAAACAAAATATTTTATGGATGCTTTTATTCGCATAACTGTTTATTTAGACAGCATATTTATTGACCTCTATTTATCATAAGATTCATAACAAAATGTTTTTATTATCCGTTTAAATTACAACAATTTATATACTTATTTACTAAAAATTACTGATAAAAAACAATTATACTCGGATTTTTAATTAGATTCCAGATTTGACATAAGCTAATGTCACTTTTCAAAATTATGTTGCCAGCTTTTCAATAATAGTGATTACTCACACGATTACGAACGATGTTTTGATTATTCGATTTTTCTTTACTCGATATGTCTATTATAATGTGTTTTAATAAAATATAATAAAAATCAGAGAACAATACGGAAAGGTTATTTATTCAAAATTATATAGTAAACGAAAAATATTAAACACCGGCACATAATATATGCTTTTATACTCTGAATTATAATTCGATTCCTCATTGGACATTAGCTACTGTCATTTTGTAAAATAATGATACCACGTCACATAACCTGCTATTAGGTTATATGAACTACAAATTAGATAATACACAGATATTAAGCTTCATACACAATTATTAATTAATTTCACACACAATTATTAAAGAAAACTCTCATATCCTCAATTAATCGTCATAACTAAATTATGCGTTCAGAAATATTTAATTTCGTGATATACTTAGTTTCTGTTAAAGTAGTAGTTGTTTAGATGCTACTATATATAAACGAGAGGAATCGAGTCGGAAATATTCCATTTCCGTATCGAATAATTTCGGCAACGTCACTATTTAGTAGTTGTCATAACGTTGCAACACTGAAATTGTCAAATCTGGAATGTAATTAAAAATCCGAGTATAGGTACAAAATAGCATTAGGAAATTCAATTCAAAGAATCTGATCGCTTAAAACTTCGATGGACTCTGGAACACAGAACACTATTACTCTGGAAGTCCAGAGTGTAATGTTATTTATTACCTATAGCAGTTTTAAATACTAGGTACCACAAATTACGGATAGTAATACTACTAACGACATCTATTGAAAAGTTTGTATTTCATGAGGTTTTCATTCCGAAGTCCGACGTTCTTCGTTTATAATCTGTTGTGAATAAAACTATGTTTTTTATAAGTGCGATCCTAATCAATAATAATTCATTCTTAAATAATTATATTATTGAACCAATAATAAAATAAGTGTCTAAGAAATAAGAAATAAGTACACTATCTAAAAATAATAAAAGTACCTGTTAATTTACTTTTATAAAGTGTTAAAAAGTACCCTACGCCAATACTAGATTGCTCTTTTACTCCAAAAATAAACCCTAATTATTATGTTTGTTTGTATGTCAGTGGCCTGTAACTTGTGTTAATGTAATTTCAATTAATTATTATCATCCGCTTTCATATGTATTCACTTTTATAGTCACTGTACATAATTGCATTAATAAATTCCATCTTGCATGGAAACTGAATTTATTTGTATAATTATAAATACTTTATGCTTATTAAGTTTATGACTTTATTATACGAATAACTGCTATAGTCGGCACAATCATAAGATTCCGATATGAAGGCTGTCATCACAGTGACAATAGTGAAGTACAACTAAAATCGATACATTAAATAAACCGATTTTAAAAATTAACCGATTATAAGTAATAAGACTTTCTAATCGTTTCGTTAATTAAGTTCGGAAATTTAAAGACCGATAAATTAATAAACCGATCTCTGATTGTTTTCTTAAAATCGGTTAAAAACAGATGTAGCGTTGAGAGGAACTCCGAAAGGCATAATAAGGCAATTTAACGAGTAAGTAAGATGAGGGAATTATATTAGTTATTAAAATGGAAATTTCATTAATCTACTGAAAACGGAAAAACTATAAAACGGTTAATAATTATCCGATTTGAGTGGAAAAGGCTTAAAAACGTATATATCGGGAATTAAAATAGCTACGAAAAATCGCAATGCTTTAGATATATTAAAGAATCTATAACTATTTGTATTTTGGGTGTGACATGATAGCACATACTTTCGATTATAGTAATGTATCGATTATGGTCGATTCATAAATTGTTTCAAGCGGTCACATAACTATGAAACAAGCCTCCTTATAAAACATTGTAATGACGTCTTAAATATTTGTTCAATTTTACACAATTTATGATGTAAACTGATAAAAATAAAATGAAATGATTTATACAGTTTATAAATAACACAAATAAAAAATAAGCAGGGATGGTTTACATATTTCGCCAGAATTTCTAGTATTTACCTATGTAAGTACGTATAAGTAAGTAAGTACTTATCTCGTATTCGTAGTAAGTAAACAATATTACTCCAATTCGTTTAACCCACTAGTTACTTGCGTTTAATATTACAATAAATAATGCCTTATTAAAATATTTAACAAACTGTGGGCAATTTTATAACACCATGCTACGAGCAATAGAAGCGATGTGCCAATAAAATAATACATGTTGCAAAAATGGGAAGAAATGTTTATTAACTGTAAATATAAAAACAATTTTTCAAAACGAAGAGGAGGTGGATTCACAAGTACATTATGTACCTACTTATAAAGCTGCATTGATAATAAATATAAACTGTATACTGTATATGCACAGTAAATAGTGCATTACATAATCTAACCAAAGTGACCTATCATTCACTACGAAATATATTCGCTTCATAGTAACATTACCAGCAGTTCGAATATCAAATCGAAAAAATATATATTTCCGTAATAAGTAAGTTGAAGACGCCCATACAAGGTTAGTTTGTGTTCATAAATGACAGACGTCATATCGGAATCTTATGATTGTGCCGACTATAGGTACGTTACCTTTCACTTGAATTCTCCCTTTGATCGTTATAAATTAAAATTACATTATAGAATCCACGAAGAACTATAAAATTGAGAAATGTGAACATTATTTCTTAATTGGAATCGGTAAGTAAATAATAAATAATAGTAAGTTGTAAGGTAAAATTATATTGTATTTTTGTTCAAATGAATATTAGTAAATACTATAATTAAATGAAATTGAAACTTATTGGTCAAATAATTATAATTGTTATTTATTATTGATCTAAGTATAAAATAAAATATTTGTTATTTTGCGTTCGATCTCTGGGGATAAAAGAACACATACGTATTAAAATAATAAAATATACCGTCGTAGCTTGCACAATTTAGAAAAACGAATAACGTGTTTATTCTCGTATGAAATGTAAATATTAAATAAAGCAGCGCCATCTTACATATTAAAGAATAATTGGTCCCTATAGGTTTATTAACGATCTATACATGTTTCTTTAATTTGTCAAAAGATGGAGGTTTTCAACGTAACCTTTATTTGAGTGCGCAAACTGTGTACAGTCCGCCCAACTTATCTCTGAAATGGCAAAAATTGGAACTAACGAAAAGTCATTCATAAGTACATTGTGTTCATTCATCTGTCAGTTACTAGTGTGCAATGATTGGTCAAATGAATGTCAAATGCGTCCGACAGCGCCTCTTTCGTTTCAGTCTTAAGTTGGGTTTACTATAACTTGGGGATCACAAATCAATTTTATTTTGCTAGGATTATCATAACTACGTCGTTCTTTGTTGAGTATCTAGATGTCGCATTTAGGTTCTATGGATATCCTAGTTCATAAGAGCACCGTTAGATGTCAGAAGACCATAAAATTCTTCGTAACTAGAGACAGATAAATTAACTTCTTTTTATGTTTTAGATTTGGGAGAGGTCCCCTGTGACTCCCGCGCTGAGTCCGCGCCTGATTAAAATATATCATGGACGGAATAGTTATAGTTCATTTTCGTACGCAAGGTTTTAGTACCTCATTGCTCGCTAGATGTCGGTTCGTGTATCAATATTAAATTAATGAGGGTCGCCGTTTTTGTGCTCACCAGTTGGCGCCACCGGCGAGTGAGCTCCTGCTGTCAAAGCCCGGCCATACATAAACAGTGACAAGTAAAATTCAGAAAAGTGAGAAGTGACAGTGCCACAAACTTATCTGACCCGGTGGCCAAAATTGGAACTAATGTAAATGTTACTGTTGTCAGACAAAGACAAAGACAGTAGCGCCCTTCTTACCGGGTCAGATAAGTTTGTGGCACTGACAGCCAGACCTTACTCTGCACTAGCGCCTGTAGCGGCGAATTCACACGCTTTTACTATCCATATTTTGTGCTTTTACCCTCATTGATTATCATGAAATCAATCTTTTATTCTCGTACACAATTCAGCCTACTAGTCTATGGAAAATGGCGCTGTGCGGGCATTTATAATAATGATAAAATGTGTTCTAACTTCCAACTCAATTAATATTTGTATTTCTTTACTTTTTAGATTTCAGCATAAAAACAATGTACTTACGTAAATAAGTTTAAGGTTTCTTTTCATACTTATTATTAGTTTTATTTAGATGGAAACACAGTCGAAGTATGCGATTAGACTGACACAGTTCATATATAAAATCATACACCCGAAATTGTTGAAAATCCTTAATTAAATGTAGAAGGTGCTGATATTCAACCTGATAAGTGTTAAGTTGGCAGATCAGGATTGCCATGCAAGTACCAATAAATTTAATTAAATATGATTTTTCCATGTACATTTTGTGGTAAAATAATACAACAGTAATATATTTTCATAATTTATTTCAACTTATAACTATAATTCACAATCATATACTTATCTAACATATTTTATTGAGTTACATGATAAATTAAATTTATATTGGAAAGCTTGACATATTAACATTGTTAGAAATCCATACTAATTCATACTAATTATATATTAATAAAAATATCCATACTAATTCGTCTTCGCCGGAATACTCACATACTGTCTGCTTTATACTGTGTGCTATTCAAGCCTACTTGCCCTTTTTATTTAAAAGAACGTTTTGAATACCTGCACCTTACACATGACCGGACCCTTCGTTCCACTCACAATCTTCTGCTTAGCACTCCCATCCATTCCTCTTCCTTCTACATGAAATCCTTCACAGTAACCGCCGTCCGTCTTTGGAATTCCCTTCCCTTAGATATTCGCCGCTCCCAGTCCCTCGACACCTTCAAGAAAAAGGTCAAACTCTTCTATCTTGAGAAGCAGTGCCCATCCTAACTGAGATTTGGTATACCAGTTATGTTGACATGAACCTACTTATTTCATAATTTTCTTTGTTTATGAAGTTTCTTATAATATGTATGTTTCTAATATTTCCTGTCAGAATGTATGTTATTTCTTACTGTTTGTCGTGCACCCTTCCTCTTTCTTACTTTTTATTGTGTCCTCTGCCCAAAGGTTGTCTGGAAGAGATCGCTCCATAGCGATAAGACCGCCTTTTGTACTACTACTCAAAAATTTTTTTTTTTATAATTGTAAATGTTACCTTTTAGTGTGTGCAATAAAGAGTATTCTATTCTATTCTATTCTATTCTAATATTATAAATGCGAAAGTCTGTCTGTCTGTCTGTCTGTGACGTTTTCACGGCTAAACCACCGGTCCGATTTGGATGAAATTCGGAACGAAAATATTTGAACACCCAGAGTCACACATAGGCTATTTTTTTTTCAAAAATCAACCCCTAAAGGCTTGAAAGAGTCGGCTGAATAAAAATTACGACAATAAAAAGGACACAAAAAAAACTTAAGTTTTTTCTCATTCAGTATGATGTTTTTATCTATTAAATACATTTCAATTTTATTGTTTGTATAATTGTATTGAATGATATAGTCAGCTTTCCAATTTCAAAACTATTTGTAATCTGAACCAAACTATTTACAAGGATAAACTAGTAAGCGTAGAAACGAGCGAACTCTAGAAGAATACTCACAAGAATTTCAAGAAGATAACTATTTAAGCGTATTTTTATGTACATACTAGCTGACCCGGCAAACGTTGTTATGCCATATAAATTATTTCTAGGAAAATGACTATTAAAAAATAGGGGTTGGTGATAAAAGGGTGAAAATTTAGTGTTGAATGTATTTTTTAATTCCACATTATAGAAAAATAAATACAATAAATTTTGTCCAAAAATTAAAAAAAAAATGTTAAGGATGAACAACAATATTTTTTATTAAGTTTGTAATTGGTGTAGGTGTCTAGTATTGATTTTAAAAGATATGTCACGGAGTTTTTTAATTTCTTCTATTTAAAATTCAGTATTCAATTATAGCAACTATGCAATGATTTTAACTTAGAAGACTCGGGCATTAAATTAAGTCTCAGAGTGGATTAAAAAGTTTGCGAATTAAACTGATCAATATATCAGTATTATAATATTATAATCTAGAAACTTTGCAGTCTGTATCGCTTGATCGCCGACGCGTTGCCGGCAAAGCTAGTCTAAAATTTACATTCCATTAAAGAGTCATGTATGTATTGATATTTTATACGCTCAAATAGTTTAATAAAACCTCATTCCTTTATGTAAATTATGTAGAAATAGACTAAGAAATAATAATTTGAAGATATTTACAAATCGTCCGGGCTTTAAACTTTTAGAACGCTCAAATAGTTATAACATATCAAACTTATCAATAATATAATATAATCTATACTTAACTAAACGTAAGTCATAATTTTTTTGTTTAAATAAAAAAATAATTCTTCTTTCAACTTAGATAATAAAATTATTCGAAGCGTAATAATAATATTGCCATAATCAAATTTGTAAGTCGCCGTGGCAACACTCGACAGTATTGCTAGTTGTAAAAACTGAAAAAAAATGTAAATTAAAAAATGCCGTATTCACAATTTAGAATCCATGTTTAGAATAAAAATAATTTCAGAAACGAATTTAACCGCTAAAAATAGTTTTTCTAATGCTAAGCCTATGCTTAATGCGTGAAATATTGCGCTGATGTGGTGAATGAACTAGAAATTAGATTTGTAAAAATTGACAATTAATCTTATTTTCGTGTATAAGCAAATTTAGTTACATAAATTGTTGTAACAGAAACTAGTAACTAAAGGCTCAATTTTACATGATTCCTAATACATGAAAATAAGAGTAATTGACAATATTGACAAGCCTAATATCTTCTTAATTCATAACATTAGCGCATTATTTAACGCCGTAAGACGCAGATGTAGTCGTAGAGTAAAAAGTCATAATCCAGTTATAATTTCATAGAGCTTTGTTTAGGAAAATAAAACATAATTCTAGACCTACACAAGTCATTTTGTTTTAGTCTGATCATTCCATCAACACACTTTTTATTTCACCTCATTAAAAAACTTTAAAGTACGAATTTATTTTGTCTTCTTTACAGTTGAATTTTAAAAGAAATTGTGACTTAGTATGTCTACGTCGAAATTCAACCATAAGATATACAACATAAAGGTCATATTTCACTGATTTCTCTGTTAAAATTAGAGTGGAAATGTAATGTGCGTATGTCTTTATCGACATTTCATGCTATTCGTCGCCTTAAGTTACAAGTCACTTCAAGCCGTCGTTATAAGTCAAGCTAAACCGTCTCTACAATTTGTAAGTCACGCTTTACCGTCACTATAAGTCGAGCTAAACGGTCTCTACAAGATGTAAGTCACGCTTTACGGTCACTATAAGTCAAGCTAAACGGTCTCTATAAGTTATAAGTCACGCTTTACCGTCACTATAAGTCGAGCTAAACGGTCTCTACAAGATGTAAGTCACGCTTTACGGTCACTATAAGTCATGCTAAACGGTCTCTGCAAGTTATAAGTCACGCTTTACCGTTACTATAAGCTAAACCGTATCTATAAGTTATAAATCACCCTATACTATACAGTCACTATTAGACATGCTAAACGTTTCTGTTATAAGTCATGATAAACCGTCACTATAAATTATTAACACCGTTCATATATTTACACTTAACATTAAAAATGACAACACGAAATTATAGATAATAAATGCACTAGAAGACTTAATGGCCACTGGTTCCTATATCTTTTTTTAATATTTACAATATTATATCTAGTGGCAATAACCGAATAATCCGTAATACAATAATTCAATTCTATATATGAATGCCGGCTGCATGCACGAAAAAGCATGACTCGTTGTCATGTTCCGCCTGAGCCGAGCGTGCAAGCGAGAGCACGGAAGAAGCAATACGCGCACGATTGGCCTAAGCGTTCGACTTGTGACGCATCTATATCACATGGTGATAACAATTCAATTCATAAAAGTATGCAATTTTTCCAAAATGTTGTCTTATGAGGTTATCACATAAAATTATCGTCCGTAAACCTATTTCATGTAAAGATAACTTTATTTATACCTACTACGTATTTATTTAGGGCATAAAAACTCAAGTCGAAATGTGTCACTCTTACTAAAAAAATATTATTCGGATACTACTCGTATTAATCGCGAGAAGGGGTGGTAGATTATCTTTATTTTGCTAAATTCTACTGCATAGGCATTTGAGGTGCCGACGTTATCACAAATATCAAACAAAATTTAGTTTTATGGATATCTTACTGGCGTATAATTAAAATTGTTCCCAAATATTTTATACTCATTATTCTAGTATTCCTTAAGTTAGTAATCAGATTAATTAGAATTATTCTAATTATAGTATTTACATTCGACTTAATTACAAAAGTTTTTTGAATGCGTGGTATTTTTGCGTTGGAAAAAGGTGCAACATTTCGTTATCAATTGCAAGATGACAGCTATTTAGAATCAAAAATTTAATTTAAAACGCTGTAAGTGAATTTTGCTTTCAAGCAAAATTTAACTGTCAGCGCAGGTTATTAATTTATTTTCAAGCGTTTCTATTTGGACAACATACAGTGTTGCTAGACGACTAATTATAATTTATGTTATTTCAAATTACATTTCAAATTTTTTTATATCGAACTTGCACCACGATTCTAATGTTTAAGAACAGACTTTTACGCACTTTCCGCCAACTCTTCTGCAATCTGCACCAACTTATCCTAAGAAAAGTAATCAATTATGAACTTTATGTCTTGTTAATTACGGTTGAATATTTGAATTAAGACGAGTTTGACGTTGAGTCGACTTTCCAATATACATTCGAAATTTAACCTTAGGAACGAGATATAAAGCCCACAATTGAGTGCTTTTCTTCTGAGTTGGTACGAGAGTCGAGTTGGTAATATACGCAAAGTTTTAGACTGGCTTAACTGCCACAAATACGTACAAAAGCTTATTGTATAAAACGTCATAATTCAAAATATAAATCTTCTAAGCGATTATATCTAATACAAACTATAAAAATCTTGGGTTTAATAACGGCACTTAGTGTTTAGAATTTAAAGCTCAAAACGTTTTATTGCTTGACCAGAAAAATAGAAAACCTGTCATGAGGGCACTAAAATTTCCTTTTTTATGGCAACAGCACAGACAACAGTAACTATAGTAATGCTCATATTTATTAATGTCATTTCGACAACTATGTCGGAAATGTTATATATGGAAGTAAATGTTATTTTATTCGAAATGTTATTTTAGCACATGAAAAACCACTTTTCTTTCACGAATATGAACAGTTTTTGTCATTTTAGCACAAAAAAGACACTTAAAGTAAAAAACAAACATGAGGCATACTGTGACATTCAAACTCACTGACAAGCAATTTACGATTGACATTTAGAAACTAAGCGTTGCCAGTATAAGAAATTAGTTCCATGAGTTTACCGCAATATGGCGAGGTTTTTTATATTCCTGGTCAAGCAATATATGACATACGGCCCATTGAGCCCACTAGTGGGATATGCTAGCTTAAGTTGATTTGTTGATTTGAAATATAGAATATTTCAAAAGACTTGAGTAGACGAATATACCAGACGAATTTTTGAAGAGACCATTAGTCACGGTTATTTGATGAGACTGTTGAAGAAGTGAGTCTACTCAAAAGAACATACTTAATCATGGTCTTCTGAGTAGACTAAAGAAGAATGCCATAGAATATACAATTTTATCGTGGTCTTTTAAGAAGACCGAAAGAATATTTTTTATATTTCCAATAGAACAAATTTCATATTCTGAAAAAAGAATGGTCTAATTATAGTGGAGAAATTAAATTTACATCACAATTAATTACAAAAGATAATTAATGTATCATAATTGCTTAGTAACATATACATAAATAATAAATAATATAGACTTCACAGTCGTAATCGCTAGATAGCAATCGTTAAGCCTTGTCGGAGGCCTTCGGGGGAAAAAACTCTACCAATACGAACTGGAGCAGTTTTGTAGAGGCTCTAGGCTCCTCATTACTGAGGAGACTGCTCAGTAGTGGGAAATTAATGAGACTTCACCATAGTCACTTAACATTATTTGTGATTTTTAACATTATTTGAAACTAGTTAAGAATTAACTACTTTTTCTCGGGGTTTCGTCCGCATGCGTGTCGAAAAACAAGAAAATAAGGGAAAATTGTCTCGACTATCTATCTCCATACCAAAATACATCAAAATTGGTTCAGTAGAAATCGTGAAAAGACAGAGTTACTATTGTATTTATAACAGGGATTGCATGGAAACTTAGTCCTAACCTAGTCTAAAGGTGGGATATATTTGTACTAAATACTTAAATAATATGGCATATAGTTTTATTTACACAAAAGATGGCGTCATAGGGTTAACTGAGGAGTAATTGGCCAATGTCTAGTAATTGGCCACTTGAAATTTTAAGGTTTTATAATAAGAATTGTTTGATAGTTACGCTACCTCTAAAGTGAAAAAAAAATAAAATGTTGAAATGTCAAGTGGCCAATTACTTAACGTTGGCCAGTTACTTCAGAGTTTTTAACACCTTTCGACGAACATTTTAAATCAGAGCGATGGGTCTCTTTATTTCTATTATTGTTAATTATTCGAAAATTATGGCAAATCGAATTAAAACCGCAGTCATTGGGTTTTTTTTAAGTCAGTCAAAAATATTTCCTTAAAGAATTTAAGACTACTTAGATCTAGTTTCAACTGGAAAGGTCTTTTGAAAAGACCGAAAGATCTGTTACGAATTTAAATCCTGAATACTTACTAACTGGCACATCAAAATTTGGCTTGGTCTTTTGTCATTTTGTTTGGTCTTTTCAGTAGACCGTAAAACATTACGTTCAAAAATAGTACCTTTCGCAGGTTAATTCAACGTTTATAATCGTATATAACTAATATTCCTTTCAATATTTACAATATATTTCCAAATAAGTAAGGAGCGTTCTACATATCAACAGTCTTTTAAGTAGACCGTTTATCCATTGAACGTAAAAAACCTCTATACATTAATATATTACTATTTACATACCTCAACTATCCGGTCTTTTGAGAAGACCATACATTTTCTCGCCCGGACATACAGTCAAAGTTAAATACAGTTATAAAACATACCTCAACTATACGGTCTTTTGAGTAGTATAAATTTTTCGACGAAATCCGTTGTAAAAGCAGTCGATTTCGTCTGTGGTGTGTAGAAGAGGATGGTTGGTTAGTTTACATACCTCAACTATCCATCTTTTCAGTAGACCATACATTTTCGTGCCCAGGCATACATTGACCGTTAAACACAGACAAAAACGCACCTCAAACTACGGTCTTTCGAGAAGACGAATTTACGAGAAGAAGATTTTTCGACGAAAACCGTTATAAAAGCAGTCTATTCCGTCTATGGTGGGTCGACGAGGAAGGTTGGTTGACAGATCGGTGTTTTCTCAACAGATGCCTATGTTGAGGGTCTAGCATAGCAGTATATCCTGCAGGAGAGCATAGCTCAGGGTAGCGGTGGTAGAACGCGCGGTAGCCCTCGTGGAGAAGGTATACCTCGGGGTAGTGAAGGGCCGGGTAGCTTTCTTTGTTCTTAGCACGGTCCGAGGATCGGAGGTAGCGGGAGCTGGAACAATGTGTTTGGTTGTTAAGGAAGATTAATTTAAAATTATAACATTGACTAAGGAAGTTCTCGAATGGAGTGATGATCTACAAACGCCAGAACAGTTCTTACAATTAAGTTTTACGCCACTAAATAATTTTATGCCAAAAAATGTGTTACCTACCAAATTTTGGAAAAAATGAAAGCTTCAAATCTTGCAGGTAGTTTTTTGAGTTACTTTCGACTCAATGATTCTATTGCCATTTCATAATGCTTTAAAATTCTTTTTAATTTATACTAATATTATAAAGCTGAAGAGTTTGTTTGTTTGTTTGTTTGGTTGAACGCGCTAATCTCAGGAACTACTGGTTCGAATTGAAAATTTTTTCTTGTGTTGAATAGACCTTTTATTGAGGAAGGCTTTTTAGGCTATATAACATCACGCTGCAACAATTAGGAGCGAAGAAATAATGGAAAATGTGGAAAAAACGGGGAAAATTATTCATTCTCGAGGGCTTTCGTTGCATGCGTTGCGAAAACGATTCAAGATACCAAAAATATATGTATGAAAGAATTATTCCTCTTGAAATGATCTAAAAAAATGTCCACGACAGTATATGTCTATCTTTTAAGATTAACACACTAGAACCGTTTTTATGGTAATCAAATTTGGTCGAACCCACTGCCATACGAAACTTGCCGCGTTTCCAAGTTTAATCTGAATTAATCTTGCTGTGATCCTTTGCTACTTTGCTATTATTTTGTCGTAAGCTTTATTTCTAAGTTTAATTTAATTTAACCTGAATTAATTTTGGTGATAGTTTATTATCTTCCCGAAATTCCTACGGGAGCGGGACCTACGCGGTTGATACTTACGGGTCCCGAAGCGAAGCGAGGGCGGTTCGCTAGTGGAGAATAAACTGCAAAACATTACGACCCAAGTGGCTCAAAAAACACGCCAGATCGCTGTTCCAAGGGTCCTGGGTTCAATTCCTAGCGAGGCGGAAATTTGAATGATGAGTTAAATTGTCGTTCTCTGTCTGGGTGTGATTGTCTTGTGTGATGTCAACGGCACCCCCCGACACAGGGACTCCTATGAGTGTATTGCGTTATTTATTTACTAAGACCAAAACTCACAGTTTAGGCCCTCTCTCGAGCGAGAATTCGCAGTGGAACACCAGGATGCGTCGTTTCGAGTTATCCCGCGGCTGCAGCGGCTCGCTCACCAGGGAGAGGATCTGTGCTGGCGTGTACAGATTGGTTGCGCCTAGTATGTGACCGCCTTCGTATTCGTAGGGATATCTGCAGTCTATTACCTGGGGACAAAGAGTTGTGGTTACATATAGAGATTGCAGAGATATAGGGAGGAGTTATCATGGTTGTAGTTTATGGTTTTATGTGAAGGTACAGAAATGCTGTCATCAAACTCAAATTCTAAACATTTATTTCATGTTGGTTTGCTCGTTAGTAAGTTAACTAACATCATAGTATCTCAATGACTAACATCATCATCATTATCAATATGATGTTAATGATGGATTAACATCCTGATGATGATAATGAATCGTCACCACCGCAACCCATAACTCGGCACAGGTCCCTTATCAAAATGAGAAGTTTAAAGCCATTGTCCACCACGCTCACCCAGTACGAAAAGTCAAAAGTGCGTATCCTGGGATGCGAACCCGGACCCTCCCAGTAATGGGTCGATTTCTTAACCGCTAGGCTATCACCGCTTTTGTAAATCCTATTACAATTACATGGTAAAAACCAAATTACCTGAAAGTCAGTAATGCAGTGTACTCTCTCCAATACAGCTAATGTATCGCACGATATGGACTTCAGGTCGGAGTGGTCGCCGCTGGTGAGCGGTAACGAATGGTAGCAACGAGTCTCCGACAGCGAGGCGAGGGCGACTACTAACTACTTACTTATGATGCAGGACGACGTCTGCCGGGTCCACTAGTAATCTTTCTCAAAATGGCGGCCGAAATGTAGATAAAAGAATAGGCACAAGCCGAACGTAGACCGATCGTGTCTCTCTATTATACAACGCTCTCGCTTGCGCGCTCGGTTCAGAAGCGTGATACTTTTTCGTACATGCTTAAGACGTTATCACGTCAAAAAAGGTACAGATTGCTTAGTATGACTATATCTCTATATAATGGTAATAATAATATCTCTATATTTACCTGGAACTCAGTAATACAGTCAGTGTACTCCCCCCGGAGTAACCCAGCGAGGGTATCACAGGAGATGGACTTCAGGTCGGAGTGGTCTCCGCTTGTCAGTGGCAGTGCAAAGGGGAGAGAGAAGTCTCCTATCAGGTCTGGATCGGAGGCCGCTGGAATATGATAATTTGTTGTATGACTATTAAATGATATTTACAGCATTTTGAGGAATATACGAGTACATAGTTTAAAATATAAAACAATATTATATCAATGTGTTATATTATTATGAAACTCTTCTGTTATTAAGTGACTGAAAAACAGACAAAACTACTGAACACATTAAACTGAAATTACACTAAGCACTAAGAGAGGATTTTCGAAAATTCCCTCAAAGGTATAAAAAAGAGGATAAACTAAGTGACTGACTGACAGACAACGCATAGTCGAGACTGTTGACTGCTGAAGCTATGTTTACTGGTTGAGGGGCGTAGAGGAGAACTAAGAGAGGATTTTTGGACATTCGCTTTGTACGTGTCATTACTTTAGAAGATAGAATGGGTAAGTATTATGTATATGTATAATGTATAAAAATATTCCGCTTCCACTAAAGGTCAAAACACTATACACAGATTAATATCCACTATGGCATAGGCCTTAGCAAACATCAATGATAAACTGCAACATTGTATTATACTACTCAGTTGTTTATTAGTCGAAGTCGTAGAACACAATTTTTTGCATCTACCTACATTGTCCTAATATTGACTAGCATTGTCATAACAGTGATTAAGATTACTCGCATGTTATCTCGAGTTTATTTACATTGATTCTTGTGTTTTCTCTGTAAGTGATTTTTTTGTAAATCTTATGAGAAATAAATTCTTTAAACGTAAATAAGGTAAGGTAGTAATCTATCCCTAAAAGATAGACATATGCCATCGCGGATTTTTCTGTAGACCTTTAATAGAGGAATATCCCATCTACACATGGTTTTCTTATAACAACGGAATAAGGCAACATTGTCGCTGAAAACTATTTCCGATATTATGAACAATTATAGTATTTTTATTAACCAATCAATTTATGAAATTCTAAAAATAATACAACTACACCCTCCTCATGAATTCCTGTCTATTGGTGAAAGCTGCATGAAAATTTTTTCAGTAGTTTTTGAGCTTATCGCGAACTGACAGACGCGACATGGCCTTTCCTTGCGTGGCGTGACCTACGTAAACATTGTACGTACTACGTAAATGATTTTCATAATTATAAACTTTCATGCCCTCTCTTTACTCCTATATATGACAAAATCCGTTCTTAGCAGTTGTCTACTAACTATAAACTACATTACTGCCAAATTTCGTATTTATTCGTCACGCCTTTTCGATATCTCTTTATGAGTAAGTGACCATGCTTTTATTTAGATAAGATATACTTACAACGAGCTAAAGCCGACATTATTGAGGCATTGTTCTCTGAGAAGGCCCGTTGCAACACTGGTCGCGGCTTTTCCTCAATTTCCGGACTATAACAGTTCGATTTTCTTCTCTTACTCATACCAGACTCTTCCTCCACACTTCTCTTACTGGTCTTCTTCGGACTCTCCTTTATTGAGAACAGAGAAACTCTTGCTTTCGATGCCTCTGGATTATAACTCAAACTCCTGTGGAACCCTGACCGCTTTAAGCTGAACTCCTTTTCCGGAAGAAAGTTGTCTTTAATCTGTCCCGATAGGAGCTCATTGAAATTGGCCATCTTTGGACTGTTTGATATTTCCTCAATATCCAAAAATGGTTCTTCTAACTCCGATATAAACCCACTTTCCATTGATGTGGTGGATTCAGATGGAAACCTCAATTTACTTGAGCCAGGAGATGACATTGAGCCAATGCTAGAGTCACTCTTTTCATGTTTCAAAGTCTTCGTTGGAGTCTCAGTGAATTTCAAACTCTTTTTAACGGAAACATTACTCATAGAAGGCCGTTTCGTTGCCGGTGAAGTGAACTCAAATGTCTCATCCTCAAAATTCAGCATTCTATTCGTTGTGTTTGACTTATTGAAGGAAGTTGACTGTTCTGATTCAGACAACGGAGCACCAAAGACAAAGTTGGTAGACGTTACTTTTCTGGATGTAGACCGCCCTCTTGATATAATATTTGGACTATCTGTGGATATTATTTCATATTTGTTGCAGGCATCAAAGTTGTCAGCATCAAATTCTTCTTCTAAGTCATGTAATGTGTCAAAATCAGGGTCCATATCGTTCAAGTCTTTTTCCGGCACAAAAATGTCCTTTTCAGTGTCCTTGGCCATTTCGAAGGTTCTGGATAAGCTTGTAGGTAGTGCGTCTGTGAAGTCCAGCTGTGAATGAGAAAATATTTGGATTAATTTCCTTGTAAATATTGATGTGATGTCTTATATATCGATGAAAAGTGTCACGTTCTGTCTGAGCCTATATTTTAACGCCATATATTAAGAACTATTATTATAAGGGCACATGAAACAACAGAATTAGTGCCGTTGTCAATAGGTAGGTGGCAGTAGTAGTAGTTTTTATCAATGTTTCTTTATGGCATTATTACGTAAAATTATCGTCTGTAAACCACCGCGGCTACAGACAAGTAATATTTTTAAGTCCTTAATTATTTTGAAGTTAAAAAAACAAATGATTTACCTTAGTCGTACACCAGTTCATTTTCTGCGCCTGAAAACTTTCTCCAAACGAGCAATCCCTTGTCTCTTCTTCTACATCCAGTTTCACGAAGCTCTCACTCATAAAAGGACTGTTTTCTTTATTAGACATCTTAAACCTCGTTCGCTCTTCAAAGATCCGTGTAATTTTTGTAGTCTTTAACGACCTGCTTGTCAACGGTGACGAGGAATTTCTGTCAATGAGCGGTGATTTCTGATCGAATATTGAGTTGATTCGAGCTAACGGTGAATTTTGGGATAATGGAGATTTTAGCCGATTTATTTGACTATGCAATGGAGATTTCAGAGCTTGCAGGCTTGGAGACTTTTGTATTGGTGACTTAAGTCTATCTATTTGACTGTGCAACGGAGATTTTATCCTGTCAATGTCTCTGTGTAACGAATTGTGAATTTCTCCAAGGATTCTCCGTTTTGACGGGGTGCTCAGTGGTGAGCTGTGGGGTGATTTGTGACTGAAGTCGATAGAATGGGGATTCATTTTATATTTGTAGTTTGTTGTGACTGCCTCGTCCTGTTTCCGTTTCTTGGAGTTATTGCCGGAGTTTATTCTGAAGTTTTCCGTTATCAGCCTGGAAAGATAGAGAAATATTTTGTTAATTGATGGAAATAGTAACAAAAAGTAAAGTGTGATCATAGTGATTACCTTTTTAATTAACTGATAGAAGCAAATGAACTTATTGTCTTAAAGAACCCAAGTATGCTTATATACAAATGCTTCAACTGCATGATATTTGAGTAGGTTTCACACTTTATCTGTTAGATATTTGAAACTGTTACTATTATTTGAGATGCCAAGCATATGGAATTGCCACCTCCCTGCTATTAACAACTTTATTACATGTACTCATAGTTCAATTTAGCTTGTAAGCAAAATTTATTAAGGCACTTTAAATTCTCATAATCAATCTACAATGAACCTTATATACAGGGCTGAAAGCACACAATTGTGTGTGTTTCCATTGGATCAAAGTCCATATTGAAACAGATTGGAGTATGGTAAAAGTTTTATTAAAACAATAAGTAATTATACTGTCATACATAAACACTTAAGTAGATTATGTATTTATTTATTTATTTACCCTTTATTGTATAACCTACAACTAGGTAGTTACAAAAGGCGGATATTTTATATGTATACTATACTATTGTATTACATATAAAATACATGGCATATTATTTCATGGATACAAGTAAATTTAGATGTCATCTAAAAAGTAGCACAAAGTATTTAATTTAAAATATCTTTCTATCATCAATGCCACTGTCTATTTTTGTTGATATTAACTTCAACCTATGAAATATTAAGCTTATAATAATAATATATGTATTATTATTAAAAAGGAGAAGAATACATAGGATGTCATGGGAAAGAAAACTTAACTTTAGAATAACTTTAAAGATAATATTAATTTCAAGAAAACCTTTATTAATTGTACTTATAAGTATAAATAACAAAAGATATTATCAGCTTATAGTATCTGAAATAAGATTAATAAATTAAGAAGAATAACAATATGTAATAAAAAAAATACTTGTTTCTTAGCCATATATTTTATTTAAGTACAAAAGATATGAGCACATTATGTACTTACACAATCATATAGTACTAAATGATTGTACAATCTGTTATTGTTATTTAAATATGTGTAATAATTAAACATTATACATCATGTACCACTTTTGGTTCTTAATTATTCATTTAAATCTTAAGCATGAATATGCCCTGTCATTTAAATGCTTTATTCCTTTAGTACTTTAGTACCTAACAATTTCGTAACCCCTGGTTGTCTAGAACAAATAGTTTTTAACAAGACCATCTTTTGCAATAATTTAAAGAATTAGTGGTTACTTCTCAAAAATAAGTTATCCTCGCGTAAAATGACATCATAATTTAGTAATTTAGTAAATTTAGCATAATGTAAAAGTCGGTAACCTATAAATTCTACTAGTGTTGAAGATATTCCCACGAGTAATCATTTTTGTTCCTCGTACATTACCAAAACCACCTTTAAGCATCCTATGTTTAAGAAAGACAGAGTATTTACCAAAACCACCCTTATGAATCCAATGTTTAAGAAAGACAGGGGTTGCTTACAACAATAGTTGCGCCCCATCGAATCAATATCCTATTCGTTATTCGTAGATATCTCTAAAACGGGTTTTACGTACCGAATAGTTTCCCATCGTTTTCGTCACATCCAAAAATTCCGGGCAAAGGTTATGAGAACACAACACTGCACGAACATGAATAGAACAGACTACGAATTTGAACAAAGTTTTTTTACGATAACAGGTAGACGAATTCCGTCCGGCCGGAATCCAAGATCATATGGTGGGTTGACGTTTGAGTTTTGAGTTCGCGCGCTTTTGTTTTGTTGTTCCGTCAAACCCGTATGTCAAGTAGGCTGCGTTCGGAAATTGATATTGCAATGCGAATGGGGAATGTCGCGTAAGTTATTTTGCTTTTGTTTTGTATTTTATTAAAAAGATTGTTGGTATTTAATACCTTTATATAATAAGATAATATGTTCTTATTGTTTATGTATTTTTAAGGATCTCAAACGATCTGCATATCAAATTAATCGCTTCAGCGGAATAAGCCTGAAAAGAGAGTTATGTACTTTCGCATTTTAAAGCTTCACTCAACGCCCTGCATACCAATCCGCTAAAAACAAATTTATTACCTGGGCTCACAGTTCAATTTAGCTCGTAAGCATTTATTTACGGCCTTTCAATCTGCAATGAGGTACAGTACATTATCTTCTGGATACGTAAGTGACCTATTTACTTATAGCTTAAATACGATTACATATCTTTTACAATGTATAAAGCATTATAATTTCTAATTCGGAAGACACGAATCGGTTAGAATAATCACGAGAATAATCAATATTCCCTTGGGCGTAATAAAATGAATAATTTTGAAAGGGGTGAAGATTTCATGAATTATACATCATTTCAATACGCCGTTAATCTTTTTTAACGGAAAATCTTAGAATTCCGAAAATTAGGTAATTTCGTAACGATATTCTATAGAAAAGATATCGGTAGATGTCAGTAGGTAGATTATAAGTACCTTCTAACCTTAATCGCTGTTTTTTTAATAGCCGGCAAACGAGCAGATAAACTAAGTAGTTACAGACATCAGTAACAACATATCCATCGACTTTGATAGAGAAAAGAAAGAAAAAAACCTTAAAAGCCGCCAACTAGAACACGATAATTTGGCGGGTCATTTAACACGTTGACTGCCATGACGGACAATGTTGTCCGACAGCAGACTTTCCCCCGGGGCCATACCAATATTTCGAGAAATGGCCCAAAAACGTCGAGGTGTTTTTTTGTTTATTTTGTCAGGAAATAACTTAAAAATAACGGGCGACTTATGGAAACAGCTATGTTCCCATTATTTTCCGAGATATCAAATGGCAGACACCATTGTCCGTCGCGGCCTCCGAGAATGAAAAACCGTGTTTCCTTCCGCAGACGCCGCGCGGGTCCCACTGTCGGTCATCCTTACGATTTTGCGCTCGCGTAGACGAATGCCGTGATTTGTAAAAATTAGGATTCCGTATAAGTTTCACTCGTAGGACAAAATTTACGATTTTGTAAATTTTGTATTGACTCAAGAGCTTTGGATTGGCCCACCTTAATTCAAATGTTTATTGTAAACATTTTTAAATTTGACACCTATCGGAGACCCTGAAAGTAATTTTTGTTGAAGCTTATTTTTCATTATTATATAGGATTACTGGTTAAATCGATCTAGACCCGGGAGGAGGTGACAGTATACATCATTTGTGACATATTTTGTCCTGAAACACCCTGTCTGTCTGTCTGTTTTTAAGTAATAGGTTTTGCTTGATGGTCTAGCTATGTAGATGCGTTAAGATTTCTTGTCTCAAAATTATGCAATTTATTAAAATTTTGTAGGGTATTTAAAAGTAGATAAATGGGTTATATAATAATCATATTCAGAATCCCAAGTCACTGTGCAATATATAGGTAGGTACTTCACAATAAAGGCTTCATTGTTAGCAAAATAAGTTTACTGAAATAAAGTATGTAATTTATCGAATATCCGAAAAATATGCATGGTAGTTAGTAGGTAGAAGTGTTAAAAATTATCTACTTTTCTCAAATATCCAATTCTATAGCACGCCATCAAAGTATGTAGAGAAATACTTAAAAATAAAAATCCATCGTGGAGATCAGCAATAATTTTTTGGTCTAGGAATGAATTGGAATCATAATTTAGAAGTTATTTTTATTATTTATACAATCTATGGTTGTTATCCATAAGAAATATCTTTAAAATACTTGATTATCTAGTTCTGTTTTTGTATTTTACCATAAACTTTCGTATAAAGGCAGCTTACTTATATTATTAACCTACTGAACCCATAATTTTGTACTTAATACGTACTTGGTTGAAATTAATTATAATTCTAACGACTTTCTAGTATCTTATAAAGAGTAAAAATTAATGTATATTTACCTAAAACATCACCTAATTGATCACTTAATGTATGTACCTACAACGCTTTTATGAACCGCTTGTTTCAAAGCTCATAAGTTCTAAGTCTTTGCAGTTTTTTTCGGGCCATGTTGCTAGGATGTTCCTTGGGGCCGCGCGGGTCTATTGCCTTAGTAAAAAGACAAGAAAAGCCGTCCGTCGGCCGATTAGAGGCTTCCAAAGTGAGCGAGTGCACGCGGACAACGTTGTCCGACGCGGCCCCCTGGACCAGACATGTTGGCGGACAACATTGTCCGCCGCGGCCCATTGGGCAAGACATCGATTTTTAGTCTGGCGTTCAACGTGTTAAGAAAAGAGTGGTAGGTATTTAAGCCAGGATTCAAGGGATCAAGCCTAGAATAAAATATCATTTTCCATTTTAACGACCTTTTTTTAAAACTGATGATAATTGCTCGCATTGGCAGTGGAATAAAATTAAATAGTTAAATTATTATTTATTTATTACACGAATGTTGTTTGACGAATCGGGAAAAGAGGGAAAATCATCCAACCTCTTTTAGTACCTATACAAAACATATTTTGAATAGGTAATAACATGTTGTTTCGTTTGCATCTAAAATAATTAAAGTCGTCTCGTCGTAGTTCTTCATCAGTGGGCTGAGTGCGAGTTTTCATTGACAAAACGCGCTCGCTACGTAACTGCGAGTTAGCTAAAATTTGTATGGGATCAAGCTGAGCCATTTACGTCCCGCTAGGTGGCTCTGCTCCGATCCCATACAAATTTTAGGTAACTCGCAGTTACGTAGCGAGCGCGTTATGTCATTGAAAACTCGTACTAAGGCCCCTGATGTTTTACAATGACATCTCCTGATAAGAAATAAAAAAAACTACGATACAATTTCCGAACGTTACATTTTCAATGTTGCCAGTGTTTGTTTCGCATTCTGCCCAAAATCCAGTTTTATTTTTAATTATATTTTCGACCAGTTCGTCTTGTAAATATCTACTGTCAAACGGTCTGGTTTCATTCACGACTACCCTTGTAGCTGAACAATGGTTGCAGTACGGTTGCACCCGAGACGTCTTGGGGTTTTTTTTGCCGGGTTAACGGCATTGACCGACGCAGGGGGACTTCTGTTCATACAATTTTATGTAAAAACTGATTTCGACGTGTCTTGTACATGCTCTTATGTACTCAACTGTAGTTTTCTAAGTACTACTTTTCTCTGTAATGGTTAAAAACTATAAAAAGTAACATTTTAGGGTTATAAAGTGTGAATGATACAACATATCAGCGACGTGCATAGAGAATAGTAAGGTAAGTATCTTCCAAGTCATTGGAGCCGAGGCTTGATTGTGTGCGTACTTTGCGTTCATTTTAAGTTGCGTAGGTCTACGACGGGGTAGCCAGTCTGCGCACAAATAATAAGTGAGATTGTTGTCAAGCATTAATTTATTAAAAAAAAACTAACAGCATTTTTTAACGCGGCTCTTTTATACAGATTTCTGAAAGTATTAAATAATGTGTTTACTTTTAACGACGGCTATTTAACCATCCGCCACGATATTCAGTCAATTCATTAAACTAATTTACTCATTTGTATATTGTATATTAATATAAATTAGCCGTTATCCGTTTTGTAATATCACTTCCATTTTTGTTTTTTTTTATGTATACCTCTGACTGAAGTTAAAAAAACGTTAGCAATTTTTTTCATAAACCTGTTAATGACAATAACATTATTCTTAAGACAGTATTTAGCTCCTCAAGCCCCTTTGGGTACAGAGTTCTGATAAAAAAAACCCGACCCTGCACCAAAAGCCGACAATAGCGATGCACCACTTGATTCCACACCCGAAATATCACAAAAGAGATAACGAACAGTGATTTGAATAAAATATATATCTCTTCACCACTAAGCCCTTTTAAAATTTCTTATTTCACGCGATTTTCGACCTTTTGTAAAGGGATGGAAAGGATATTTTTGGATTCGTTCAAAGTGTAACGGTTAGGGCGACGTTGAATAGATGCGTTCAATTAAGGGGTATTTTTTGAGACAATTGATTTGCGAATTTCCTATTGTTCAGTGTGCGAACTAGCCAAAATAAAATTCACTGAATGCATAATTTTGATGAAATGCATAATTAAAAATAGCACCACTAAGTGGTTCGAAACCACTGTGCAGTTGGATACAATTTTAATAAAAAAAAATGTTATACATACAAGTTCTCAGCTTTTTCATAAATCACACATCATATCACATAAAAAGTACATCGTTCTTCTATAATTTACTACCTTCTACACAATAGAAATGGCTTCAAAATCAACGCTATTACTATATAATTGCTTTTTACAAAAAAAATAACCGACTTCAATCTTGATAAGTAGAGATAACTCAAAAACTACTCGCCAGATGGCGCTCAATTCAACATATAAGTGTAAAGTTCTCGTCACTACAAATTAATCAAGCCCAAACACTAGATAACTGCAGTAAATCGTTGAGGAGTTCCCTCGACTGTCTTTCGGCTTCATCAGATCGACTCTAGATTTTCATGAGATGGTAGCGCTTTAATGTACTTATGATAACATGAACAAACACACTAGTTGTTCATACAATTTTCGAAAGTTCCCCTCGATTTCTCTGAGATGCCATCATCAGATTCTGGTGTCCTTTTCAGGGGACCCCACTGCGCATATCTACTTTACAACAAAAAAAGAATTATCAAAATCGGCCTATAAGCGACGAAATAATCGCTGAACGTACATAAAAAAGCATATATACGGTCGAATTGAGAACCTCCTTCTTTTTTGAAGTCGGTTAAAAATAAACAAATCTAATTTGGTAAACATCTCAATTTGTGCGCTGTTTTAATAAAATGTTTGTTCATATTCATATTACAATTGAAAAACATATTACAATTGAAAAAGTTACATCGACGCGTTCACCTTCCATGACTTCCATCCAACGCCAAAATTAATTATGCCACCTTCCCTAAACACCCTAAAATCCGAAATAAGTTAAAAATTAAAAATAGAAACCCAACATTCCAATTTCAAACACACCACACTTTAAAACCAATATGATAAATTATCCTGTACCGCAGACTTATTTTTAGGCCACAAGCAAAAACCTCCTAAATCCGTTGCAAATCCCATATTGGAACATGTGGTGAGCCGATCCACAAGGTTATAGGAAGGATATCGGTGTAGCATAACATCCGTTGATTTTTTACCCGTTGAACAGGAAACTGCTCAGATAATATTGTTTATATTAAACTGCCAATTATTATTATATGTATATTAATCATTGTTAAATTAATATTACTAACAACAACTAACAAGACTAACTATTATTAATGGACAGGGAGGCAGGCACTGCCCCAGTATCCATAATTAAGAACAAAATAACTGACTACTGTTCTACCACGGTCTGCTAACAGACAATCATAGTCACGAATGTCACGATGTGAGTCTTGATCTGTGTCGGCCACAGCTGTTGTCATGGGCGGCAGCGGATGAGTGGTGCAGCATTCTAGTTTGCTACTTTAAAAGTCTATGTATACTACCATGCCCTACCCTACCTATACATGGTCTTTACTAAAGACTCATTTAGAGTACCAATGTACCATATAGTAACATAAATAATAAGCAAGCATACAAATAGTACCTATAACACAGTCCCGAAAGTAACTTTTCAAACTTTTTTAAAATTGTGAAGTGACAATCCGCATTTAGCTGGTCTATCGCCTGTACCATCGTGGAAGACATGTGCCAAGCAGTAGGACAGATATGGGTTGAAATGTTGATGAGGTTCAATTTGGATAATGTATATTCTTTAAAGTGTATTATCATAAAAGTTTCAGTAATAAGTTTATATAAATATTAAATAAATAGTAAGCTTGTTTAATAATAAGCAATGATTAGTTTAAATAAGTAAAATTAAATTTTCTTTTATAAATCTTAACTGCTTAATAGACGGGTTTCACAGCAAAGTATGGCTTTTTTTATTTCTGACTGTAACTTTTTATCAAGAGCTCAAGACCGTTAAAAATTAAAATCACGTCAAAAAATCTTCAGCCAAGATGTCTGGCGCGTCAAAAGCCGTTACGTCGTAACGCACGGGGGCACTGTTTACGTTATTGTTAACGCAAATTATCGCCCAACGGTTTCTTGTGCAACGGTTTGATGCAACGTCTTGTTCGAACAGTGAACCTCTGTTCCCTACACTATTATAGGAGTAAGAGGTATTGCCTATATACGCCATTATTATAATAGATATTTAATACATATTGAGTACATAGGGACATAAAATATCAATAATATAAATTATTGCTCATGCGTCATAAACATTATGACAATTGTTATATAATTTTATTTTTACTTATAATTATTAAATAACTTTTTTATAAACTTATTTATTACTAGCGAACCGCCCTCGCTTCGCTTCGGGACCCGTAAGTATCAACCGCGTAGGTCCCGCTCCCGTAGGAATTTCGGGAAGATAATAAATTATCACCAAAATTAATTCAGGTTAAATTAAATTAAACTTAGAAATAAAGCTTAAGACAAAATAATAGCAACGTAACAAAGGATCACAGCAAGATTAATTCAGATTAAACTTGGAAACGCGGCAAGTTTGGTATGGCAGTGGGTTCGACCAAATTTGATTACCATAAAACGGTTCTAGTGTGTTAATCTTAAAAGATAGATATATACTGTCGTGGACATTTTTTTAGATCATTTCAAGAGGAATAATTCTTTCATACATATATTTTTGGTATCTTGAATCGTTTTCGCAACGCATGCAACGAAAGCCCTCGAGAATGAATAATTTTCCCCGTTTTTTCCACATTTTCCATTATTTCTTCGCTCCTAATTGTTGCAGCGTGATGTTATATAGCCTATAGCCTTCCTCGATAAAAGGTCTATTCAACACAAAAAAAAAAAATTCAATTCGAACCAGTAGTTCCTGAGATTAGCGCGTTCAACCAAACAAACAAACTCTTTAGCTTTATAATATTAGTATAGATTTATTTTATTATTTATATAAAATATTATTTATATAAAATATTAATCAGAGAATTTTGTT
The DNA here is from genome assembly GCA_905404135.1 of Hesperia comma. Lineage (NCBI taxonomy): Eukaryota > Metazoa > Arthropoda > Insecta > Lepidoptera > Hesperiidae > Hesperia > Hesperia comma. The sequence goes on from FR990039.1 coordinate 6,960,928, forward strand.
TTGTGACAATTGATGGATTAATATTATTTATACAAGCAATATTATCGACAACACGCAAAATCCCTAGAAAATGCACCAGTCAGGTGGACTGACCCGGTTACTAAAAAATCTTTTAACGACAGGAAATGACTCAATGTACAGTTGTCTACAATTACCACTCGTTAACAGCTATTACCAGAAAGGGTGATAAACTGACATAACTGTCTCAATCAACAAACCAGCTGGCTGCTGGGCTTGTTTAAGAAGAATTGAGAACTTTATAAAACCTACGCAAAGGCACATCCAAGAAGTGGGATAGGATACCACTAGAACCAATACTTGCTACCTTCAATGATCTACAGCCCTCAAAAGATGAGAGAAAGAGATATTTTTTTACATAAAACGACCATAACACAAGATGAGCCATTTGAAAGTAAGTTGATGGTAACTGAGGTGTTATTGACAACCGTTAAGTAATTGGTTACTTGAAATTCCATTTTTTTCAAGATAAACAATGAACTAAGGTGACAGCTAGATAATTACATGATTCTATACCCTTATCAGGGGTAGTGTAACTATCGTGCAAAGATTTAAAATTTTCAGAGGTCAATTAATAAACGGTGGTCAATTACTCCTCAGTTACCCTAGTTATAGTCACCAATGGCAACCAGCCTTAATAACAACATTGCTATAAAATTTTATAAGCCCTTCGTGAATCCCAATTAAAAACATTAAAAGACATCCATTGATCCATATCCTGACACACAGACTATTAATGTATTTTCCATACAACAAGTTTAAAAACCATTTCCATATCCAATAACATCACTGACGAGTACAAAAAGCTCTTTACAAAACGACACCTTGCTAGCACGTGCCATATCACACCTACGTCGAAAAATTGCACGCATTATCATCCTTAGTCCATTGTAATAAGGACACAATAACGCAGCACGTGCGCTTGGGGGAGTACACGACAATCGATTTTTTCAACGGTTCAGTAATGTTTTGATAAACGCTGTGCTCGATGCGATAAAAAAGTACATTATGGTGTGACGGAGCGTTTGTGAAATTTGTTGATACGTAATTGAGTCGCTCGTACTCGGTTTTCGGTTCCAATAATATTTAAATTACAACGAGATTTTCAATGGATTTTACTTTTGTTAAAGCTGCTAGTATTTTTCAGACAGCTTAAGTTCTTTATAAAACCATAATAATATGCTTACGTATGCTTAAAGCAAATCTTGAATAAACCACCTCTTGAAAAAAAGGTCAAATTACCCCATTACAGGATTTAAGTACGGTTGAAAACAGTAAAATTTCTAACCCCACAATAATACATATTTAGTAAAATCACATCAGTGTGTCATTTTAAATTTAGAAAAAAATATAGTTTTTGATTAAAACAAACTCTTTAAATCTATACTAATATTATAATACCTGATAATAATTGACCTTTATCTCGATGTCTTGCGGAGGAAAGCGTACACCTTTACAGAAATGTAACTGTCCAGTATCATCTGCCCATGAAATTCAAATAAAGAATCACCCCACATTTTACCGCTACTGTATCAGAAATTAATCAATTCTCCAGAAAAAAAACTCCCTTCTCAAGAGCAATGCGTCCGTAACTGGCAACATTACCAAGGTGCGCCAATCTCAGCTGCCAAGATGGCGGCCTGCAAGCAGCTGTTAGATCGAGATTTCACTTGTTACATTGTGCTATCGAGGCAGATGTCTTGGCACGCGCCTCTGACCTGAAGGTAATTCAACAATGGATTCATTCTATTGTACAGATAACGGAAACTACAGTTGACTGCAGATAATACAGATAAAATGAGGGGGTGTATGCGCGGGATAACTATCGGCAAGAAAAAAATACTATGGAGTAAAATTTCGACAATAAGTCGTTATGAATACGTAGAAAGTGCATATTATTTGAACTTAAAATAATATTTTACCATGATAAACGGCAGCGTTTGATGAAATTTTATAATGGAAATGTTTGTCAATTTGTGTTTATAATTCCTAACACAATTCATTTTTTATATTGTGTCAACTACCCACTAAATAGTACAGGCGACAACAATTTAGAACATCTGTTAAAAATTCAAAAAACGAACAAAACCCAGTTACAAGAAAAACAATAAAACATAGACAATAAACAAGAAGCGACCACCCAACATAGTTTTTATCTATGCCAAAGACAAGTGCGTCGATTCAATCTGCGTTCCATAAAAAGTTTATTGAACGATAAAAATAGAACAATTCAAAAACGGAAGCACGTGCGGTTTGGAGATCAGAGACATCGCATTCACTTTCGTACACTCAATGGGCCTTTAACTTACGGACCTCTAACGAACGTACTGTTCTGCAACACAGATATTAATTAGAACCGCGTTTTGAAACCCGATACGTTTGTTTTATACCAATCGAAATAGGTATGTTATAACTTTTAACAAAATAGAACCGATTTTAATGCCGAAATGTAAAAATCGGTTCAGTTAAACGCGGTTAATATTCCTAAATCATTCTCCTAAGTCCGATAATACGATGCTGAAAACCGTATCAAAATCGGTTCAGCCAAACAATATGTCTAAAACCTTCTCCTAAGTCTGACAAATACTATGCTGAAAACCACATCAAAATCGGTTCAACCAAACGCGAGATAATCGCGCACAAATACGAGTATACATACATACATACATACAGGTCAAACTGAGAATCTCCTTTTTTGAAGTCGGTTAAAAAAGAAAACTAACTTAAAAAAACCGGCCAAGTGCGAGTCGGACTCGCGCACGAAGCGTTCCGTACCATTATGTATAAAAACGCCAAAAAAATCTGGTCTGTTGTATGAAAGCCTCACAATATTTAATTGTTTTATTGTAGCAACATATTAGCCACAACGCCATCTCTTGGACCGAAAGGTAACTAAACTATCGTTGAGGCGTCGAAAGTATGGGCGCCCACTTAAATATTTATTTTATTCTGTTTTTTAGTATTTGTTGTTGTAGCGGCAACAGAAATACATCATCTGTAAAAAATTTCAACTGTGTAACTATTACGGTTCATGAGATACAGCCTGGTGACAGACGGACGGACGGACAACGAAGTCTCAGTAATAGGGTCCCGTTTTACCCTTTAGGCACGGAACCCTAAAAATTTAACTGATATCAATGCAAATTGCATTGCACACAGCCCAAACCACATAACATACAATTTTGCATCACGCTACCTTTTATACTGAGTCCTAAGAAAGGATTTTTGGAAATTCGCTTATTATGAGAAGTCCGTTTTGAAGCTAAATCGACAAAAAAAATCAAGGAAATCTGTCAAAACGTCATAAGTCTGTAGACAGATTATAGCCATGCCATCCAAGCAACAAAAACGGTTAGTAGAGTTTAAAACAACCAAATTGGTGCTTATGTGTACTAACTCGCACGCTGAATACTATTTCAAGTAAAAACATTATATCAAAAAACTACCAAAACGTAAAGGAAAATCGATACTAGCTATCGATTTTTCAACGACTTTCACCAACCGAGGGTGGAAAACCGTTACTGGTCGATACCGGCACATTGAACCACCCCTAGCGTGGGGATGACGCTAGCATTAATCTTTTTTTACGCGTACTTACGATATATGCAGCGGATATTGATTGAGTGGTAAGTATATATATTATTTCGTAACATCGGGTTTTGATTTAATAAAAATATAGGCAAACTAAAACAAACAGAAAACTAAAGTACATATAATTATGCAACGGTTAGCGGTCCGTTGAGTTAGCCAATTCTGAGCGTGCGTTGGCCATGTTTGTCATAACATTGCATTGTCACCAGCACTTGACCTCTGTGCATTCTTGAAGTTGGTGAATATTAGGCTGAAAATTACAATAATACAGGTCAAGCTAATGTAGGAGTGTTAAAATAATTGTATTTCGCGCCTTATTTACAAAGCCACTGTTAAAGTCAAATAAAGAACGTACTAACTTAACGTTTTAAATAAAGAACGAAATCGTGATCTTTATTTAACTAAGTACGTTAATAAGTTATTTATTTTTTTATTTTTTCATAAGTTTTTTTTAAGTTTAGCCGTAATTAGTACTAAGTGCAACCTGTACTGTGAGTGGAGAAAGAGAAAAAAAAGACTCCTTGGAAGTTTCTTGCCGCCTCTTCTTCCAAGTCCATTCACCGTAGGGATTTGTTGAAGCGATGGCGTAACTTGACTTCCGAAATGCGTTTGTAAAAACCTACTTCGAAGAAATAAATATTTGAATTTGAATTTACGTTGATGGTTGCTAGTTGGTAGCTATGTGGTCATTTCGCTCCATGGTGAGCGACTGTTCCAATTTTAAACTCGCTATTTCCTGACTAACGCAATCCACATCCTTGGTAGAGGACTTGTTTCACCAACGGCGCATTCTACTAAGCGAAAAACATACAAAACGACTCGTTTTGTACCAAACAGTTTTGTACCAGACTACCGAGTAGAGGACACAATAAAAAGAAAGAAGAGGTTCTCAATGCATCCGTATTTTTTTTGTGTGTTAACCTGTTAACGCATCTAGACACGCGGGAGCGTGTCAAGCCAAGTTCTATTACTTTCTACTGGGTTAACCGATTTGGATAATTCTATTAACAATCGAAAACTGGTGGTTGTCGTCTGGTCGGTAATGGTTTTGGGCGACATCTGACGGGTGGTTTTTGAGTTATTCCTACTTATTGGTTTTGAAGTCTGTTATTTTAAGTAAAATATTAGTTATTTAAGTTCTAAACGTCGTGATCGTGTGACGTCACCGAGGTGAAAGGGGCAAGTTTTAATCCTAAAAAAGGCGTAACGTAATATACGAATGCACCTCATCGCCACGTATCGTCTATCGAAAACATCCGTAGATACAACCAGCAAGCAGCGAGCAGTAAGTTGAGAGGGTTACTAGAGCCGAGATCCTGTGGTCAAGCGACCGCACTGTAGCAACGACGCAAGTGGGCACATCCTGAGGGAACGGGGACGTCCTGTAATTTCCTGGTGTTGCCAGTGTGGTCACTGGAGCGTGTTTGGTAATCTATAGCTTTTGTCTTTGTCTTTGTAAATCTATACTTACTAGTTGCCTGATCTGCCGACGAAATTCGGCAGTCATTTGACAGAATCAAATGGTTACTATGGTTATAATTATAACATTTATATCCATATATGTACATATGTATATGGTCTAAGAACGAAGACGCTTCTGGTTTGAATTGAAATATTCTTTGTGTTGAATAGTCTATTTATTGAGGAAAGTTGTAGGCTATATAACATACCAATAGGAGAGGCGCAACAAGTTTTTCGAAGCGAAGCGAGGGCGTCCACTTAATAATGCCAGTGGTTTTCGCGTGGTCCCATGTAAATTTCAGCGCGTAGCTTTTGAGGTATCTCTACTTGTTGAGTTATGTTTGTGTTGTGTTTGTCAACCATTATTGGACAATTTTATAAGTTCGCATCAGCAACACGCTAATAGACCATTATAGCAGGGTATTTTTTGCATTGAAAAATAATAAACCATAAAATAATATATGACTGTAAAACTGTTTTTACACAATCAACACAGATCATTAGGCAATAACGACCTATATACGGACAGATAACATTTGTTTTTATATTGCGTGATGCGTCTAACTCGTCTGTGACCTAGTTAGATATTATGATCTCATTGAACTACATACATACAGTAATTGTTGGAGCTCGATTTTTAAAACATTCGTTTGACGACGCGGTACCATACCAACTAAGACGAAATGATTCAATTACTTTGTTTTACGGTTGAATTTCGATTCTATAGGTACTAGGTGTCGGTTACGAGTTGGTCAGGAGTAGGTGGCGAACGTCTTTCAAGTTTACAGCCGTAATAACTGAGATATAAGGATCACAATTGAATGCTTTCGTTTTAGTTGGTCCGTTGAAGCGTCTTTGTAGCGTAGGCGAAGCTTTATTCTTCCAATAAATATATCCTACTAGCGACCCGCCCCGGCTTCGCACGGGTGCAATAACTATTTAATGGATGTTATTATACATATAAACCTTCCTCTTGAATCACTCTATCTATTAAAAGAAAGCGCATCAAAATCCGTTGCGTAGTTTTAAAGATTTAAGGACACAAAGGGGCAGAGAAAGCGACTTTGTTTTATACTATGTAGGTAGTGATGTTACTCAGAAATATTGTAACAATGAAAAAAATTTTGAAATCTGCCCATTACTTTTTGAGTTTATTCATGACAAACAAATCTTCCTTCTTTATAATAAGTAGACATGATATTTGATTTAAATATAGAACGTAACACAGTTACAAATTCGAGTTTCAAAATTTTATTTTCACCTTTTTAATAGGACCCGTTGTTATATTTGATTTAAATATAGAACGTATGGTAGCACAGTTGCAAATTCGAGTTTCAAAATTTTAAATATCGAACGACCTCCGCAGCGCCCTCCCGCGTCGACGACATATGGCCGGCGCGGGCGTCGAGCGGAAAGTGAGTACCTATTGATATTAATTAGCATTAGCTCTCCTCATTGAGTTTTGGGGCTTCGGTGCTATTTTGGAAAATAACTTTTAACAATATAGAACCGACTTTAACGCCAAAAAGTAAAAAGCGGTTCAGTTAAACGCGGTTAATAATCCTTCTCCTAAGTCTGATAAACAAGATGCTGAAAACCGTATCAAAATCGGTTCAACCAAACGCGAGATAATCGCGTACAAATATACATAACATACAGGTCAAATTGAGAACCTGCTTTTTTGAAGTCTGTTAAAAAAGTTTAATACATAATTTTAAAAGGTCTATGCATGCACATTGGAACAGCTTTACTCAGACCAGAATCAGATTTAACTTAAAATATACCACTGAAATATGGGCGTTAAATCGTACTTCCAACAGTAGGTACATGAATACGGCATAAAATCCATTTAAAATATCTCATCAAAAACACAAATGTAAAATTAGAGCCAAGTTCCAATTGATTATGACTTGGTCGTTGACTTCAACGACAAAAGAAGTGAGATGTAAATGAGCGCCAAGTATAATGGTCAGTATCAGTACTGAACTCATAACAACATAAAATAAACATTTTAAAATATCATTCCTTCTTATAGGTTAGGAGAATATATTGAAAGGAGACCAGCAACTTCCTTAAGAACTTTGAATAAACTGCCTGGAATGAACATGCAATAGACATCGCTTTTTAGATCAAGGATATTGTTACCATATTGTGCATATTCGTTTTTTTACGGAAAATGATGAGATAAATGAAATATAGTCGTCTTTCGCCCCGCGCACACATATCACACTTTTAGTCGCCACGACTTAGCGACGCCCAATACAATATAATTATGTATAGATGTTTTAGTATACCTATCGATACGACGTAAAAATATATTATATCGATGTAAACATACGACAGTTAGATATAATATAAGGTAAAAAATTAAGTAAGGTGAAATAAAAGGTAAATAAAATTCTGCCAAATTTCTCTCCACTAAATCTGATTCCCATGGTGTAGCAAAAAAAGAAAATATGAAATGGATGTATTAAAATATGCAAGTTTTTTTGAGGGTATTGAACAAGCTGTCCATTGTCCAGGCCCAAATCTGATATTATCATTATAGTTGGGCCATTTTAATAGGTCACATTTGACAGTTCGTCAAAATTTTCCAAAGTAACCTTGTAAGGGAGACACCCCATAGTATCTAATACATTCCATACTAGATATTGTTAAACTTTTTACACTTAAAAGTAAGGAACTGACGTCGTTACAAAGTTACGTCAGTGAACTCTTTTTCTTTTTAAATATCAGGGATGGTACCGAAAGAAAATGATGAGTAGATAAGTTGAATTCGAGAAGTCGAACTAATCGTGAAAAGTATTTCACGATTACAAAATAAAATGTATTTTAATACAAACAAAATTAATTTTATTAAATTTTAGGCCAAAAAATATGTAATCATTCATTTATATACTAACGTCTGGCTCAAAAGTCAGTATCTAGAAACGTGAAATGTTACAAAAAAGTCATGATTTCATTTCGCGCCATTATTTGACGCATTATTTTTGTCATTTTTTTAGTCGTTGTGTGAACTATGCGCTTATTAATATTTTTTATAAAAATCGCATTCAATTTACAGATGTTTGAAGTCCTTATCGATTTATTCAATTTAATCGATGTTTTTCAGCAGGTTATCCTCACTATGAAGCAAAGACAAACAGTTGTCAAATGTGGCCTATTAAAATGGCCCTACTTTAAAATATTATAATTTCAAGCCTATACTATGTGTGCGCGGTGCGTAAGATGACTATATTTCATTATTCCCATCATTTTCTGCAAAAACGGAATATGCAAGCCTCGTAACAATATCCTCGATCTAAAAAGCGATGTCTCATGCATGTTCGTATTCCAGGCCCAAGGTCCAGAACTGTGAGTACACGTAATAAATGTGTTTTAGCGGGAAGTGGTATTCCTATATCCTGGACGACTCCTCGACCAACATTTCAGGACCTTCTCTTTCCCCTGGATCAGGAGTCTGCATACGACTATGAACCTCCTCAGTTATAAACAGTTACATGCTCAGTAACTGGCCACTAGTAGGTTGAATCAAAACAAGAAACCTAACTAAGCCATATAATGTTCACAATTCCGCATTAACTCACATCTAAAATGGACGAAATTCTCAGAAGTGGAATGGCGCCAATGCGTTCCAATTTCAACGCTGGCCATATTGTTCCCGGTGACGTCATAACGGTTTCGCGCCTTAAGACAACACCCTATTGAGTGGCGGTGCACGCGATAATGAGTTCTATTTGAATGCAATAGAGACTTATTGTGCTAATTCGTGTTAATTACGCATGCCTAATTGTTTTAAGTATTAAAGGAAGTTATAATAATACGGCTTTTATTTTAAGAGATTCGGTTGGTATGATTGCATCTGTCTGAGACGTTTGAATGACGAATGATGGAGTAATTACTGACTTTTTTACTAAGGTTTAGTTAACGAGCATGCGGCACCTTCCGCTGCCGCCCATGAGAACTGTGACCGACACAGAACAAGACTGATATCAGCACTAGGATGGTAGCAGATTAGAAAACTATACCTACATCACCACGCTGCTCCAGTGTGGATGGAGTGGCCAACCCAAGTATCCGAAGCCTTCATGCCGACTGAAGGCTTCCGACATGGCTTAACAATTTCTTACCAACTCAAATTGTTTATTTCTTAAAAATTTATTAATAAAGTTATGAATGTCGTATATTTTGCATTTACCACCGTTCCGCTTAAAGTGCCTTTAATTATTGAATTTTTTAAATATAATTTTTTCAGATAGTGAAAGAAACTCCATGGCACATTTTTAAAAACTATACTTATTGCCTTATACATCCTAACTTGTGCGGAACCGGTTGCGGATGTGTTCATAAGCATCCTTAGTTCTTTAGTGTTGTTAAGACAAAGGAAATCTTTAAAGGATGTGACGCTGACGACATTACATAGGGTAGCAATCAGAGCTTGATTCCTGTGTGGTCACTTCAACAACTCAATCAGTCAAGTGATACCAAAAAAACGTCTCGGACCGGAACATCGGTATTACCACTTACAGGCCTACCGCGTCTTTAATAGGGTTGTCGACTGTACATTACAAATATTAAAATTAATTATGCTTTGTCGTTTGTTGGGAATTGATTGTTAAAAGCTGTATGTTATTGTGAAATCGATGTGATTTTACATGCGTAGATTTACAGATGTGCTGAGGAGTTTCTTTCGCCATTTCATCGGCTATTTACTTAGTCTTAACGTTAGAAGCGTATAAAAAAGTATAAATCAAGTAATTTTTTTTGACGTTCTAAATTTAAACTTCGTTTCGACATTATTTTGTTCTGAGTTTATTATTATATTTTTTCTCTCTCAAACCTGTATGATCATAGACAGTCATTGATAAATCTCATTTACATTTTAAACAACCTCCTACGCCAACGAATAAAAAAAAATATATTGAACGCAGCCCACGAACCACCACAGAGTATTCAATACTTCAAACAGATTCGTTTCGTTCGAAAACCGTTTTCAGAACACGTGCACTTGATTTTTTTCCGCGCTCAAGGACACAGATTAGACGGGCTTTTTATAATTCTGTACAGAAAAAGGCGTGTAAAAACATCGTGGAAGAGTTTTTGCTCTGTAAGTTCACTTTCGCGGCAATTTTAGTGATTTATCTGTGACCGCTCAATTATGTATCTTGTTAGCCATTTTGTTTGTCGGTGATTTCTAGAGAAGTAGTCATGAGGCCAGGAAAAATACTTCTGATAAGCTGGCTCAAGATCACGAGAAGGTTCTATTGTATATGGCACAAAAACCATATATACTTTGTACGTATGTATAGGTATCTATAACTTATGTGTACTTTATTTATATCATATAACCGCTCTTCGCGCATTTCTGTTTGGTCCAATGGTTAGCTGGTAGAGAATGCATTTAAGCATTAAGCTCGCCATTTGTGCCGTAATATTTTAGTGTGGTCAATAAAGTATAAATAAATAAAAACCATTCGTCCCCCAAACTTTTTGCCCTCATAGAAGAACCCGTGAGTGCCTACAGACTACATAGTATCATTATGTCACGTTTTTCTCATGTCATTGCTGTAAGATGCTCACTTTCTTGTACGAGTGTGATAGCTGCCATGTCTCGTAATCTTCTGCGTCTTTCATCATAATTCTTAACCATTTTGTACGTGAATTCCACGGCCATCTAGACACCTTCCCATCTCTAGTTCTAGTTCTAATATAGCATGCCAGATTTGACCCGAAATCACGAACACACAAACTTTAAAGTTAAATAAAAGCTCTTTAAAAAGTCGCAATCAAATTATACTAATCAATGGCTGCGTTCGGATTAAGCAAAAAAAAGAAAAAAACCAAGTACACACCCTAGCGAAAAAAAACGTGAGAATCTATGGCTGAAGATCCTATTTCTCATTTGATGAATAAATTTGAATAGATAACTAAAACAGTGAATAATTACTAATAATACCGCGTTTTATCACTCTAATATCCGGTGATTTCACGGTCTCATCGCGGTGGATGTTTTAAACTTGTTTTTTTTTTTTGTTTATAATTTGCGCTCCCTTTTTATGACATGAAAATTTGCCTTGTTAAGCAAAAATGTCCTGTTGAAGATGAAGTTGTAAGAAAGTCCACTAAGACATTTCAAGCTCAGACCAATAAACTATAGACGGAGCGCCACAAACAAAACAGTGAAACCAGCAAAAAGTAAGCCTAGCCTTATATACCTAACACACGGCGGCACTCAAACCAATACGAAGTTTTGTGTTCCAAAAAATAAAGTTTTTTGTTGCGTTCGGAAGACAGTTCAAAACTTCAAACTGTCAACATAGGGCATTGATATTGGTTTCGATGTGTGCTTTCGGCTGACTTTTGCCGGCTTCAATCGCATGTTCACGGCGCTCCGTCTATAGTTAATTGCTCTGAGATTTCAAGTCATTAAACGAAATAAAATGAAGTTTAATCGAAGTTATTATTTAAATTATTGTAGTTGTATCTTTAAAATAATCATCAAGTTTATCATATTCATGAATGCCTTCGAAGATATGGTTATATTTTTGCGATTGATCACATTGTTAAGTTAACTATTCATTAATATTTGTTTATAAACAATCCAAATTATCATCATCGCAACCAAAACTGTCCCATTGTTAGGCACGGGTCTCCACCTGGTACAGCCATAGTGCCCATAGTCCAACTAGCCCATTGCGGTCACTACCACAGACCACCACTACAAAGACGTATTAACGTGTGTAAGCAATACATTCATCTCTTTCTCACCCATGACACGTACAAAGTCTGTCTCGTTTCATTTTTGTTGTTGCAACACTCACGCACACATAGAAAAATGGGGTTGAAGTACTCCTGCCATTTTGTTAAGCTACAAGAAGCTCACTTTTTGTAAGAGAACCATAGACAACAATAGGCCATGAACAGTAGACCATGAATGTTTTGTATGAAGAATGTCAATGTGTGCAGCATATCTATGTAGTTGTAACTGGCACGCTTTTTTCTCCCGTATGTTAGGTCTGCTTATTTCTTGTTTTTTATAAGTCTGTGGTACAGCCATAGTGCCCCAAGTGAAACTAGCCCATTGCGGTCAATACACTGACAACATTATGAAGAACTCAGATGTACTTCCTCACGATGTTTGGTCACCGAAGCAAGTTTTTTTTATGGAATAAAGATAGCAAACGAGCATGCAGCAGCACCCTTCCGCTGCCGCCCATAACAACTGTGACCGACCTAGAACTAGACTCAAAGGGACTAGGATGGTTAGTCCAGTTAGTAGATGGTGCTAGAATATTAATTTGTTAGTTTGTTAATAAGTGTGAGGACAGGGACTATTAGTGAAAAATTAGTCCTGTTAGTTAATGTAAGTAATAGTCCAGTTATTGTTAGTATGGATCTCGTTCTAATTCGGTCACCGACGCGTTGCTACCCCTGAGGGCTGTGAGTGATAATTAAATTCTGTTATGCTATTCGCAAACAATGCGTTTTCCGTTATACTATCTGCACAGTATTCGCTATAAATACTCACAACATAACGTTATTGTTATTGTAACCTTGTGATAACGTAACGGCCCGGCCATAAACATAATATTACGGTATTACCGTGGCGGATAAAACTGTGTTTATAAAGAGTTAAAACTTTAATCATAGATATTTTTTAGGGTTCCGTAGGGTAGAGCGGGGCTTATAGGGCCAATTTGACTATTTCGAATTATACTGCGTAAACTGACCCCACTATATCAAAATGTATAACACTAGTCAAACAAACAATTATCTGACTATGTTTAACTCAATTTTTAGTTTAATTATTATAATAGAAAATAGAAATATGTGTTTTTATGACTTTTTTAGACCTTGTCGTCTGTCCCTTTTTGCCCCATGGTAGGGGTAAAAAGGGACAGGCAGGAGGCAAAAGTTCCGTGTTTATTTTTTATTTATAAATGATTTTATGGCATTAAAACAATATTTAGTTCAATAAAATTCAGTCGTTTATTTTTATTCAAAATACAAAAAGTCAAAAGTATTGTAGTTTTTAAGCAAAAAAATCTTTATTATAATTCCAAGATTTAAATAGTCTCTATGCTAAAAGAAAATGTTTGTTTAATGATTAAAACCTATTTTTTCTCATCATATTACAACAGCAACAGTCTTACTATTAATTTCTAACTTTGTTGAGCTTATAATTGTTTAATCACTAATCAGTCACAATTGAAAAAGACCGCATTGGACCTTTTTACCCCAACCACGTGTAAATATTTTTAGAGGTTATAACGAAATTACCGTTAAACTTAGCCTAAAACTAATAATAAATCGTGAAAAACAAATAAATCACGTATACTAATAAACTATGTTTAGGGGTGATAAACAAAAAACCACTGCTCGAAAATAAAAAGAATAATGATGAAAAAATTTACTTTAGTTAAAAAATTTAGACGTGGTCGTATATCTCCGGCTAGTGACGTTGTTCGACTGCCGGCGATGCCTGGTTACACCTCCCGCACCCCCTTCATTCCGCGTACGTAGTTAGAACGAACAATATTCCACTAGTTTTTTAGATATTGATGGTGGACCTTTATACCCGCGGACCTTTAAGCCCCGCCCTACCCTACCCAAAGGGTGAAACGGGACCCTATTACTGAGACTTCGCTGTCCGTCCGTCTGTCTGTCCGTCTGTCACCAGGCTGTATCTCATGAACCGTAATAGTTACAGAGTTGAAATTTTCACGGATGATGTATTTCTGTTGCCGCTACAACAACAAATACTAAAAAACAGAATAAAATAAATATTTAAGTGGGCGTCCATGCTCTCGACGCCTCAGCGATAGTTTAGTTACCTTTCGGTCCAAGAGATGGCGTTGTGGCTAATATGTGGCTACAATAAAACAATTAAATATTTAGGTGAGGCTTTCATACAACAGACCAGATTTTTTTGGCGTTTTTATACATAATGGTACGGAACCCTCAGTGCGCGAGTCCGACTCGCACTTGACCGGTTTTTTACATAATTTACTAGAGAACCGCTACACACACTAGTCACACTACTACACACGGAATTCGACCATATTACATTTATAGTAAACCCAACTTAAGACTGAAACGAAAGAGGCGCTGTCGGACGCATTTGACATTCATTTGACCAATCATTGCACACTAGTAACTGACAGATGAATGACCACAACGTACTTATGAATGACTTTTCGTTAGTTCCAATTTTTGCCATTTCAGAGATAAGTTGGGCGCACTGTAGTGAAAGCACACTTTATATGTCATTTAGAATGTAAATATTTTGCCTATGTATGTATTTGTAATTAATATAAGTACCTGTTTGTGCCAAATGTTAAAAACTTTGTATCCCCTTTTTACGAAACATCTGGCACAAAGCTAAAAAATATTTTGTGATCTATTTGTAAGTACAATGTTAGCTGAACTTGGCTTGACACGCTACCCGGTGTCTAGATAAAGCTTGACTTTACCTAATAACCCAGGCAGGACACATGATTTTAAAGTAAACTCATCGCGGATTGCACACATTTTTAACGAACCATTTTATTATCACATGAGAGGTGTCCTTGAGGTCCGTGAGATATGGATAGTTGGGAAGTTTCTATATGTATTTAAAACATTTAAAATTAATTTCACATTTTTTTAACCGACTTCACAAAAGGAGGTTCTCAGTTTGACCTGTATGTATGTATGTATATTTGTGCGCGATTATCTCGCGTTTGGTTGAACCGATTTTGATGCGGTTTTCAGCATAGAATTTGTCAGACTTAGGAGAAGGTTTTAGGCATATTATTTGGCTGAACCGATTTTGATACGGTTTTCAGCATCGTGTTTAAGTATCACACTTAGGAGAAGGATTTAGGAATATTAACCGCGTTTAACTGAACCGATTTTTACTTTTCGGCGTTAAAGTCGGTTCTATTTTGCTAAAAGTTATTTTTTGGAATAGATCCGTGTAGTTGAGGTAAGTAAGTAACAGATGCAATAGCCAATCCAGGTGGACCTTAGTTCCATACTGAAAAAACCGCCAAACGATACGTATTCGCGCCATTGTCAAGCCAAGATGGCGGGGGTCATGACCTAACGACAATGCGTATTATTTCCCGTGCGAATCTGTATCATCCGTGAGCTATTGTTATTTTTTTTTGCAGTTACAAATTCAACCTTGTTCTTAGTTGTACCAGTGAGATATATTTTATTGCTAATAATAAATTTAGGGTGTGAGCTTGCAGTCTCAAGGAAGGTTTTCTCATGCATACTTTTTCTCATGTTATGTCAGTATCCACCTGGTGTTAGTGGCCAGTAATTCGAAAATTGATTTGTTAATACATAAATCTGTACTAATAATTAAACCAATATGTGATATTTTTTTTTCATTTTACTGGACTCGAAGGCTTTCCCATGCCAGATTTGTTAAATGTTATCCCATTTTTACAAGTTTCATTGATGCTTCGCTCCCGTTGGTCGTAGCGTGATGATACATAATGCCTTCCTCGATAAATACTTATCGAACACAAAAATATATATTTTTTATTCAAGCCAGTAGTTTCTGAGATTAGCCCGTTAAAACAAACAAACGAACAAAAAACATTTTTTTTTTATTAAAAACATAAGTACATAATTTTTTTCATATAAAACTGAGCGGTACAGGCGTACAGGCCGACACTTGCATTCTATGCATAGCATATGGTGATGATGTTTGCTTTTTGACTGTACTTATCAAGACAGGATGTTAGTAATAACAGAGTAATCCGGGTTGACTGTACCGGCGCGCGCGCATTCATTCATTTTCGGCCTTAACAAATTGTTGTTAACTTAGAAATTTAACTTTTTATATTCACCGTAAAGCTAAAGTCCTTGTATTAATCGCACAAAAACATTACCCTTATGTCGCAGTCGGTCTAAAAATCTAAAATTCTAGATACTGTAGATATGAAGTCTAGATAAGTACCTTATTAGTATCTTCTTCCCGTTTAAAATTGATTCAGCCGTGAAAATATAATTATCATTAATTTATTATTACTGATAACTCGTCATATGTCAAGCTATTCACTCTAATTAAGAATAAAAAAATTAAACAATACAATACATACATTCAAAGCATCTATCTACTCGTAGGTTACGTGGGAGGAGGCGAGCGTTAGAAACAACATTGTAGCCGGTTCCGTTCCATGTGTTCTTTTTTCAAATTCGTTTTTCGAATTCTTTTTTCAAACGCATCACTGTTCCATACAATTACCTTTTCATAGCATAGATTATAGACGCGGGCCGATGTGTTCGGAAATCGTGAGAGGCTTCAATCATTGCAACCGGTCGGAAATAGATGCAAGAGAATTGCAACTGATTTTTTGTTTGTGTAAGTATCCGAACGTGGAACGTTTTATGCATGTTTCAAGCCAATTTAGATTTTTTCTACTTCTATACGCAAATTCATCTGCATAGGTTATATAGGTTATATAGGTAGGCAACTACCAACTATTTATTGTACATATTTTTTTTTGGTTTAATGAAATTTAATTAGATTTAATCAGAATTTTCGTAATTTACCATACACATGTTTTTGAGTTATCCTTCATAATGCGTATTTAATTGACTTCTTACGTTGATCATGCTCTCATTCATTACTTGCGATGAGATTGTCATTTTTCACATTTGGGACGAAGTTCCTCATCGCACGGTACGGATGGAAGCCGGAAAATTACATGTGTAAGATTTGAACAGGCCGAAAATGGGAATGTCTGCTTTTGTGCACTTATTGGTCAGTCATATAAACAAGAAGCCAGCTATCAGAATAGGTGAGGCAGGTACTATTTTAGCGACATCTGACGAGTAGTTTTTGAGTTATAAAGACATCATCGATTTTGAAATTGATTATATGTTTATCAAGTTATGTATTTCCAACCGCCATGTCTAACCACCATCAACTCTACTATACTCCACTATTATAAGTACCGAACTGTCGTAGCTTTCTATTTGGACAACGAAATGCACCAGCTCTTACCAACCGGTTCCAGGTTGTAACGGGAGATTACGAAATCTATTCGGGACTACATATCGAGTGATGAAAACAAAAATGCCGTAACTGACAAATAAATACAAAACCGTAAATAAATGAACATACTGGACAAGAAGCTAATTGTTCCCTAGAACTAGAAGTTTTCACAGCTAAAAATTGTTCTCCACGTCCAAAAAGTAGTCTTTAGAGCTAAAAATTGCTCTAGCTCTAGGACGAAAAAAATTCACAGCTAGAAATCATGGGACCTGTAGGTCTACGGAGAGTCATGTTTTACTATGTAGTACCTCGTAAACTGCAAATGTGTATTAGGTACTTACATAGGAAAAACACAAGAAACATTATTTTTGTAACTTTCAGCGATTTCTCATTATGATTTTAAAAATTTAAAGGGAAGGTAGTAATGGAACGTGAAATAAAAACTGCTTTTTATTACTACGAACATAAATTCCATTAGTAAATGAATAACCCTTGTTCTTGCTTATTTAAGCAACGGCTTGACCGATTTGGATGCAGTTTTCAGTAAGATATTGTGGCTTCATTTAACTTAGTGTCTGTTTTATTTATAATTGTTTTATAAATAAAAAAGTTGTCAGTTTAAAAAATCCCGCTTTTTTAAAAGTGGCTACATTCCCAAGCTAAGTGAGGGCGGTTTACTAGTCTCACATAAAAACTATACAGCATCTGAATCCAATCTTTACGACCAGCGATATGTATCGTCACGACGATACACACCTAACTGACCCTCCACAGAGTAAAAATATCCTGTGGTTAAAACCACCGGAGTGATATTACTAGGAGTAATTTACTATTCGATAGACAGAGACAGCGCTATATGAGAGACAAAGACATCATGAATGTCTCGTCACGGGATTTTGTTTTTTTTCCAGTAATACAGACGTGATTTTGTATGGGTGTAGGGAACGTATGATTTTAGTTTGGACATTCTTAATCCTTGATTGGCAGCTTTGGTTGAAAGAAAATCACATTTTATTCCAAAAAAAAAATTAAGATAACATGCCGATTATTGCAAAAAAATACAGCGGAAACAAGAAATGCAGTACGAAATAGTAGTTTTTCATTGATGTTCCGCTCCTAATGGTTGTAGCGTGAAGTAGGCTAGAGCCTAAAGCCATCCTTGATAAATGGACTATCTAACACAAAAACATTAGATTTATTCTATTCGAATCAGTAGTTTCTCAGATTTGGTTGTTCAAACAAACATTTCAACTTTATAATATACTTATTAGTACCAGCATTCACCCCATAGCTTCCTTCATCCGCGTATTTTTTCCGTATATTCCTCTTTTTGTCCCTTTACGGTGGAGAATTTCCAAAATTCCTCTCTTAGTGCTCCCCTGCACTCCCCAACCCATTGCATGTTGCATTTTCAGCGTCTGGCGTTCACTGTTTACGGCTGTGCGTTGTCAGTCCCGAGCAGTCCCACCTCGCCCAGCACTCGTGGGGTCCCTAGCCCCGTTTTTTACCCCATACTGCGGTCGGGGAGCAGGTTATGAGCCGTCTATTACGCGTAATCGTGTACTAGTGCCGGCCCGCGGGTTTGTCTGCTAAACATAGACTGTGATGAACACTTCGATACGATCGCACGAAGATGCACTTTGTCTATTTCGTTACGGGTACTCACGATTATTTTGAGGTATTTGATTTTAGTTTGTAGGTACTCACGATTATTTTATTTATTACTTTGCCTTTTTTAATGTACCCACGATGGGTACTCACGATTTTGTATGGATTCTGTAATCGTTTATTCATTACTATAATTTGGGTAGACAGTAGACTCAAAAATATTAATGCAATAAGTAGGTGTAACTAAATGATTTTGAATTTGGAGTTTTTTGCATTACATTTTCCATAACTCAATTTTTTTATTTTTCTTTTCTGTAATTTTTCTATATTAATTTTTTTCTTTGTATAAATTTTTCTACATTTTCAACTCCGGCCCTGACGTCACCAGTCCGGTTGTTAATTTTTTCTACAAAAATTTTTTTCTCTGTATATTCTATATTTCCAACTCCGGCCCTGGCGTGACGTAATCGTTATCTCGATCGTTTCAAATCTAACGTCTGTGTTGGATGTTGAACTGTTTAAAAAACTGCCTACGAAGCTGGTTTGAAAGAATGTGGATGTACCTACGTTGTAGTTTGTTCTTGGCTTAATTGTTGGGAGCGATAAAGGGATTATAGACGAAAGGGGCCGTAAAGGACTTAAATATACGGTCTGTAAGTTTAGTGTGACTTTTAAAAAGAAAAAAAAATACGTAGGTACATTGGAAATACTGTAACTTAGGTCTTAGATAAAAAAACGTATTAGGTCTTGAAAAAGGAGTTGTACTGAGAGACTGACAGACAACGCAGAGCCGAAACTGATGAAGGCAAGAAGCTGTTTGGCATATTTGTATGTTCCTTGGGGAGTGTAGGGGAGCACTAAAAGAGGAATTGGAAAACAAACTGAAACTTTTATTTTTTATTTCACTGAAAACTTTATGTGTAGGTTTCTCTACTTAGAAAAAAAATTAGTCATAATTAAAATAAATAAAATCATTAGGTTTAACAAAAGTTTTTAATACATAAAAAAGGAAAATACTGCAATAAAAATCTTTACAAAACAGGCATGACAATGAAAGTGAATATATAATAAAAATTGTATTAGAAAAGAAAAAAAATCGGCCAAGTGCGAGTCGGACTCGCGCACGAAGGGTTCCGTACCATTATGTATAAAAACGCCAAAAAAATCTGGTCTGTTGTATGGGCGCCCCCTTAAATATTTATTTTATTCTGTTTTTTAGTATTTGTTGTTGTAGCGGCAACAGAAATACATCTTCTGTGAAAATTTCAACTGTGTAACTATTACGGTTCATGAGATACAGCCTGGTGACAGACGGACGGACGGACAGCGAAGTCTCAGTAATAGGGTCCCGTTTTACCCTTTGGGTACGGAACCCTAAAAATGTTAAAAATGACATTAATTTGGGATGCAATTACCACAGATTACTGGGTAGAAATGGAGGTCATGACACTCATGACAATGACATTATGTTTATGATTGTTGACATTTTTTCATTACATCCCCAAGTTTAAAGACGATTGCAAATAACCATTCAAATAACCAAAAGCTGAGTTAAGATACTTCGTTTCAAAAGTAAAGTTAAAAAATAATCAACATCCGAAAAGAATAGCTGTACCTAAGTATTTTAGCGTAATCATTGCAATCTTTCTGCACAATAGCGCCTAAACGCTTTGTGCGCGGTATTGTTCGACATAATTTCAAAATGGCCGAATTTTCAAAATGGCTCCAATTGACAAAAAATCTTTTCAAAGTTAATTGCAGTGTTTTTGTAATGTGATCGCTTTGTCGGGAGTACTTCGGACATGCAAATGAGCATTTACATTTTAGTATTAATATTTACCCCAAAGGTAGATAACATTTTGTTTTTTATCTTATTTCAATCGGTTAAAAAAAAATTAAACATTAGGATCATGAACCAAAAGAATTAAAGAATACTGTCTACTTATTATAAAAAAAAGATTGGTTATTTAGAACCGAAGCGAAGATAGGTACCTTGTTAGTTAATCTATAAGAAATTCAACGCGTCAATAGAAATTTATCGCCATTATTTATCTAAACAACAAATATTGTTTTAAAACAAAATCCATTTTACGAAAACAATCGATGGACATTTGATAACTTTTTTAACCAATGCAATAACAATAAAATTATGCAGAGACCTTCAAAAGTAATTAACAGCGTATTAAACCAAAATAGAAATACTTTAGATCATACTATAGATCAATGCTTTAGATGATAAGAAAGTCAATTACAGATTAAAAACGTTTCAGTTCTAATTTGGCAGTAGAATGCCACAGATAGAGCGAAATTTATTGCTTTTTTTTTCTTTATCTGCGGCAATAAAAGTCTATGGTTTTAAGGTTATAAATAAAAAGGCGGGAATCGCGATTAGGGTGACGTCACCTGCGCATAGGGTGAAATTGGTGCGAAATCGATTTGAGAGAAATTTGACTCTTATTTCACAGGAATAGGGATAAAAATCAAACGCGAAAAGTTTATTTTTATTGATTTTGTAGTGGTTAATATCGATCCATACCAACATAAAGACAAAAGTGGACTTGTGATTTGATACGTTATAAAGAACATAATTTTTACACTTGGCTATGTATGAGTGGGTTTAGTTGAATTGAACCACTTGTAAACGTTTGATAATATTTTGAAAACTAATACGATGCAATCACAAAAACTGCAAAAAAGTACTTTAAATTAATGCCAAATACATAACTGAATTTTTAAAATAAACATCAGGATGGGAGCCGTTTTTAGTATTATTTTTATCCTTTGAATTCCTTTTCCAAATCAATGGCGTAAGGCGTTCCTTTTCTTGTGTGCGTGGTATACATACCTAGATGAATGACGAACGAAGTCGCGGGCAACAGCTAGTATGCTATAAAATCCAATCTATACAACTTTCTAGAAATACTCATAGGATTATACAATAATACAACCTCTCAGCTTCCTATAGTCAAATAAGGAAGTTTCCCATAGGTAGATATATTTATTCCTACGGCATTCCTGGTCCCCAACATAGCTAATACAGTCAGAAAAACACGGAGTAAGAAGCAGGCACCAAGGCCATATATGACTTGATCAGGGTTGCCACCTTTTTGCAATTAAAATACATTCGTTATTATGAGTAAGTAAGAAAAAGGCACATCGGATCAAAATAAAATACAATTAATTTTTATTTATTATTTTTATATAGGTTTAAAAAACATATTTTATTAACATAATATAAGTGGCAACATCGATTCGGCACCAATCGATAAATTTCGTTTAACAAAAAAATACTTACAAGTACAACTCAAGTTTTTAAAAACGTATTTTTTTGTACTTTACTATTCATAAAGTACCTAAAGAGTACAGTTTCCTGAAATAACGCACAATATTTAATTATTAAATAAGGGTGGCAACCCTATACTAGATTCTCATACTAACATGGCGGAGAAAAAATGTATCGTCAGTAGAAAAAATTATCCAGTAACGACCGGTTTAATGGTGCGTTCGTAGCGTAGTCTCGAGTTTGATTCCTTGATGGGTTAGAAAAACCGGCCAAATGCGAGTCGGACTCGCGTACGAAGGGTTCCGTACCATTATGTATAAAAACGCCAAAAAAACGCCAAAAAAATCTGGTCTGTTTTATAAAAGCCTCACTTAAATATTTAATTGTTTTATCGTAGCCACATATTACGCCCAACGCCATCTCTTGGACCGAATGGTAACTAAACTTACGTCGAATGTATGGGCATCCACTTAAATATTTATTTTATTCTGTTTTTTTAGTATTTGTTGTTGTAGCGGCAACAGAAATACATCATCTGTGAAAATTTCAACTGTGTAACTATTACGGTTCATGAGATACAGCCTGGTGACAGACGGACGGACGGACGGACGGACGGACGGACGGACAGCGAAGTCTCAGTAATAGGGTCCCGTTTTACCCTTTGGGTACGGAACCCTAAAAATTGACACTTAAATTCACTGTATCAGGATTCGCTGTGTCGTGGGTGCCGTGGACATCACAAGATCGGTTCACCCAGCCCAGACCGAGAACGAAAGAACTCAACATTTCCGCCTCGCAGAGAATCGAACTCAGGGCCTTCGGAACACTGCCTCTATTATGAGTTGTTGTAGTAAACGTAAAGGACGTTACTATTGCAGTTGACGTTTAGAATTTGTATGAGAATTGTAGTTCAGTATCGTAACCGCTAGAGGCGTTGTACGGATTCTCATACAAATTCTAAACGTTAACTGCAATAGTAACAGTTTGACGTTTACTACAACAACTCATAATAGAGGCACAGATTACCTTTTCTAACCATTGCGCCATTCTAATATTGCATGCAGATCACAAAATGAAAATGAAATTTATTGAGCTTGGTTTTTACAAACACTCCGAAAGTCAAACTACGCCTTCGAAGAAGGTCTTGGAAGAAGCGGCAAGAACCTCTCAAGGAGTTTTTTTTTCTGCTTCCAGTTCTAAGACAAAATACAGAAAACAGTCCTTGACTGTTAATTTTATCCCTGAATTATTCATCCAGTTTATAACGACATGGTATTTCCGTGGTTTTATAATTATTTTATTGTTTATTATCTTTACCCACGAACGAGCCACCAGTCTCACTAAGCCTAAAGTTTGCTACAATCAATTTAGCCCCACTCCTAGTACAGACTAACTGACCTTCAAACCCTAACCATAAACAATAGACCCCAAACGACGCGTCACTTCCCTTCAGTTCATTCAACTCTCCACATGGGGTGTAAGGACGGAGGGGGCGCAGGACGAAGGGAAGGGCGAAGCCCGGCCACTGATATGTGAGTATGTGACCATTTGCCGCTACAAAAACTTTTATGTTGAGTTGTTAGAATAAATGGTTAGATTTTGTTTTGGTTTTGTTATGTCCTAGAGAGGGATTTAACACGATGGCCCATTAGAGTGACTTGAGTTGTGGGCCATTGAGACATGAGAGATGAAATGAGACTTAATGCAGTAATGAGAGAATTTATGAGAATGAGAATGAAGATAATTGTTAACTTAACAGGTTGAAGACACGGATGTTATCTTAGCTAAGGAAGTTTACAGCAGACTCCACAACGTTGCTCCAGTGCGGTTTGGTAGAAGAGTCAGTGGCAAAGTTTCCGACATTTCGTATTTATATTTACGTAGTGTGTTAAAAAACTCTCATAATTAATAGTATTTCTCATACCTCTTCCACGCGGGCGGCAAACGGTATAAGCGACAACGGGAGCGATGGGTGCAAAACGGAATTGCAAGCGGGCGCTCATGGAGCTGGCGGCGGGTCTACTGCTACCACAGAACAGCTTTATCTGTTCTGTGACTGCTACAACCCACTAATGGCCCACTACTGAGCACGGGTCTCTCCTCATTACTGAGGAGGCCTAGAGTATACTCCACCACGCTGCTCCAATGCGGGTTGGTGGAGGGGTCTACTGACATATCCATAATTTTCTACGGTGCTGAGTCGTTTCATGACTGAGTCATGATTTTCATTCAGTAAAATCATAATTGCCGTTTCATTGTAGCGGTGATAGTTTAGTGGTTAAGAATTTGGCCTCCTATTTGGAGGGTCCGGGTTCGAATCCCATAGCACGCACGTCTGACTCTTCGGAGTTATGTGTGTTTTAACTATTTAAATGTCACTTGCTACAAGCGGTGAAGGAAAACATCGTGCGGAAACCTGCATGCATGAGTTCGCTAAACTCAGAGGTGTGTGAAGTCCAACTATCGCACCTTCTCATTCTGAGAAGAGATCAGTGCTCAGTAGTGGGCCATGATGGGTTGAGATGATGTAGATGAATTTCCGTTTTAGTGTGTCTGGTAACGAGTCTTTTTATGTTCGCAGTTCCCCACCCTAATCTCTTAGATTCCTCTTCTTTCTTCAAAAACTACCACTATCACCGTTTCTAAATGATCTGGTTTTCATTATAAGTCGTGTTGATTATAAAAAAATATCAATTATTCAGTACGTTAATAACGATTTAACGGTGGAAATCTGAAAGGTCAGTAAATGAGTAAATACGCAATGCGCCGTGACCGTGTCGTATTTTTTCAACATGGCGCATGCGGCATGACGCAAGAAATGGCGGGCAAAAAAATTGTCTATGGTGCAATTAAACTTTTTTTATTAATTGTTCTATGTCGTTTAAAAGTTTTTCAGCGAAGGTAAAATTTGAATTATAAAATTAGAGATAGATGGACAGTTCTCATTTAAAATCCCAGGCATTAAAAATATAAGAACTTTACATACGTTTGCTCGAAACTTTTGCTCACACTCGCAGCCAAATTGAAACAGAAAATAAAATTAATAAAGATCCTATGACTTGCAAATAAAACATTCGAAAATCGAACTGTATTAAAAAGCTATAATTCCAAATTAACAAAATATTTAAAATTAAGCATAATTTCCACGTAAGGCTTTTCTCACACAACGCTAACTCATAAAATAGCGTTTTGTGAGAAGTGCCTAACACATTCAAAATTCGAATGGCAACAAAGACCAATAATTCCAAATAGAACATTTAAATTCGGAATAGTGATGGCACAGGTATTGCTTTAATTTAGGGTAACAAGTAACAACCAATATTTCCGAACAGAACATTTAAATATGGAATAGCAACATAATTGAAATCCGCACTCGCTCGCCGCCCGGCGCTGCGCGGCCACCATGACGCGCCGTTAACGTCGCCAACGTACGTTAACGGGAACGACGCATATGGCGTCGTTTGCATTTCGAACACGTTAATAAGGTACACTCTAACAGCTCTAATTCTAACTTATAGAGATATTTTAGCCCGGGTAGTAACACCAATACGGAACTTTTCATTTAGTCAGCCGTTTCTTGAATCATGTGCACAATCAGTGATTTGCAGAACGCTCCTACCTAAAAAAATGGATTCAAAAAAGGAACACATGACTCGAATTGAAAAAAAATCGACTGTATTTTTATGTCTTTTTTATGGAATTAAGATAGCAAACGAGCATGCAGCACCACCTTCCGCTGCCGCCCATGACAACTGTGACCGACCCAGAGCTAGACTCAATGAGTCCCGTTCTAATTCGGTCACAGATACGTTGCTACCCCTGAGGACTGAGATGGTCGCCTCTTAAAAGTGTAACCGGCTCCACACCTTCCTATCCGGAACACAATTGTTCTTAAAACAATTATTACACGGTAGGAATGGTACTAAGTACCGTGGCGGGCGGTGGTACTTCCCCGGGTGAGCTCTAGGCCCTACCACCTGCAGATGTGTCCCCTAACTTTGTAATGTGTTCAAAAGTTGGTGCTTGTAGTCTAGTCACATAAAGAGGAACATCTGACGAGTAATAATAATATTTTTTTATTTGCAAGAACATAGTACCTACAGATACAGGTGGTTTAAATTTACAAATACCTTATGCTCTGCCCGTCTAGGCGTGCAAATCAAAATATTCTTTTACGCTATAGAATTGGCGGTCCATAAGCCAATTAAATAATTTTCTCTTAAATAATATATTCGGTAGATTTTTAATACTATTTGGGAGTAGTTTTTGAGTTACCTGTCGATGTTGAAGATGTCTGTTATTTTTTCCATCTCAGTTCTCGATTATTATAACTTTTCCCCCATCTGCACCCGCAGGGAATCGAACCTATGACCCGATCATACTAAGGCCACCACCGGCATTTTATGACCGAGAGCGATAGGGGTCCATTGTAACCCACAGACCCACTATACCGCATCCCATTGTCTATCGTTCCATATTTGAATTAGTTTTTTTTTCATCCTTTTTATCGTCGGTTTTTAGTTCTTTACGGCCAGTAACCTCGAAGATGCTGTGATAGCTTAGTGGTTTGAATAGACTCAAACATAGACTTTCTAAAAAGGCCTAGGTTCGAATCCCGAACGCTTTTGAAAGTTCAATTTTGTGTCATCATCATTATAACCTCATTACCTTTTTAATTAATGAACGAATTGAAACAAAAACTATTTGTTAAGTGGAGCTTACAATGAAATATTAAAAACCGCACGCAAATCGGTTATGCCGTTTCAAAAACTATTGTTTTCGATTCTATTGCGTTACCTAATTAATAAGCACATGGGGACTTTATTATTTTTCTCATATCTTCCATTTATGTACAGACAGCGGGTCTGTTACAAATTTATTATACCTATAAGTAGGTCTGTAAATAAAATGTAACATTATCTTAAGTTGGCCGTTAAAAATTAATAAGAACTCATTAATATATGTACCTATCGGAAACGGGTCACAGATAACTGATTGTTGCATTCATAATAAATGTTTAAAAACATACCGCCAAGTAATAAAATGAGAACATTATCAACGTAATCCAAGTCAATTAAATACGCATTATTAGTTAGGGATAACACAAAAATTGCTCGCCAGATGTCGCTCAAATTTAAATATGATGATAAACACCTCCTTTATAATACAAAAAGAATTATGAAAATCAGTCCATTCAGTTAAAAGTTCAAAGTAACTTATATAAAAAACATACAGTTTTACAACCTATTTTAATGAAATTGGTTAAAACGGGCATTTAAGTATTTTAACAACAACTTTGCTTAAACGAGAAAATATCCGATAGTTTTAATTTAAGCATTTAAATGTCACTTGCTACAAGTAGGGCATGATATCCGGATATCCGGATATCCGTATTATCCGGATATCCGCCCGAAAATACTATCCGGATAATAGAAGACCTATTATCCGGATAAAACGGATAAAACGGATAGTAATAATTTTATACTATTTGACCATTTGGAGACATTTTGTTTGCTTAATTATTACGAAAATATAATATTTTATGTTTTATTTGGTTATTTGGAGATTGCCTCTGCAACTTCTACCACATTTTTTATGGTATATGACCCAAAAAATAGTTTGACTGAATTTTCAACTACCTTTTTATCTTAGCGTACATCTCGGAAGCATTGCTTAGCTTACGTGCTCGACAGACAACGACAGTTCATAAGAACCGCCCAATATTGAGGTGCGACGTAACTATAATTCCCAACAACTAAAGGCGGTCAGAGTATTTAATTGTTATATTTTAAAAGCAGAAAGCCATGATGAATGAGCACTTCTTGGTGGTAAACTGATACGTCTGTTTTTATGGCTTTAAATCTCACACGATTCAGAAGATTCAATATCGTCCCATTGTTTCAATGTTGTTTTGTTTGCAAAATTGTTCAACTAACGGTAATATGGAGCTCTCGTTCAGATGGTTTTTCATCCCTACCAGCTGGATATTTGTAGTAGAAATAGAGTGGCGGCCAGAGTCTTCAAGGAACAACAACCTGGAGGAAAGGTTGCTCAAGAATTCCGATAGGGGAATAAACAAAGCGGGAGCTTCCTTAAAATGCCAATTAAGCCTATGCTTATTAGTCCCGAAGAAGGTAGTTTGGTTTTGGCATTCAATAAGATACAAGTTTAATATACCCTCCATAAGCTTACAAAGTGGTGGGGTTATTGAAATTGGCCAATAATGACAAAGATCGATACAGCTGCCTTATTTGAAAACGGGCGGCGCGCTAGCAAGCTTCCAGGATTTTGATAATAATCCAATTTTGGAAGTAAGGCGGAATAGACGTATCAAGTATACAGGCTTTTAGTACATTCATTGGAACACCCTCAAGACCACTGGCTTTTTTCACGTCTAGACACTGTAAGGATTTGAGAACCTTTAACAGTCCCTGTCCAAGTCTTCACACTTACCGACTAACATTCTATCATCATTTCTAGCTGGACTTACCATCCTAGTCCCTTAATTTAATCTTTGTTCGGTCACAATTATCATGGATGACAGCGTGAGGGTGGTGCTGTTTGCTCATTTGCTACCTTGATACCTTTAAAAATCTCTTTCTTAGTAAATCGAATCTTTCAGAGGTACCTTAATGTGGTATTAGTGGAGGTACATACGTTATTTCTAGCATCGACAGATGGATCTGTGGCAATAGACACGCGGTTGATCACAGAATTTCGAACCAAGATTTTTGAATGTGACGGGGAAATTAAAGGCTTTCTGCTTCGCACTTATATCGGACACTTTGCAAACTCATGCATCAACCCGGAAAAATATATGAGACGAAGTCTCGCAGTTATGTTTAAAAACAGTTTTAAAATTTTTAAGTACTTTGCGGATTTGAGAGATTATGGTACAAAACGTTACAGTATTTTGGAAGTTATTAGACATAAACATCACTTTAACAATTCATTTTCGATTCAATACAATTTGCAGAAAATCTAAGATCAGTGGAGATCTTTCAAATGGCATCAACCGCAATTCAATTGGTCAAGCCATCAAAAAATAATTATGAGAGGTTCACATAAATAGACACACACACAAATATAGACCATCGCGGGGATAGTCAGAATAGTGTCCTATGATCCTAAAACGTGGATATCTGAAGAAAACTCGATTTTCGGAATTTAAGTGAGACAAATAACTTTCAATTTTCGATAATTTTGAATTTTCTTAAGAGGAAGTCAAAAATATGCAAAGGTTTATGATTCGTTCCACTATAGGTAACAGAAAAAGTAAATATAATACATACTATGGTTGATTTTTTTAGAAAATCATTAACTATCCGTATTATCCGTTTTATCCGGATAATATCCGGATAGTAAAATGAACTATCCGTATTATCCGGATAGTAAATTCGGGCGGATAATTGCATGCCCTAGCTACAAGCGGTGAAGGAAAACATCGTGAGGAAACCTGCATGCCGGATAGCTTGCAAAAATTCAAAAGTGTGTGAAGTCCGCCAATCCGCACTTGGCCAGCGTGGTGGACTATGGCCTTAACCTTGTCATTCCGTGCTCAATAGTGGGCCGTGATGGGTTGAAATGATGAATCGCTTACTAACCACACTAACCATTAATTGGACAACTACCTTAGAATCAAATACAACAAGACACTCAAAATGTTAATATTTTTTCGAAAAAGAATTTATTTAAATTCTTACAAGCCTACAAAAAGCCAAAATCATCTTTATTACAACGACATTAAGTATTAATGTGGTTTACTTTCGAATGCTAATTCCAATTTTAATTTGTCATGGCCGTCCGGATGTTGAACCAGATTTTTAAAATTGAACCGTAATAGCTTACAAATAAGGCGTTATTTCCCTTGCAACTTTAAGTTATTTATCTATGGCATAGAATTGCAAATGATTTCATTCATAAAACGCTATCCGATTACGTAAGTGAGTGTTGCCAGGATTTAAAATATTTCCCTAATTGTTGGGACTTTTTAACCGGCTTCAAAAAAGGAGGTTCTAAGTTTGACCTGTATGTATGTATGTATATTTGTGCGCGATTACCTCGCGCTTGGTTGAACCGATTTTGATGCGGTTTTCAGCATAGTATTTGTCAGACTTAGTAGAAAGTTTTAGGCATATTGTTTGGCTGAACCGATTTTGATACGGTTTTCAGCATCGTGTTTATCAGACTTAGGAGAAAGATTTAGGAATATTAACCGCGTGTAACTGAACCGATTATTACTTTTCGGCGTTAAAGTCGGTTCTATTTTGTTAAAAGTTATTTTTGTTTCCAGCCATGCGAGTATGCAAATTATGACGTTAATCTACAAAAATTACAAATCATCAGCTCGACACAACAATTTTACATGATTTTGACATAAATGGCGGAAAATATCTGTCGACCCGAATGGTGTAATGGTTATCATGCCGGATCGCCGTTCAAAGGGTCGTAGGTTCGATTCCCAGCGATGCGGAAATTTGGATGATGAGTTTAAATATTCCTTCTAGGTCTGGTTGTGCCCTTGTATTGTGTGTTGTCCATGGCACACATGACACATGGAATCCTAGTGTGGAGCTATGAGTGTGTAGCGTCAATCCATTTAATGGTGTGAAACCGGTTCCAATTTTTTAGAATATCTCCTAGCCCCACACTACGATTCCCTGTGTGATGTGTCGCGCGTGGCATGGAAAAACACAAGACAAGAACACACCCAGACCAAGAACGGAAAAAATTCATCATTCAAATACAACTGGGAATCGAACTCAGGACTCGGAACAGCGATCCGGCATAACCATTGTGTCATTCACGTCGTCAAAAAAATAAACATCTCAGTTTCATTTATAAAACACGTCGATGAAATTTTAAGCAGTTATACATTATCTCAGAACGTGCACAAAATTATTATAGAGCTGACATCACTGCGAGGTTATCTGTCTCTCTCACGCAACTTGACTTTGCCCACGATAGAGAGAGACAGATATGTAAACATGATCCGTATTCTCCAACGAACAAGTCGTAATTCATACTCAACGTTCTTTTCATTGATAAGAAATTCCGAGTAGGTATCTTAAAATGAAGCTTAAGCGCTTATTCTTCCTACTTTAGATATAACTTTTAACAAAATAGAACCGACTTTAACGCCGAAAAGTAAAAATCGGTTCAGTTAAACGCGGTTATTATTCCTAAATCCTTCTCCTAAGTCTGATAAACACGATGTTGAAAACCGTATCAAAATCGATTCAGCAAAACAATATGCCTAAAACTTTCTCCTAAGTCTGACAAATACTATGCTGAAAACCGCATCAAAATCGGTTCAACCAAGCGCTAGATAATCGCGCACAAATATACATACATACATACATACAGGTCAAACTTAGAACCTCCTTTTTTGAAGTCGGTTAGTGAAGAGTCTGTTATTTCATGTGTTGGCAACGTGTTGGTGATGGAAGCATTTAAAAAGTCCTCATGTGTTTTATTTTCTATTAATTATTAAAACATCTTGAAAATGGTTCCGGTTTCTTTTGGTTTAATTTGTAAATTTAAATGCAGATATACTTATATGCATACCTACTAGCTGACCCAGCAAACGTTATTTTGCGAAAAAAATGTTAAGGGTGAACAACCCTTATCACTTAGGGGTATGAAAAATAGATAGTAGCCGATTCTCAGACCTACTGAATATGCATATAAAATTTGGTAAAAATCGGTAAAGCCGTTTCGGAGGAGTAAGGTAACTAACATTGTGACACGAGAATTTTATATGTATAATATAGTAAGTATAATATTATAGTAGTAGGTATTATCTGATCCAATGTGAAACCAATCGTATTATTTCAGATATTTTTGACCATCATAATTCATATATCCATATATTGACTACATTTCCCACCTGCCTAAACCTGCCTAAGTTAATTATCAAAGCCATTGACCTGTGCTGATCAATTTACATGAAATAATCACCATTAAAGGCCCATAGCGTTCTTCAAAAGCTCTCTACACTGGCCGACGATAAAATAACTAACTTTTTACAAAAAATAACCGACTTCAAATTCGAGATAACTCAATAACCGCTCGCCAGATGTTGTTTTATAACACCTAGTGAAAAGTAAGCATAAATTAAGTTCACATTATTGAGAATAACTCAAAAACTGACCGTCAGGTGTCGCTCAACTTTATGGGTCCAGGCGGCAGTCATTACCTTTCGAAAGTCGAAAGAATACACCAGTTCACCTAGTGTGAAGTTATGACAACACACCAGGTGATAACAAGTGAAATTGATAACAAGAAAAAACATACATACGAATTGAGAACCTCCTCATTTTCTTGTAGTCGGTTAAAAAGCTCTCCACACTGGCCGGCAATAAAACGACTCTGATTTAAAACCCAACGGCCGCTAGATAATCTGTGCGCTCTCACTTTCTTTAACGAAATAGAAAATTTTCGCGCGCAAACTTCAACGGATGCTTGCCACGTGCGCGATGAAAATCGATGTTTTATGTTGTGTGTTATTATAAATTTTAATAAAATAGAACCGACTTTAAAGCCGAAAAGTAAAAATCGGTTCAGTTAAACGCGGTTAATATTCTGATAAAATCTGATAAATACGATGCTGAAAACCGTATCAACATCGGTTCAGCCCAACAATATGCCTAAAACCTTCTCCTAAGTCTAACAAATACTTTGCTGAAAACCGCATCAAAATCGGTTCAACCAAACGCGAGATAATCGCGCACAAATATACATATGTACATACAGACAGGTCAAACTGAGAACCTCCTATTTTGAAGTCGGTTAAAAAGAGTTATTTCCGAAATCGTCACGTACTGTAACATCCACGATTTAAATATATTGTGTCAATCACGGAGTAGCCACAGCGAGACAGGTGAATAGTCTCGCGCCAAGGTTGCCTACTAGTGACGTAACCTGAAGAACCTAGCTTTTTGTTGAGCTATTATTACTGACCGGGTCTCGGTTAGCAACGATGATATAGGATATCGAATTGTCACATAAAAGGAACTTTATTACGTATGCTGACAGTTTAATTTTGCTTACAAGCAAAATTTACTTAAGGCATTTTAAATTCTCACCGTTAATCTATATTAAAACTCTTGCGTTACTGAGTGACGGACTGACAGCCAACGCACAGCCGAAACTACTGAAGCCGAAGCTGAAATTTCTCATGTATGTTCCTTGGGGAGTGTAGGGGAGCACTAAGAGAGGATTTTTGGAAATTCCACCCCGAAGGGGGGTGAAATAGCGGGTTAAGTTTAAACGAAGCGAAGCCTGCGGGCGGAAGCTAGTCTATAATAAGCCTTAATGATAGGAGCGGAAAGTCGGTATTTGCATAAGCTGCTATTAAAACGAATTTCATATCGGACGCGAACGGAGTACCTATATTATAGTAAAGTAACCGTATCTAGTAAAAAAGAGTTTGAACGGCATAAGTCAAAAGTAAAGTTTTTCATCCCTGAATATCTATTGACGTCTCTGGCAGAAATATATCGTATAATTATACTTAATTAGCAAAACACCAGAAAATGATCCCATAAATCAATTTTAAAACAATTGCAACATGCGAATCATAAAATTCGCAATGTCCACTTGTCTACACATTTAGGTATAAATCAATTGAAACAAGCACCTAGATTACAAATTTGGAACACTGGTGATAGATTAGGCCAATTTAAAAAGCATTAAGACGTCGCACTTAAAAAAAATTAACAATATAAATAATTGAAATAACTTATTATCACGATCCTAAATTAATAATGATAATTACACAAATAAGTGTACATTTTAAATATTTTTTTTCACATTTATTATTAATTAACATTTAAATTATGTTCCTATGATAGGAAATTTGAATTTTATATTATCGCAACATTGGCAATTACTATTTATGACGTCATCGATGTCAACGGTAACTTTTTAAATTGAAATTACACTAATCTGTTTACAATGCAATCAGCCAATCAAGCGATTTAACTAAATATAAAAATAGATAATTTATAATATACATACGCACTTATAAAGAATTTAAGCACTTTTTAAATAAACATAAAGAACTATTATATAAACTTAACTTTGATTTGGCTAGTTTAGTTACGCGCTAGCTAGACTTAATGATATTGATTTACTAAATTTAGGTCTTATCTAGGGCTTTATTTAGGTTTTAAAAAACGCCAAACCATAACCGTTTTACATGGCGTTGTTATTATAACTTATAAACTGTATCTTTGTAATATCGTCACACAAATCACTAGGTATTTTAGTACAATGCTGTGAGGCTGTGACATAGGGTTGGCCTTTCCATTTAGTTCGCCTGAGTAAAAACAACCCTCACGAAAAAAAAACTCACCCCGAGCACTGGCAGTTCACTTCACAATCTTTACTGCTTTCGCCCCACATGTTTAGAACACAAAATTTTAACACTTTTAATACAAGTCCATTTTAAATTTCACACAGCTGATGATAGTTTTTAGTTTTTGTGCACCCGTCAATTGCGTCCTCTCCCGGCGGTTGCCAGAAAGCGACTGCCCATGAATGAAACGTTCCCCCCCGTATCCTTCCTATCCCGCGCCTGTTGAATAGCGGGTTGTTTCGGGAGGCAAGAAGTAGAAACTTTCTACCATTTTGGTAGATTTTAGATATTAAAAAGAAATAATTTCCGTTTCAACAAAATATGGGTCACACCTCAGACCAAGTTTCATTACAACATGAATTTCCTCCAGGGTTTGTTCGGAGTTATTAAGCCTATTTATAACGAGGAAATAATCATGTCAAAGACGTTTTACAGTTTACTTTGGAACTAGTGTTGTTTATTGATGGTTTATGTATGTGTTACTTGAATATTGTAGAGAGATTTGGTAGGGAGGGAATTTGAGACCCTGGGAAGGATATATGACAGTTTATCCTGGAAATACGTTCCCTTGGTTGATTTTAAGTCTATATGGTCGTGTTTCGATTCCCAAGTTTCTTGTTCGCGAGGGGCAATTCCATAATCTTAGTAATTCAGGTATAAGTTCATACTTAGGCAGCTGCACTACTGTAAGCTTTTCTAACAATAGCTACCTTTTGCTGTTTTATTTTTCTCAGATGGCGTCTATATTGCGACCAGAGCTGGCTTAAAGAATAATGACTCTTATTTCAAAACCGTAAAGCTCACGTGACTGACGATTGCTATAAAGATTATTCAACAGGATAATGGTGGGTTAAATTATCGTTTTGTCTTAAGTTTCTAGTAAACTTACCATTTGAACCAACCCGACAGTTTTAACTGAATCTATTGTAATAAATTCTAGCAAAAGTAATTGCACCACAGTTATTTACGGTAAGGGTAACAAAATATACGTTTTAAGGTTCACTACCCAAACGATAACAAACGAAATTATTAATATACCTCGGCTCTCTGTCTGTCTACACGACTTTATGCTTGAAGGGAAATAATTAATAATACCTAAGATATTCACAGAACTCTGTGGCCGCGTCACAGTAAACAAAAAAAAGGGCATCCTAAAATCCTAAAATTGAAATGTTATTATTGATCAAATATTATTAATAATTATAATTTAAAAGAGTTTGTATCTCTCATTGGTTAATAACCCTGCGTGTTAAACTTCGACTCACACTTGACTGAGTGATATTTACATAACCTCTGGTTAGGATAGTTAAAAATAAATAACGTTTTCTGTGAGCTTTATAGTGCAGTAATAAATCATAATGACAGTTAGTAATACTAATACCCACGTGTATGAAAACATAATGAATTACAACACGAACTGTGATAAAAAAATCTCAAGAAAAAACTCATTCAAGTAGTCTTATTCAAGGACAGTTCTCTATTAGATCAAAGTCTAGTTTCTCATGTGTGGAACAGGATTTTGGCTACATGTCTACAAGACTACAACCCATTAATGGCCCACTATTGAGCACGGGTCTGTCCTCATTATTGAGGAGGCCTAGAGCATACTTCACCACGCTGCTCCAATGCGGATTGGCGGAGGGGTTACTGAAGGGGTGTGGGGTGTCGGAAATTTTCAAGCGGCCTGCAGGCTTTCCGACATGGCTTAACGACTGCTATCTATCGATAGGTACACCCGGGACCGAAGGCTTGACTTGTCCGACGAAGCACGGAATTGCTCAAGAATTTTTACCACTAGCGGTCACCCATAAATAAAGGATTAGGTTAGGGTTAGAATTTTATAAGGCTAAAATTGAAAACCTCCTACTTTTTAACGGACATTTAAAAACCGGCCAAGTGCGAGTTGGACTCGCGCACGAAGGGTTCCGTACCATTATGTATAAAACAAAAAAAAATCTGGCCAATTGTATGAAAACCTCACTTAAATATTTAGTTTTGTAGCCACATATTAGCCACAAGCGGCGCCATCTGTTGGACCGACAGGTAACTTAAACTAAGCGCTAATACATATGGGCGACAAGCAACGCCATCTCTTCTAAAGTAACTAAACTAAAACTACAACAGGTAACTAAAAGCGTCGGAGGCGTCGTAGCCAGCAGATGGCGTTGCTTGTCGCTAATACATCGAAGCCATATTTCGACTTAAATATTTATTTGATTCTGTTTTTTAGTATTTGTTGTTGTAGCGGTAACAGAAATACATCATCTGTGAAAATTTCAACTGTGTAACTATTACGGTTCATGAGATACAACCTGGTGACAGACGGACGGACGGACGGACGGACGGACAGCGAAGTCTCAGCAATAGGGTCCCGTTTTACCCTTTGGGTACGGAACCCTAAAAAAGAGATGGTTCTCAATTCTTTTAAGTCAATTTTTTTTAAGTCAATGTAAACTATATTAGGCTGTATTATCTGTCATGCTCATGTTTGAATCAAAAACCTTTTGTTAATTTTGGTATATTTTCGAATTTAGAATCTGGCGACAAAGAAAGTCCAGAGGTGCGGAATGCGTTTCTACCTAACTCAACCAGGCGTAGATGATATTAAAAAATCAACCTTATCCCCTAAAAATAAGACATAAGAGTATGTCAACACCCTGAAATGGAATGTCATACCACAGTCATACACAATCATATGGGAAGCGAATCCTGTTTCCACTCACACTTACGTATATACGACATTTAAAAATGAACTGTATATTCAAGTCTTAAGTAAGTCAATACAATGACAAATTTTAAAAAGCCGGTAACTTACAAACACACATAAAAAGTTTAAAGTTAAATCATATGGTTCGTTGTATGACATCAAAATATTTGAAACGTTAAGACAAGGCCACAGAGTTGAAATTTCCATATTTCAATGTAAAGTACCGTGGGTACAGAAAAATGATATGGCGGTTCTAAGAAAGCTTAATTTATGACAGAACTTTATTTTAATCGCCATAAAGTTTAATATCGCTTGGCAGAACTGCATGCAAATCTTTGCCTGGGAAATTCCCTACAAATCATATGATTCATATGTTTGCGATAAAAGAGTTCGAATTCGTTGTGATATTTGTGATATTTGAAAAAGTATTTATTTTTCTGTTTCTTACTAAATGGATTTATCCATACTATACTAATATTATAAATGCAAAAGTCTGTCTGTCTGTCTGCCTGTCTGTGACATTTTCACGGCTAAACCACCGGACGGATTTGGACGAAATTCGAAATGAAAATAGTTGAAGACCCAGAGTCACACAGGCTATTTTTTTTTCAAAAATCAACCCCTAAAGGCTTGAAATAGGGGATGAAAAATTTGTATGAAAAATCTACACCGCATGAACGACGTAGATCACGTAGATGAATTTTGCCAAGAAGATAGTTTTTGACATAGGTGACCCCCTCTCCCACTTCCCCGGTTCGCGATAAAAAAAAATCCACGCGGGAAAAGCCGCGGGGAAAACCCTTCCGTTACTGAGTGACTGACTGAAAGACAACACACAGCCGAAACTACTGAACATAAGAAGCTGAAATTAGGCATTAGGTACCTATCTTCCTAGGGAAGTATAGAGAAGCACTGAAGGAGGATTTTTGAAATATCCCTCCCTAAATGGATGGAAAAGAGATAAATTTAATAAAGCACGCGATTTACGCGGGTGAATCCGCGCGAGGACAGCAAGTCCATACTTCCATATAAAAATATTTTAAATGGGAAAGTCTATCTGTCTGATTGACTGTGACGCGTTCCAACTGCTTAACCACTTGCCCGATTTGGATGGAATTTGGAATGAAATTAATTGAAGTCAAAATGTTACACATAGGCAACTTAATTTTTCTAAAATCAATCCCTAAAGGCTTGAAATAGGGGATAAAAGTTTTATGAAAATCTAAAACGCTTGACCGATTTCGATTATTTCATTCAGGATGAAAGTTTAAAATTTTGCTTACTTTAAATTGAATTGCGAGCACAGGTAATAGTTCATAGCCTTATACATCAATGTTCATAGCACAGGTCTATAGTTTATTGGTCTAAGCATATTATAAGCATATTATGATATTTTCATTTACCACCATCAATATTCAAATGATGTTCGAATTCGAACTATAAATTAATTTATAGGCCAGTATTTCCCACGGATTGTATTTCACAGGAAGTAGACTTATGAATTTTAGAACTCAGAATTTTACAAGTTTAAGGACCTTCGATATTTAAATTACTTTTTTTTGTATAGACCTTACAAATTTAAAAGTTAAGGACCTTCGATATTCAAATTTCTTTCGTTTTTTGTGGTATTGCTGGCTCTTTTACTTGATTTTGGCGAAGCCTTAAAATGTTGACCATAGATTATAAACTTCATATTTTGATTGTTGAGCAGTTGACTACAGATGGTATACATGTATCTGTGAGCCCGTATGCGCATGCGATGCGCGTGCGCTGTGCGTGCGTGTGTCTTTACGCTCACATCGGAAGTGTGTGTGCGTTTGGTCGTGTGTGTGTGCATTGTATCCTTATTTCACGTGTAGGAAAGGTATCCATAATTCGTTTAAGACAGACGAGCTGACCCGCCCCTAATAATTAAAATCAGTTGAAGGTTTATATAAATAAATAAATTCACACAACACCTCATACATTTACCTGACCCGTGGTAAGT
Organism: Hesperia comma; assembly: GCA_905404135.1. NCBI lineage: Eukaryota > Metazoa > Arthropoda > Insecta > Lepidoptera > Hesperiidae > Hesperia > Hesperia comma. The sequence goes on from FR990039.1 coordinate 6,999,939, forward strand.
AGCTAAGCACTTGTGTTACGGATGTCAGGCAACAGAGGAAACACAAATATAATACTTAAATACGTATATTACACCCAGACACAGAACAAACACAAATGTTCATCACATAAATGTTTGTCCTGAGCGAGAATCGAACCCACGACTCTTCGCGTGCATGGTAGGGTCACTGCTACCAATTGCGCGATCGAGCCCGTCAGGTATGAGTATAGAATATGGATACCCAGGCGCAGGCGAAGCCGCGTGTAACCGCTTGAGTAATCTAATCTACAGTTTATATAAATCGATAATTCTAACTGCCACGTACAAATTCGTTAAAGTTTATCATGTACGCCTGTTCTAAGAAATGGGGTCAAGTTATGGACTTAGGCGCTTTGCACATGGAGCAACTATCGCAGCAACTGGCAACTAGCTGTTTACATACATTTCAATTGAATTGCGCACACATAGCAACTCGAGTTTCAAGTTCCGGTGATCGTCAACAGTTTTCAATTGCTGTAATCGTGCAATTATGACGAATTTTATATCGAACGCAAACACATACTCGGATTGCATTCGTTATAATTGCACAGCACACAAATGCCAGCTTTCCGCCTATGCAATTAAGGTACATTTAAGATTGACGGCGGCATCTAAAAATGTCCTTAGTAAATTTTGCTCACGAGCTAAATTGAACTGTGAACACAGGTAATAAATTTGGTTTTGGCGGGAAGTGGCAATTCTTTATACTCGATGACGCTAGTAGATATAGATAATATATGTGTCGTGGGTACTATGACGCGGCGATTATCTGTCGGTAAGGTTATGCTTACCGATAACGGCTCAGCTGACTCGAATAACGGTCTTAAGGAGGGTTTTTCCCGTTGGCTCCCATTCCCGTTCTCATATCTACTACTAGCTTTTGCCCGCGGCTTCGCCCGCGTGGAATTCGTTTATAACGCGAACCGGGGAAGGGGGTACGTCATCAACTATCGTCCTGGGAAAATTCATCGTAAACATTCATGCGGTGTAGATTTTTCATACAAACTTTCATCCCCTATTTCAAGCCTTTAGGGTTTGATTTTTGAAAAAAAATTAGCCTATGTGTGACTCTGGGTCTTCAACTATTTTCATTCCGAATTTCATCCACATCGGACCGCTGGTTTAGCCGTGAAAACGTCACAGACAGACAGACACACAGACAGACAGACAGACTTTCGCATTTATAATATTAGTATGGATACCTACTCACCTACAAACCTGTACATGGAAGATATACCTACTTACTTAAGAGAGGAACTATTACAGTTGGGCTTTATTAACAAACTAGTAAATCCGCCCTCGCTTCGCTTCGGGGAACCAGTCCCTTCAAAAATCTCTATAAATTTTAACAAATTATGTTATAACGATGTCTAAGCTATATTACTGCAAAGTTTCATGAAAATCCGTTCTGTGGTTTTTGCGTGAAAGAGCAACAAACACACACACACACTCACTCACTCACATACTTACCTACATCCTTACAAACTTTCGCATTTATAATATTAGTAGGATTATGTTATTCCGATGTCTGCCAGTTCAGCCGGCTGCTCTGGTTACGTAGGACTCACTGAAAAAACCTAAGTGCTTTACCCACTAAACACCTGAGGTTGGCTTTGGTCTTATGACCTCTAAGCCTTCATCGAAAGCGACCTACGCCTGGAGATGACGGAGCGCAAGATAAACACTCTCGGGGTGTTGTATATATGCCGGCGATGTAGGAATCTTTGATAGTGTGATTCAGGCTACGGTGACGTCACCGTGTGATGGTGATGTCGCCACAGATCTTTGCAATGGATTTAAGTGACAAATTCTAAATGCTACTAATGGGGGCTTTACATCATACAATTTGCAGAGCGCTAATTCAGTGCACTAACTAGTGTTTTCATACATTACACTGCTCTAGTTACTGTCTAACTGCCTTTACACAATGCGATTTTAGCACGCTAGCTCAGTTAGCGCTCTGCAAATTGGATAATGTTAAAGCCCCCATTAGTAGTATTTAGAATGTATGTTTATTTATGGTTTCCCGGAGGCGGCTCCTATAAACACAATTGTTTACGCTCCATGGCGACAAAAGTTTGAACATAGAACACTTGAATTCCCCAAATAACAACCGACGGCCGAACACATCTCAATTCTGAGCAATAAACTCCGAAGCATTTCCGGTGAGCGCGTGACTCCTGATACCATAGTCCGCGACGCTCACAGACATGGCTTCGACACATTAATGGCTCAATACTGAGCTCAGGTCTTTCAATAAATAACAGGTGCCTATAATGTACTTGAGTATTATGTACTATGAGGTACTTCATATCTGGTAGGTACTAGGTACTTCATACTTGAGTCGCTGAGAATATATCTAGAATTGCCTCTTCCCGCTAAAACTTTATTACCAGTACTCACAGTTCTATTTGGATTGACCAGTAAAGACGAAACAGCCTGGACATGAGTATAACCTTAACTTAAGTAGTAATAAATGTTGTTGTTGTCTGTATCTGTGTGCTGTAAAAAAGCTCCTTGGGAGTTTCTTGCCATTTCTTCTACCAAGGCCACTCATCGTAAAAATTTGTGTAAGCGATGGCGTAATATTTTTTTGGCAACATAGGTCTTAATCTATGTCGATTACGCACTATATAAGATTTTGTATAACGAAATCTTGCTAACGGTATATGTATATGAAACTAGCTTCCGCCCGCAGGCTTCGCCCGCGTGGAATTCGTTTAAGGCTAAGCGTCCACCGGTCGGTATCGTACGCATCGGACGCATCGCAGTAATCGCATTATTTTTTCATACTGCGTCCACTGTACCGGCAGCGTTCGGATTGCCGACGAAAGTACCAGCAATCGGATTGCCGACACCAGTTTCATTCGGATTTTCTTAGTGATCGCACGTGTGTTAAAGAAAATGGAGGAAAGCGAAGAAGAACAATTTGTCTTTATTGCTTGTTTGTTAGCAGAAGAGGAAGAAAATGCAAAGTCTAAAAAAAGGAAACATAATATCTGGATACACGACATATGCAAGAAGAGATCGGAATATGGAGAATACCATGCACTATTTCCTGATCTGTTTACTACGATCATTTACACGATGTGTACACGATTGATTACTACGATCGGACAATGAACCAGGACTAGCGACATGTATATTCAGAATCTACATAAAAATACCTTTCCAACGACATCATTTACTTCGATTGGTGCCGGTACCAGATTCCATACATTTGTGCCCATCCTCCTTTGGCATGCAGATTGTTATAGAGCAAATGACAATCATAACCCGAAATATTAGGCTTTATTTAGCAAAAATTTAGGTGACATACTGACATATAATATTACATGCAATATCTTCTTAAAATACGTAGGTATATTACGCCAATCACCACACAGAGAGCCACGATGGTGTGGGCATCCGCTAGATCCGTTACATAGATGATCCGGTCCACAGATCGGCATTCCGTATGACGTCATCAGCACGCATCGCAAAAGTTGCCTCTCGGAGAATCGGCGTCGGCATTGCCGATGTGCGATCCGTACGATGCGGATCAGTGGACGCACTTGTATGACTTTCTATACAAACAATACTAAAATCCGTTTAATGCGATGCGTCCGATGCGTACGATACCGACTGGTGGACGCTTAGCCTAAACTTCACCCCTCCGGCCCTCCCCCCCTGTTTCACCCCCTTCGGGGTGGAATTTCCAAAAATCCTCTCTTAGTGCTCCCCTATACTCCCCAAGGAACATATATGCCAAATTTCAGCTTGTTCCGTTCAGTAGTTTCGGCTGTGCGTTGTCTGTCAGTCAATCACTCAGTTACGCAAGAGTTTAATATACTCGTATATAGATAGACTTTCGAAAAGTGTTTGTAGCAACCAACTTCGAATAAAATGCATTTCATTTTCATTTATTGGACTCGGATATAGGCACTTAGCCGTAGCTCGTCAATTCGGGAATGTCTATTCTGTCTAAGTCTGTGGTTCAGTTATAAATACCTTTGTTATAAACATGGAGACCACGCACAGTATGGTCACAGTACTGTGGTATGGGTTTAAGTAAAAAAAACGAAAATGTAATGTTTGTTAGAGCTAGAAAGATTCTACTCGAAAAATAATTTTAAATATATCTCCTATTTCCTAGCCTATGCGCTCCTTGCGCCTTGCGTCATCGACTTTTTTCCTAAGAAAATTCATCGAAATCGGTCAAGCAGTTTAGATTTTTCATAAAATCTTTCGTGTCCTATCTCAACCTTCTAGGGGTTGATTTTTGAAGAAAACGAAGCCTATGTGTCTTCAACTATTTTCATTTCGAATTTCATCCAAATTGGGCCGGTGGTTTAGCCGTGAAAGTGTCACAGACAGACAGACAGACTTTCACATGTATATTAATAATATATTATAGTATGGAAGTATGGATATTTGCATTTAGAAATATTTTTCTCGGATATAGGTTTGGACAGTTATTTCTTGTAGTTAAAAATTAAATTAAAAATTAAAAAAACCCCCGACACAAACATTTAAAAAGTAAAAAATAATATCTCTAAAAATAATACGTCGCGTTGGGGGACCGCTCCTAACTACTCATTATCTACGATTTTTTTCATAAGTATCACATGCCTACCTACTTATGCCTTTACCCAAGACTTATCATATTTTATCAATATTTTTTTTGCGTTAAAGTTAGAAGTAAATGGAGCGGTCCCCCAACGCGACGTATTATTTTTAGAGATATTATTTTTTACTTTTTAAATGTTTGTGTCGGGGGTTTTTTTAATTTTTAATTTAATTTTTATTTTATACTTTTTATAGGTAAGAATATTCTCGATTAAGTCATAAATATTCTCTTACTGTGCCCTTTCATTTGAGACCCCACACGAGTATATTTGCATACATTCGGCTATTCTTCCCCGCTTTTACCCCCCACAACTTTTAAACGGCTCAACCGATTTTCATAAAACATATTTTAAAATATGCGCCCGTAAGTTCCCTTTAATACAAAAAAAACTAAATTGAAATCGCTTCATCCGTTCGGGAGCTATGATGCCACAAAGAGACAGAATGAAAATTCTTCCCCCCTTTCAACCCCAATAACTTTTAAACGGCTCAACCGATTTTCATCAAACATATCTAAAAACACGCGCCCGTAAGTCCCCTTTAATACAAAGAAAACTAAATTGAAATCGCTTCATCCGTTCGGGTGCTATGATGCCACAGACAGACAGACAGACACACACACACACACACAGACACGTCAAACTTATAACACCCCTCTTTTTGCGTCGGGGGTTAAAAAATAGAAATAATTAAACGTGAATTTGGTAGATATTTTATTCACTAATTAATAAATTGACTCGGATAATCCAATTACACTAACGAATTCTATTTTTAATAAATATTTAATGAACAGTCAAACACCAATTAACGTAACAAAAAATAACAATAGTGTTCTTTAACCAAAACGAAGTACTCATAGCCTGGAGGCTTTGATGTTTAAAATATCTAGATGGAACATCGAATCCCCGCAAACGTGTCAAAAAATTGTGGCCAACTGTTGGCCACAATTTTTGTATCGTTACGCACACATAGACAATATTCGAAAATATAAAACATCGCCTGCACACACACATGCTTGATAATGTTGCCTTGTTTTTTTGTTTTCATTGTAGGGCGACGCTCAATTTAGATATTTAAAACATCAAAGACCAAAATGAAGTACTCATAGCTTGGAGGCTTGTGTGTGTTGATCCTTAGAGATCGGCAAAGTTAAGCAACTGCGGCCGGTCGGTAGTTGGATGGGCTAGTGGCTAAATCTCTTGAGCGCTTCCCCGTGCTTTTCCGTCCATGTCGGCCTTCGGGCGGCTTGATAACTTCCGATACTGGGTTTGCTACTAGCCCTTCCGCTAATCCGCCCTGGAGCAGTGTGGTGGTGTATGCTCTAGGCTTCCTCAATAATGCTCAGAAGTGATTAATGGGTTGTAGCACTTGTAGCCATGATAACGTTTTATTTATTCAAATATTTTTTTATCTGTTCCCCAAAGGCGGGAAACGTGAACGGCTTTCTTTGTGAACCTGTTTGTCTATGGTTTGTTGATTGTTCAAATATCGAATAGGACGTCCCTATTGACCAGTGATTTGTTCCCAAACATATTGTGAAGGGTTACCTTTGAAGAGGGAATTTATCGCTTTTTAACTTCAACGAGTACTCACGATGTTTTATATACTTGCGTAAATATCGTTATCTGCCACGTTTAAAGTTTCAAATCTTAATTTATTGCTTGTTTATAATTATATTTTATAATTTTTAGGAATTATACTTATTTGTTTAATTTTTTTAAAGAGTACGCTATTTAATTTTATCTTGAAATTCAACCGAGGCCGTTAGTTAAATATAATTACAGTACAATCTCTATAGTTTTATACCTATACAATTAAAAAACTATAACTGGTTGTATGTATTATTCATTGAGATACTATGTACCATCAATGGTATATTATTGGTTTAACTTATTTTACTGTGTTTTGTTTCAAACGGTTCAGAAGCTTTAAAGAAAATATGACAATTTAATAACTTTAAACTTACGGAACCAAATTGTTCATGGGAGGTCTCGTACTTGCGTAGGTTTCTTTCCCACGTTTATTTCTAGGAAGTTGCTATTGACAAAATTTTATCTCCCAACAGTTATCTGCAAATAAGCTGAGATGGCCAAAATGTAACTATGATCTTCTATCTATCTATACACATAACTAAACTGTAACTGATCGTATGTTTGCTAATCTCAGAAACGGTTGAACGGATTTCTATGGGACTATCACTGGGAGATAGAGGAGGCTGTGGAGCAACATACCTATAGGCTACTTTTAACCGACTTCAAAAAGAAGGAGGTTCTTAATTCGACCGTATATATGCTTTTTTTTATGTACGTTCAGCGATTATTTAGTCGTTTATGGGCCGATTTTGATAATTCTTTTTTTGTTGTAAAGTAGATATGCGCAGTGGGGTCCCCTGATAAGGACACCAGGATCTGACGATGGCATCTCAGAGAAATCCAGGGGAACTTTCGAAAATTGTATGGACAACTAGTGTGTTTGTTCATGTTATCATAAGTACATTAAAGCGCTACCATTTCATGAAGATCTGGAGTCGATCTGATGAAGCCGAAAGGCATTCAAGGGAACTCCTCAACGATTTACGGCAGTTATCTAGTGTTTGGGCTTGATTAATTTGTAGTGACGAGAACTTTACACTTACATGTTGAATTGAGCGCCATCTGGCGAGTAGTTTTTGAGTTATCTCTACTTATCAAGATTGAAGTCTGTTATTTTTTTGTAAAAAGCAATTATTTATACCAGAGAAGTAATTCCTATGCACGAACGAAGTTGCGAGCAACAGCTAGTTATAACTGCATCTGGAGACAAAGCCGCCGTAGCCACAACAACCCATAATGTTCCACTATGAGCGCGGGTCGCTTCTCAGAACAAGCTTAGGACCATAGTCCACAACGATGGCCAAGTGCGGATTGGCGGATTTTATCTGTGAGTTTAGCTATGTATGTAGGTTTCCTCACGATGTTTTTCATCGTTATATCCCGTATAAAACGCGCATACCCCGAAAAGTCAGAAGTGCGAGCTCTGGGTTTCGATCCCGGATCCCCGAGTAGGTTATGTTAAAGCTTATACTTATTAAAGTTTTAAAATGAAATTAATTCTTTGATTAGTGTGCACAACGTACCTATTACGAGTACTATAATAGGTAAATGTTAGAAGGGAAAAAACATCATCAGGTAAAGCCCCTACCTACCTAAATATCAATTAAAATGAACTAGTTGTCTTTGATGTTTTAATTCTTAATTTAGGTTATCTTATCAATATTATTGTATGCTATTTATTATTGTATTACACAGACCTATCCTTGGCGGAGAGGTCTGTAGATTATACAACGTAGGCATAATAATTAGCATTACTTCGGCCTGATCAATGATACTGTCTACAAAAATATTGTTGATTGCCGACCAATTTGCGTCTGTATTAACTTAACTATCTGACACGGGAGAATAGGTCTGATTACGTAAGTATTAAGGATGTTAGAAGTGTTATTCGAGTGGACATTATAATTTTGTGCTTGGCCCGTCGCGGGAGTCGCCGGGCGGGAGCGGTACATTCCAGATTTAAAAGTTAACGCTCATACAACGGTACACTAACCGCCGCTTTTCGCGCGCTTTCGTCTCGCTGTCGATCACTGGACCACAGATAAACTTAACATTCTATTGTTTCTATGCAAAAAATTTTCTAACTTCGTAATAAAGTCTGCTATTCATGGGGCTCAAACACCGGAAGAAGTCGCTTATGGGTAAGACGGAAGTGTGATAATGCGAGTTTTCTTTTTTTTCTGTGCAAATATTAGGGCACTTATGACCACCACATTAACACAGCATCATTACGACAAACCACATGCGTCATAGCAGACCTTTGAACTACGGAGCTTCAAAAAAAATGATTGTATCGTTCCTAGTATCTTTGTGTTCTAATTTAAAATTTATCCACGCGCTCAAGTATTTTTAATCTATAGCTTCAAACGAATAAGTATGTACTTATTTTTTATTTTATTAACAGGCAAACGAGCTTCGCCCATTGACATCGGTAACACCAAAGAGGCCAAAGACATTATAATATTGTTGTCGGCCAAAAAAAGAAAGAGTGAAGAAAGAAAAAACTGGCTATCAAGAGCATCAAGCCCTCGACAGTTGGGGGCAAATTCAAGCAAAAGGATGGTACGTAGCCAACCAGGCTTCAGCTCTACCAGCAAGACTCGTATCATATTTAAACTGACTGGTACGAATTTCAGCATCCTCTAGAAAGAGGGATCAGACCAAGAGCAGGGGAGGTCTGTTTGGGCCCTAAGATCATCCATGCTCCAAAGTATTTAGCTATTATTATCTTACCGTGAAATCTGACTGGTTAGCAGTATTAGCACTCTCTTACTTCATTAAGGTCCTAAACGACTCGTCTTCAGCCAGTAATATTTCTTATATTACTTTTTTACCTGTAACCTATTCTGATACTAATGACCACTCTGACACGAGTTTGTCAGCTGTTTTGATGAAGAAAGAAGCAGATTGCGGTTGATACTCGTATGCTGGCATTTGTAAAGGATAATAGGTATTAATTTCACGAGAACTACTATTTAGGTGTTCGAGCCTTAGCTTGAACCACATTTGAGATTACCTTCCAATATTCGTCATTAAAATAGGCTATCTCACTCGCACAATGCATCAAAATATAGTGTTGTCTCTGTCTATGCCTTCTCCCCCCTCCTCACACGCAGCGGCCGGTGGCCATTTTGCTTCAGTACGCTTTCAATATTCGTCGGGGCAACACGTAAACCGTACAAGCAAGTACTTACTCTGAAACTTGCCTCACATTCCGCTCGACGCTCATAAGCTCAGCGACGATATTATTCCCGCTCGGCGCCTGTCGGCCCAGCGACGATATTATTCCCGCTCGGCGCCTGTCGGCCCAGCGACGATATTATTCCCGCTCGGCGCCTGTCGGCCCAGCGACGAAGCGTGGCGCGTCGGCTCGTTGAGACCACGCGCCACACTGCTCGGGACGACGCGATGGCTCAAATGGAGCAGCGTCGTCTCGATTGAGGCGACACGTCGTCTCGATTGAGTCGACACGTCGTCTCGATTGGGGTGGCACGTCGTCTCGGTTGAGGCGGCACGTCGTCTCGATTGAGGCAGCATGTCGTCTCGATTGAGGCGACACGTGGTCTCGATTGATTCGACACGTCATCTCGAATGAAACGACGGCTCAAATGAGGCGACCGTTCAGATGAGACGACATGGTCTCTAATGAGGCAACTTGTCGTTTAGGGTAACGAGCGAGCACATAATGTATATACATATTGCTCTGATTTCAATAAAGTTAAGCAGCCACTTGTTTACTTGCAGAAAATGGCCGAATTATCTACTTTGGGTGAACTGGCCTTGGAGACGTATCAAACTGATACAAGAGCATTCTCGGTAATCGTTGCTGCTGTCGACCAACATTTTCCGAACGGTTGGCACGAATGGAACAACTACACCTTTCAAGAGTTGTTTGGGAGTTGTGGGGATCAGATATCCCCCTCCGTAGAAATAAAGCTAAGATTCGCCATCCCTATTGTGGATATGGCTGGTGCCTTCAACCTATCAGCATCATCCTTGTCGAAGTGCGAATACAGTGCTCACTCTTATATGCCCCCCACAGTGTAATGGGAAAAATACATGCACCATCTTACAATATATTCAGGGACACCGTGTCCAGACTCAAATCAAAATTAAAAAGACGCTTGGATGCCTCCTCCGAGCTAGGAAGTGACGACCCACGGTCAAACACCGATGAAGCATCAAAAGCAATCCACTCACGCTCAATTTGAGAAGCAGACCAGGGCAGTAATGAGCACTTATTAGCTACTATCCTTAGCCAACAAATGGCCCTGTTTCATAAAATGATTAATATGCAATCGGAACAGAATGAAAATGGTAAGTTGTTGCTGCAAGAAAAATCAACGACAAGACTTAGATCAAGACTTAGATGGATCCTTTGAATCCCTCCCAGATAGCACTGGGGATGATGTAGGAATTGCCCCTCGGTACGTTCACGAGAAGTTGAACTTAGGGGCACAATGCATGCATCATGCCGAAGCATCTGATAGTGAACCTACTCTCGATTTCACCATGAAGACCACAGGTCAGGAATCGAAGGGGGCTTTTGCGACTCAGAGTGGCGCAATATCCTTATGTTACGGCATACCTTTATGCCAATAACACAAAAACAATTTCAGGCTACTCCTGCCTTCTGTGCTTAAACCCGAATAACCCCCTCGCGGGTATTACCCCAGAGTGGAAATCTGTCGCTGTCCTCGAACGATTTGACCATACTTTAAGAGTGATCACAAATGGGTTAATTTAATTTAACAATGGATGGTTTTCCAACAACTGTTAGATTGTTTACCTAAATGAAAGGGAAAGTATGGCAGGACTTCGTTACAGCAGACTCAAAATTTAGGAAGACTTCAGACTCTTTACTGCAATATGTTTGTGGTCGGAGGACAGAAGTAGTACAGAACCGCAGAGATCTTTTTACATGAAGGGAATTATCTTTTTACATGAAATACCCCCTTCGGAGACTCATCTCTTTGAAGAGAAAGCTTTCACTGAGGTAGTTCAGGAACACGGGGAATTCATAATTTTTTTTTCCTGACAAAAGGAAGCAAAATAAATCTTCTAGATACGGAACAACATTGTGACATATGTTATGCATATAATAAATGAAATGAAATAAATTTCAGCGCAAATCAAACCTGCATAATAACCAGGGATCTACAAGAAGAATTGATTCCCAAAATAAAGGAAAGGGTGGAATGGCACCCCACTCAAAGCACAAAGCAATCGAACCCTACACACCAACCAGGCAAATTCAAAAAAAAGGGGGGGGAGGCACACGCAACTCCACTGACTCCATCCGAGCGGGATACCTCGCATTTCACACAAGCCAACGGAGGGAGGCACTCGAAAGTATATTAAAAATTATAAAAGGCTACAGAATCCCCTTTCGGACAACCCCACCTATAAAGCAGTTTACAAGGAGAAACAGACTCTGGCTTCAAACGAAACATTCCCTCGAATTGCCACGGCAAAACTAGATTGCAACGCCTTACAAAAATCCATTCATCAAACGGGTTTTTTGGTGAACGATGATCTTGAGGAAAAAAAAAAAAAATCCAACAGGGAGAATCGCCCTATATTCAACCTTAAGAATTTAAACAATTATGTTCATGCCCCGTCTTTTCGTCTTATAAATCAATTTCAAATACCTCTACATCTAGAGAGGGGAGATTATAATTATGATGTATATAGATACCTCGCAGGCATATTTTCATATCCCCATTCATCAGAGTCATTGCCGGTTCCTGTCCCTCGCGTATCAAGGAACCGTTTACGAAATTACTTGCCTCCCATTTGGTCCGGCAAGCAGTCCGGCCGCGTTTGCCAAAATAACGAACTGGGTTGCGCAACGACTAAGGCTAGAACACTTGCGAGTCCTATTATTTTTGGAGGATTTCCTAACAATTCACCTAGACCCCCTAATCCTGGAAAGTCAAAGCAAGTTTGCAATGACATACTTAGAGGATTTAGGGTGGCATCCCAATCGGAAGAAGTCGTCTCTAACCACATCAACCAGATTGGAGCACCTGGGGATCATTTGGACACAGTAAAAAATACCAAGAGCCTGTGCCCCAACGGTTCTAAAATAAAGCACATCATATCGAAGTTTCTGCGGTTGAAACGATAGAGTTGGCGGACGTTCCTAAATATTACTGGGTAAACTAAACTTTGCATCACTGACGGTACCGTTGAGCAGGCTTCAGTGCCGAGCACTTCAGAGAGCCTCAAATCGGTTACCAGACAAGATCCCTTACAAGAAGTTTCCCTTACGGGACTCAGCGCAAAAGGACTTATTATGGTGGATGGAGAATATTCAGAAATGCATGCCAATACATTTCGAAGATCCCTCGATCTTCATCACAACGGACGCAGCCGATCTAGGTTGGGGAACCACAGCGAACAATCGCTATTTATGGCAACAATGGTCAACGACTCAGAGGGAATGGTAGAGCGACATCAAAGAATTATGGACGGTGCTAGAAGTGCTTCGGAGACTGAATCTCGAACTGACATTGAAAACCGTTGTTCTCCAATCGGACAATCGCACGAACGTAGCTTACATAAACAAGCAAGGGGGAACGAGATCGTTAAAATTGCTGCGAGCGGCACGACAAATCCTCTTATACTGCGAACACCAACAATCTCACCTCATTGCGCGACATATTCCGGGTGTATACAATGGAATAGCGGACGGCCTGTCGAGGAACAAATCCATGCTTTTCTAGAAGTTTCGGACGCCGGAAATATATTTGTTTGCGTCGAGGCGATCAGCTGTGGCAACTTACATATGTGAGCGAGAATGTCGAAGACAAAGACGGTTGTTTCAACGACGCGTTCAGCAAGAAGTGGAAGTACAAGTTAGCATGGACATTCCCACCTCCGGCATTAATACCTCGTGTGTAACAGCACCTCCAGTCGGACAAAGGATTATATATTCTCATCGCTCCAATTTGGGAGAACGCTTTCTGGAAACCAGAATTCCGCCTCAGGGCAATGGGTTCCCCTCTGCTTATCCCGAACATCCACAAGAATTAGATCGATCTACAAACAAACCGAGCACCCCCACAGGCAGAGCACCTTAAATTGAGGGCCAGGATGGTTCGGGCTGGTCACATCAAGTAAAAGGATGGACTGAATCAGAAATTGCTTTATTAGAGTCATCCTGGAGAAAATCATTGTTAAAAAGTTTCAAACCAGTATGGAGAAAGTGGTATACTTGGGCCATAAATAAAAGTATCCCGACACACAATCCAAACCCACAAGATTTAGCAAGGTACCTTTGCTACCTTCATGATGAAGTCAAGTAAGCTCCCAGAACAAAAGCAATGCATAAGTCGGTCGTTGCAAAATTTGGAGGAGGTTTCGCTATACGCCCTCCTACTAACTAACTACTACTAACTACTAACAATTGTCTTAGAAAATGGAGGACTTAATAAACTTTTTAGTATCGTATAGCTTCAACGAAAAGGATCTCTTTGCAGTCTCCAGACATGCTAGCGTTCTACTGTTGTTGTTACTGGGGGAAGGGTCCACGACATCACCTTATTATCCCTAGAAAGAGGACCATTTGAAGATATGGACGTAGAATTACTATTTTGGTCAAACTTCGGTTCCAAAACAAATTCAATCTCCTACAGACAGTCGAGCTGTCTAGATGACTATTGAAAAATGGACGCAAGGACAACAACAATAGATTTGACATAGTTTTTGGATGAGGATATACGTCATATCAATTTCTCATAAACGTCGAGCGTCAAAGGGTATTAGCAGCATATTTATTACCACACGCGGAATCGCCAAACCTGCCTCACTAACGGTTTTTGTGGGTCGGATCAGAACTTATTTAAAGAGGCTCAAATCTGTGCTTCGGCGGGAAGTTTCCGTGCTGCCGTGGCGACACATGCCTGGACTAGCAACCGGTTTACGGGGAATTATTGGCAGTCAAAGAACACCTTCTTTAAACATTACTTTAAAGATGTCCGCAATGTTCCAAGACCTAACGTGAATGCTCTCTCTGGATCCTTCACTGTTACATAAATTAATCTTGGTAAACATTAGCCGATGTGTTTGATTAATCATCTAATTACATCAAATTGTCTTACTACGTAGTATTTAATTAATTACTTTATTAAACTCCCTCATACTATTCTGCCAAAATAATGTATTGATTGAATACTTGTCATTATTATTACAATAAATAGCTAAAAATCATTATAATATACTTATGCCTTGGACTTTAAATCTCCCTATTTATCTCTATTACATCTGTCACAGTACGCACACGCAGCGCCGGCAGATAATAAACACGTCTCAAATGTGGTTCAAGCTAAGGCTCGAACACCTAAATAGAACCGTTTTTCCCCCGAAGGGTATAAAACGGATATTTAGGTTTCAGCCGCAGCTTGAACCACACCTTCAGGTCCTTGCCGGCCTGAAAAGTACTGAAGCAAAATGGCCACCGGCCGCTGCGTGTGAGGAGGGGGGAGAAGGCATAGACAGAGACAACACTATATTTTGATGCATTGTGCGAGTGAGATAGCCTATTTTAATGACGAATATTGGAAGGTAATCTCAAATGTGGTTCAAGCTGCGGCTGAAACCTAAATATCCGTTTTATACCCTTCGGGGGAAAAACGGTTCTATTTTTAACAGTTACCTAAGTAGGTACATATTTTTTTTCGGTTACATAATTTTTTTTATTTACCACAACAATAAACTTTCAAAATTGACTATTTGACTAGTTTAATATGGATGGTGACGATAATATTAATAAACTTTATAACGTCTCAGAATGCGTTGCGTTTGATTAACCTGTGGGATTTTGAAGTTACAATTTCCGCGTTTTTGAACGTCAACCTGTTACCGATATCAACAACGTGGCAATTTTTTATTTTGTACTTAAGTAGGTTACATATTTGATTAAGATAGATTTCCATATATAAAAAAGTATAATTAACCCATATCAAAAGTATATATTGTACTTGTAGCAAGCACCAAAAAAGCGAAGGATTGGGGTTGCGAAATATTTTTTCATATTATCGTGTCAATAAATGGGTTGAAAAACATGATGAATGAGAAGACAACTTGCTGTAAGTAGGTACTTCACTGATTCGTACGCCACCGGATGTTTTATAACGGACGTTGATAACGTTCAAACGGAAGATCTTGATTCTATATTTGAATTCGAAATTGGCAGTAGGTTTCATTACTTTCATTTTAAAATCGAGTCGAACTTAAGTGGAGGTTGTATTTTAAAATTTCTAAATATTTGTTCAGAGGCTCGATTTCACGTCAACCGTCTCATACACCCTGTTGAATATCAGACAAGACCTTGCTCTGGCTCCATGGTCTTCCAATTAGAGGTCTGTAACAGTAGGTAGCTCTCTAGGCTTTTCACAGTTTAATCACATTGGTTTTTTTCCGCAATTGAATAGAAATAATAATATCATAATTATGTAACGTTACGTTAGTAATAACTGGGTCCCGCAGTCAAGGAGGCTACTAAAACCAATGACTCCATGATGAATTTATTGTTATGATTTCATTTTAAAATTCATAACAAGACAAAGTGATTAACAAAGTGAGAATTAATGTCTTTTATCGGCCATTATTGATTTATTATTACATAATCTGTGCTTATGAACACGTCACATGTTACATGTAACTTCACTGTATTACAATTATGACCTTATTCGTATAGAAATAAAGCTCAAATTCAATCGTTTTATAATCCGTTTCCAATAAGTTTTCCCTCGCTTTTTCATGAGGTCACTGTCGGTCAAGAAACAGGTATTTAGACGTACTGCAACGTAATTTAAATCTTACGTAAGTGTCGTAAGATTGTTAGTGAATTGCGTTGAAATATTTCTCACGATCCATATTATGCCCAGACGAAAACCAGTCGGAGAGTAAAAAACTAAACGCGTTCTAATTACGTATGCGGTAAGGATGATTTTAATTCGATACATAAGATAAGATATTCGCGCGCTTTCATAAAGGAAGCACTCGTGTTGTATGGGACAAATACCTACTCAACTGGCAAAAGCATAGCTTATTCAGCCTTGTGAAAAAAATACTTAGTGTTCAAAAACTTATCCTCGCCTAATGAATAAAATTTAATTTACTTAATGAGCACTAGCCGTAACAGTAAATAGGTGTAGTAAAAATAAAATCATTAATGAATTATGATACACACAGGTAAATACCGACTTGTTTTTTTATTTATTCTTAGCAACCAGCAATTGCTATTGCGTTGGTTGAAAAATATTATAATTTTACTATAATTAGTAAGATTACCGTAGTTTGAAAATATAATAATTAAATAACGGTAATCTACATCGCTGTAAATAGGTTTTGTAGTTTTTTAAAACAAGAACGGTAAATAATTATTTTTAGTAGGCCAATTTTAAAACTCAACTTGGGCTTAATTATTTTTGTTTTAATTTTATTATAAATATACATAATAATTATTCGTATAAGTCTATAGAATTAATACGCAATAGTTTTTCGTGGTTGAAACAACTGTACATCTTGATGAATGACATTAATAAAATAAAATAACGACCAATTAATTAATATTCAAAGATTTTTAAATACCTATGCAAATCTACATATAATTATACATATATAAAACTCTTGCGTTACTGGTGATTGACTAACAGACAACGCACAGCCGAAACTACTGAACGGAAGAATCTGAAATTTGGCATGTATGTTCCTTGAGGAGTGTAGGGGAGCACTAAGAGAGGATTTTTGGAAATTCCACCCCGAAGGGGGTGAAATAGGGGGGTGAAGTTTAAACGACTTCCACGCGGGCGAAGCCTGCGGGCGGAAGCTAGTCATACATATGAGATTTTTTCACGCAATATCGCGTTTTTTAATGTGTTTAGGATATTAAACGCTCATGCAGCACAGAAACAGAACAAGGCTCACATCAGCACTAGGATCAGTCAGTTAGCTGAGGGCTGAGGGTGGTAGAACAGTAGTTGGTCAGTTAGGTATAAAAACCGGGATTCACCTGTGTGTTTGTTACAATACAAAAGCACTGTCAGTAACCCATATCCTGTGCAAACAAAAAATCCGGGAATCGAACCGCAAACCTTTTACAGGTAAAGTCAACTTCTGAGCTTATAAGTACATATTTTTAACCCCCGACGCAAAAAGAGGGGTGTTATAAGTTTGACGTGTCTGTGTGTGTGTGTGTCTGTGTGTCTGTCTGTCTGTCTGTGGCATCGTAGCTCCCGAACGGATGAAGCGATTTCAATTTAGTTTTCTTTGTATTAAAGGGGACTTACGGGCGCGTGTTTTTAGATATGTTTGATGAAAATCGGTTGAGCCGTTTAAAAGTTGTTGGGGTTGAAAGTGGGGAAGAATTTTCACTTTGTCTCTTTGTGGCATCATAGCTCCCGAACGGATGAAGCGATTTCAATTTAGTTTTTTTTTATTAAAGGGAACTTACGGGCGCATGATTTAAAATATGTTTGATGAAAATCGGTTGAGCCGTTTAGTAGTTGTGGGGGGTAAAAGCGGGGAAGAATAGCCGTATGTATGCAAATATATTCGTGTGGGGTCTCAAATGATAGCGTACAGTAATAGAATATATATAACTTAATCCAGAATATTCTTACTATAAAAAGTATAAAATAAAAAATTAAATTAAAAATTAAAAAAACCCCCGACACAAACATTTAAAAAGTAAAAAATAATATCTTTAAAAATAATACGTTGCGTTGGGGGACCGCTCCATTTACTTCTTACTTTAACACAAAAAAATATTGATAAAATTGTCTTGGGTAAAAGACTAACGTGATACTTATGAAAAAAATCGTAGATAATGCATAGTTAGGAGCGGTCCCCCAACGCGACGTATTATTTTTAAAGATATTATTTTTTACTTTTTAAATGTTTGTGTCGGGGGTTTTTTTAATTTTTAATTTATATATTCAAGTATTGGTACAAAAACCGGCCAAGGGTGAGCAGGACTACCACTCCTAGGGTCCCGTACCACCCAGCGATATAAACTCCTATTATTTTAAATGCAACGGGTACCCACGATTTCGAATTATTTTATTTTACCGATATTTCGATTCAGTTCCATAACAACATCAGTAAGGTTTACTTTTATGCCAGGCTGCCGTGGTCCATAACTGGCGTTCTGCCCACGTAGGCACTGTGTCTCCCAGTGGTTAAGCAGACCGCGCTGTTGAAGCGGGGATTCCTATCATCTCCGTTGCATAGCTAGATGCCGTAGTCAGACGCCCTCTTGATAGTCAGCAGAGAGTTCGCTTGACTTCAAGAGGTGTCAATTGAGGCTGACTTCCTCATCAATCCCCTCCACCCTCGAGTTACACCACTTTATCTTTGGAATAAATAAGTAGGTACATATCGCTCTATTGAGTAGCGCAGTTACTTTCGCATTCCTGGAAAACCCGAAGTCAAGATTACATACATTATTGAGTCTAGACAGTGTCGTATTGAATGTGTCAATGACCCTAATTCAAGGCCACGTCATTATCTAATATTTATCTGGGGTTGATAAGCCGTGAAAGAACGATAAACGATCACTAGAGTTGTTCCTATTAGTGATCTATCCGTTTCTGTGGTTAGCGAGGAATTTCTTTTGTAATATCTTGCCAGTAACTGCAATTCGACTTGGCTCATCGGAAAGCATTTTGTCAAACTTTGTAGGTAATCTTAAAAAAAAAGATTTGAATTCCGATTTACCGATACAGATTTCGCAGACCTCTCTCAAAAGGAATTATGTCATTATTATCAGTTTCTTCCAACGAAACGTCAAGTGCGATGCGTTCCGTCGGACAGGCAAAAGCAACGACTGAACAGCCAAACATTTTGTGTGATTGTAAACGCCTTGGAGACCTACCTGCACGCCCCAAAAGCCCAAAGGTCGTCTAAAAAATCTCGTACCAAACCAAAGTTCTTTTCTACGCCGTGTTCTGAGAAAACGGGCCAAAATAAAAGAATGCGGCGGCATAAAAGCTCTCAGAACCTGTTCGATGGTAATAATGACGAAAAAAAATTGAGTTGAAAAAACAGCGAGCCGTCAGCTGATTTTGTCGAGTGAGGCGCCCCCCTACCACGATAACCGATCGCCGTGGTATCGTTTCGATTCGCTTATTATTTTTGCGATTATATCCAAATTTTGGCTGTTTACTTCAATTTTTTGTTTGTCAATATTTGTAAACTATTTTTATTATCTGTCTATACTTAGATAACAGATTGAATATTAAAGCGTCTAATTGTAAAAATTAACAGAAAAAACAAATTATTCAATTAAGGACAATTTGATTTACATATCAAACTTATAGTTTTTAATAAGTTTCCACCAATAAAAGTTAGATTTATTGCATTTTAATAGAAATTGCATTGATTTTTGAATTTAGCAACCAATTCACAACGTGGTACAGGAACCAGTTTGACGTGTTCCATGGCCTCAGCTGATTCCCGCCAAAAACCGGCGTTCGACGTTTAACCAACAAACATAAAACTTAACAAAACGCCTTTATTTATTAACTTTTGTCCAAAATATCGTCTCTTGGGGCCAACAAAGGGTATTTGTCGTCTTGTTACAGTGATAAAGGCCTCAAAGTAGTGAAAAGGGAATACTCTCACGTTGCTGCCAGCTGATTTTGGCGGGCTGAATTTGCGGCCATCTTGAATTGTTTGAAACCAGTCCAAGTGCCGTTGTCATGGCTGTGCTTGCTTCGTTTATGTTTATTTATTTGCACGCGATGTTCAAAACTCTTTTTATTGTCATACGGTATTGTTAATTTGAAGGTCAGAACTTAGTACAGCTGATTTGAAACACATTAGTGCTAATATATACCGTGTAATGTTGGTTTTGTATTTAATTTTACAAAATATTTGTGTTTCATTCCGTTTTCTATAAAATAAGTAAATAGACTTTATCGACATAGAGCTCATATTAAAATAACTACCTAAATGCTGTAGGAGGTATTCAATAAATGCGCGGATGTTACACAAAAAATGCATAAATTTTATGACAGTGAATGTGAATCACCGAAGTGTAGGTACCTACTTATTAATTTGCAAGTCAGTCGCACTATTATCATCTCTTAATATGACCTGTTACTTAACCTCGGCAATTGAGGCTTTTACTTCAAAGCAATTTGGAGCATAAGATAAATTTCCGAATGTGTGTTGCGACCTTGCGACTCGTACTAAATCTATGGAGGAGTTGCGTCCGGAATCCCGAACGGATTACGTTCAGGATTGGCTTTGTAGCCAATCAAAAAGTTCCTTGCCTGTACAAGGAACTTTTTGATGGGATAAATTATTTCAATTCACCTGTTAAACTGTAGAAAATCGAGCCAGTGAGAGTGACTTGGCCACCATCAACGATCATCACCGCTTTGTGGAGTGAAATTAATCACACCCACTGTGATCTACCTATTATTCATAGTCAACCGACAGCGGACTGTACCTGCTTTTTTATATGAACCCGGATTTGTGTTTCGTGTTTAAATCGACCATGGGTTCCTATCATTACTATTGTGTTACACATATTGGGAATTGATTCTATTTCTGAATTGGTTTGGGCAAACGGGCAAACCCCCCACTATGTGGAGAGGTTTGCCCAACGCAAGTATGTGTAATAGCCGGGACCAAAGGCTTTACGTCCACGAAGCGCTCAGAAAATTGCCACTAGTAGGTGAATCAACCATCTTACCATCCAACTACCGACTAGCAATTGTTACTTCTTCGATCACTTCGGATCGGCACAAGACGCGAGGATAAAAGCACTTCATGCATTAAATATGAGGTCTATACCTACCTGAGTCGCCGAGAATATGGAATTACCACTCCCCGCCAAAAGCTTGTTAGCAAAATTTACTTAACGGCGTTTTAAATCCCCGCTGAGTACTGAAGTAGCATCGTGTGGGATGCAATTAAAACAAATTCCACATCGAATGTGAACGCAGTGTAACAACTTTTTCTAGGTTCTCGTGGATTTCGGGGCCTTCTATAATCATGATTATATTTTTCCTATTTTGCCCACTTGCTCATGTCTACCGCGAAGTAGCTCAAAAAAATCGGCACTTATTTATTAGGTACAAACTGGCCACTTGAATACAGTAGTAAATCAAGTACTTAAGCACAAAGTTAAAAAATGCGTAAAATCTTTTTAAATTGCTCCTTGAAGTGTAAAAGGGTTTATCTCGACAAAGATTTAAGTTAAGCTTAATTCTTTTGTTGTTACATCTAATTAGTTGGTAAGACGGCAATTTGGTTGTAAATAGGTAGGTATGACTCTACAGTAAATTGCAGTTGATGATTGACTACTATTTCATGTAAAATTAATTTTATACCTTCACTAAACATTCTATGACTTCATTTTGGGTGTAGGTATTTTTTTCATTAGAAATTATAGAAGAATATAATGAGAAAGTAGATTAAGATACAAAGGAGGGAAAAATTGTATTAGGAACTAAAAATTAAGTTAAAATCTGTATTAAATATCGAATTACTTGTTTATTTGTGTGTTTGTTTCTGCTTATCGGGTTAACCAATTTAAAAACCATTTAAATGCCATTAAAATTCCATTAATCGATGATTTTTTATTGATTGAATTAGAAAAGAACGAAAAACACAGAAACCAACATTTACTTGTCTTTTTTCCCCTTTTTAATTTGGTACAATCCAAATCAATAGCCACAAAAGACTTTCACTTTAAACTCTGATGATTTGGGAGCAAGTCTTTCTCTAATTATTTATATTATCTTCTTCTTTCTTGTACTTTTGCCTTAGTGTTGACTAATAAGATATATCGTACACAGACGACATGTTGATTTTCTGTATTAGCAACAATGTTTGTCTTCCCAGTTCCCGCAACTCATTGCAAAATCCGGACAAACAGATGTTTTAACTATTGTTTAGCTGCAGCGCGTCGGTCACTTAATACCTGACCAAGTATCAGGGATGGCACCAATCATTACTTTTAACAAAATAGAACCGACTTTAACCGAAAAGTAAAATTCGGTTCTGTTAAACGCAGTTATTATACCTAAATATGTCTCCTAAGTCTGATAAACACGATGCTGAAAACCGCATCAAAATCGGTTCAACCAAACACGAGATAATCGCGCACAAATATACATACATACATACAGGTCAAACTAAGAACCTCCTTTTTTGAAGTCGCTTAATATCTTTTAACAAAATAGAACCGACTTTAACGCCGAAAAGTAAAAATTGGTTCAGTTAAACGTGGTTAATATTCCTAAATAATGATTTAGGAGAAGAAGTAGAAGGCTCCTCAGTCTGATAAACACGATGCTGAAAACCGTATCAAAATCGGTTCAGGCAAAAAATATGCCTAAAACCTTCTCCTAAGTCTGACAAATACTATGCTGATAACCGCATCAAAATCGGTTCAACCAAACGCGAGATAATCGCGCACAAATATACATACATACACACATACATACATACATACAGGTCAAACTGAGAACCTCCTTTTATGAAGTCAGTTAAAAATACGTGTAAAACCCGTGTAAAACGATTTACCAACGATTGTAAGTGACAGTAAATTCGGTTATGATGACCTGTATGTCACCAGAATTGGGCAATATTTAATTATGTTTATAGATTACAATTTTATCTGGTGTAATTTGCCCAAGATATAACCATCGTTTTAATTTTATCTGGTGCAATTTGCCCAAAATATAAACATGATTTTAATTTTATCTGGTGCATTTTGCCCAAAATGTAAACATGAATACCGACTATAATATCACCTGTTACAATAGGACCAAAATGTACTCTAGTAACGCGGTAGCGTGTCAAGTCGAGTTCATTATTACAGATTACAAATTCATCTGGTGCAGTTTGACGAAAATAAACTCTGGTGCAATATTGCAGCATATGCTCAAAAATTAAATCATGGTTACATTTTGCCTATCTCTAAGTCACAATGGTTGCAATTGGATGATCACCTATAGGAACATCTCTCTTTGCCAAAAATTAAAATATCTGTTCATAGTTTTATGTGAAGTTCGATGGAATTACAGGCTGGCATGATAATTATTGTTCCATGACCCCACAAAATTCTAAGCCCGGAAACCATCTAAGGCACCAATTGGGCACCAAATCATGTCTGTGGTCGTGTATACAGAAGATCTATAGAAAAGCTTCCTGCCAAAGTGCGCTTACTAGTTAATCAATAAAAAAGTTAAAGTTCTCAATTTAAACCAGTACCCTGTAGCCACCCTTCAACTGAACTTCTAAGCATTTCCGCGCGATATTTCCAGGATTTATTTACAAACTTAAAATCATAAAGGCTTACAGCTTCTTCAAATAGTACGCATGGGAATGCCAAACATTGCTTTCAGGATATTCTTAGGTCTCATACCGGTTGTACATGTAGCGACATCTAGTTAGCTCGGGAATAAATTATTTTACTACTGGTTGACATGACGGAGGACTTTTATATCGAACTTAAAAATCACAGAAGGAAATACATAATAAAGTGAGGGGAGAGGAGAGGAGGAGAGATGATTAGAAGAGATAAAAAGTGATATCAAATGTTACCAGTGGCGGTGAACAGATCATCTTCCAGAATAAATAGATGATTAATATCAATGAACTTAAGCCAAAAACGGTGCAGTCGTTTTTGAGATTAGCACAATCAACGTCACAGACAAACAGACAAAATTGTTTTGGTTCGTTTGTCTCCGTTAATAAAAACCCTCTGTTATTTTCATATGGCTTTCATGTACAGGATCGGTTACAGGTTTAATATACGTACATGTACAGATTTCACTTACAACTTACAAACAGCGAAGTACAAAATAATCGGATTAAAAAGATTTTTCCCGCCAAAACGACACTAGGCGCCATTTTGCAGCCACCATTCATAGATTAAAAAAGTGCCAACCAAACAATATCAATATCGTACAGTTGGTCTGTGTATTCGGATATATGAATTCATCTTATTGTTGCATTCATTTTGAAGTACAAGCCGGGCGCAATAACTAGACACCTGGCTCAAATGACGTTTGTCTATAGTACGGAGTGCAAAAAAAACCGCAAACATATGTTTTTAATTTTTTTGATCGGGCTTTATTTAGAGTCTATTTTGGGATTAATTTTCAATATTGTTAATCAAATGTATTCTTTTTTTTATTCAAGTTCATACTTTAAGTAGGTAAAACAATTAATTTCTTACGGAAATAAAATAAAAAAGGATGTTATATTCATTTATTATTAAAATTATGACGAATCGTAACTTAAGTCTTCTATACCAGACATATTATTATTGTCGCTGTCATTTTCTTCTTCCTCACTTTCACTTTCAGAAGAACTCTCTTCTCCTCCAAGAGATATAATAAATTCTCTTTCTTGTTGTTCTTGCAGTTGATCTTGGACCCAGTATTCTTCTTCCAGTCTCTGGACATGGTTAACTTCTTTTTTCCAGTCTTCAACTGTAATTGAATTTATTGCTTCTATAGTCAACTTTTCAATAAGTCTTTCAGATTGATCTACATTTTTGTCTGCCACCCTTTGTTTAACTAAATTCCAGATGTATTCTATTGGGTTTAGATCACAGTGGTAGGGTGGCAGACGTACAACTTCGTGGCCATGCTCCCTCAACAGTTCGTCTACCACATATTTTTTTTCTGGCTTATTTACTCGTATTATGAGGTATAATTCTCGCTTCGTCATATTTTGATCAAAACTGATATTATGTTGAGTAAGCCAGTTTTGCATCTCACTTTTGAGTGATGACTGGCAAGGTATTTTTTCTGATTGCGTTGAATGATACGGCGCGTTATCAATTACAACTATACCGTTTGGAGGCAAGTTTGGCAACAACTTTTCGTTGAGCCACTTAATAAAATTTTTTGTGTCCATCTCGTCGTGGTAATCGCCTGTCTTGCTTTTACATTTATATAATAACTGAGCCCCAGAGATAAAACCATATTCGCCACCCGCATGCACGAGAATCCAACGTTGGCCGGGATTACTATTTTTCTTTATACTAGCGTCGCTACTATTCTGCCAGCATTTTCGTACTGTATAGTGAGAATGTATCCAGGTCTCATCTAAATACGTCACCGGTTTTTTGTCCGATCCAAGGTCCTTATTTTCTTTCATTCGCCGGAGATAGCGAGCCCTCCAGGCAGCGATATCAGGCTTTTGTATCAGAATTAATCGAGTATTTTTGCATTTCTTAAATTTGTATCCCAAGTGATTTTTCATGATAAGCCGCAAAGTAGTCCTCTCACCTGTAAAAAAGGGTATGTTTTTAATTTAAGTTCATTCACTCGTCGTATTACTAAAAATATTCGATTACCAAAATTTAGGACCAGGTATAATAATATGTAGGTATAGTTATAAAAAGACAATACAATCGTGATTAGTGGGTTTTATGCAAGAAAGTAGTCGAGTGAGCGAGAGAGAGAGATACCAAAACAAAATACGAGTACAACACATCCCGCCGCGCCGCGCACCGGCTCGCAGTTCTTGGAATTCTGTTGCATAATATTTCCGAGAACTGCATAGCATAACCAAGTCAGCCGTAAAAAGTCGAAAGAAAACAAATTAAGACCACCTTGACACCTAATAATATACAATGTTACTAGCGTAGGTAGTTGTTGGATAAAAAATATATATTAGAGAAAGACACTTACCTGGAAAATTCAAATCCTTTTTTGCAACAGCCAATATTTTCTTCAGCGTAGGGACCTCTTTTTTGACAGTGTAGAAACTGTTGATTATGTTTCTCAGAGCGACTAAGTCGAAACTGTCAAGATTTATTTTTTTTCGAGATTTTCTCTTCTTGCCAGGTGTTGACGGTTCAGTTGATGGTCCAGGTAATTGGGCAGACGTCGAAGTACTCGGCACCGGTGTAATTGATGGTGCCACTGGTTTTACTTGCTTTTTTATTCTTAATAATGTACTTTTAGATATACCAGTAGCAGCGCAAGTTCTATTTATCGGTTGATCCACCGGAATTATAAATTTTTTATTCACTTTTTGATGTTCAGCAATTTCTTTAGCACTTTTGGTAGGATCCACAGGAATCACGAATTTGCTAAATTCCTTCTCACGTTCAAAAAAAGCCAACACCTTGAGTATTAAGGCCCTTTCTTTGCTGTGTATGGTTTTTCCCATCGTACAATTTTAAACACAACAATTACAAGAAAACGTCCAAACGTAACGATAATAACAAAAATCCAATAACAATATAACAATAAACAAACAAAAGGTCCAAACGTAATGATAATAAAAACTCAACAAAAATAATTATAACAGCAAACGAATGACTCCGAAACTCAGAAAGATTACGTGCAACGGTAACAGCGATGCTGACGTTACTGAAGGACGAGAGCGGGGCCTCGCGCGGGGAAGCGGGAGGGGGGTCGTGTTTCGAGCCAGGTGTCTAGTTATTGCGCCCGGGTTGTACTTACACGGAATTCTTTTATACACTTGCAAGCCCCGGAAACGCCAACGCGTGGTTGATCCTTTGGTATTTTGCGATACTTTCGCGTGAAATATAGTATATTGTTATGTTGGCTACTAAATACGGTGTTTCTTTGAATGGGGTTGAATGGGAATTTATTTTGATTGTAAGGCAACAATATGATTGTAAGTAGAGTTCATTGAAGAGGTTGCGGAATGTTTGTGAGAAATAAGCAAATAAGTATCTGCTAAAACCGATTTCAAAAATGTATGTTCTGAATCGATCAATTCCGTTAGTTAGTCTTCAGTGTTTAAATGTAAACTACTTACAAACATAGTTATTTTTTAAGATCCTACAATATTGTCCATACCTATCAAACAGAGAGTCTCTCTAGACACCTTTCTTGAACTCAGTTGAAAATAGACACTATATTCCTAGTAAAATTCCGCATGCTCTTTTCTGCATGTTCAATCGAATCCGTCGCTTGGCTGAGAAATCGTAATAATAATTAAGATTTCTGTGCCTTCAGATATAACCGTAATCGCAATCATAATAAATTAAATTAAATTAATGATAACATTTTGGGCAAAGATTACCATATTATAATCTGTAATCAAAATTACATCTTGGGCAAAGTGCACCATTTCATATTGAAATCTGCAATAATGATATATTCTAAATTCTAAAATCTTTCTCTTGGGGTAGCTAAAAAAAGAAAACACATGACTATTATACTTTGTACCCGTGTCTCCTCTTAATAGCTTCAGCAAAATCGTTTTCATAGCCAAATACTTTATAAATTTTGGACTTGAGTATAGCTTCTTCGTTGCTGAAACTGGATTCAAGATTGTTTTTTGATTCTAATTCTCTTCCTGCTTCTCTATTTCTAAACTTCAGTTCATCATTTCCATGAAAAAACGCATCATCCAAATTAGCTTTCAATTTCTTTTCTTCATCTGTGAAGAACGATTCCTTTTCTATCTTACTTGATTCAAGTCGAGGTCTCAAGTCTTTCTTTAATTTTTTTCTTTTAACTAATTTAAATCTTTTTAATGGTGCCTTGTCTTTCTTTTTGTTATAAACTTTTTTATCTGTGATAAGATTTTTCTGTTTGCTTTTTGTGGATATTATGTTAGTTACTTTGCTTTTCAGTTGTGTTCTGACTTTTTTGGATTTGGTTCTTTTTAAATAAGGTATTTGAAAAACGTCTGATTTAAGAAAATTTGTGGCAATTTCTTTTGGTCTTTTTGGTCTATTGTATTTAGTTTTGTTCTTATTGATAGTGTATCTTCTTTTTTCTTTCGTTCTTAATTTCTTTCTTGTACCAGTTGTGGTATATCTGCTACTTAATCTTTTTAAAATGCGTTCTTTTCTTTTGTTCATATATTTCTTAACTTTTGTTATTTTGGTAGGAATTGCGTTTCTTTGGAATATTGAATATTGTGGTGTGTTGCCTCGAACTGAAAATTGTTATTGTAGTTTTTCATTAATTTAATCATTGCATCTTATAAGCTTACTAATAAGCTTGGCATTGGCTCTTATTTCATAATGAAAGAAAGTACTTATTTCTATGTACAGGCATAGCAGCCTTCGCACATCGTTGAGAACATTATCTAGAACTCTCAGATCTGCAGGTTTCCTCACGATATTTGCACACCTTAAGCAACTTGTTATTTATTGTAGTTTGTGTTAAGAGTTAAAGTCCGCCAATTCGATGGTGGTGTGGTGGAATATTGTGACAGGAGATCTTTGCGGCCTTTGCCTGGTAGGGGGGGCAGTTATTAAACATAAGTTGCGATGGTTTTGACCAGTTGGAAAGAGAGAAGTCACACGTAATCATGAACTCCGTACTTAATATTATATTTTTTATTGAATGAAAAAAGCAAACGTCCTTGAAGCAACATCCTTCTGCTGCCGCCCCTGACGCCCATGAAAATCATTCTTTATCAGTCATAGTTGTCATGGGAAGCAGTGGAAGTTGCATGCTCGTTTACTTTTTTAACTCCATAATCAAAGTAACTCACCATCACCAAATCCTCTCCTCTGAATCGAGTACCCACTGAACACCATAGTCACTACCAAATCCTCCAATTGCCTCACCATAGCTGCCTCCAGAGGAGTACCATACATCCTGACAAATGGTGCTACCACCACTGCATCCATCATTTCATGCACCACTTGCTGTGCAGTCTTGTTGGCTCTGGGATAGTTGTCTAAATCTACCAGAACCTGAAGGATTCTTCTACCTTCATCCTCCTCAATTACTTTGTCTACTTCATCTATTAAACTGACTATCTCACGGCCTAAAGTCTGTCTTCTGTCCATTAGTAAGTAGCTTCCGACATTCGCGTCATCTGTAAGTTATTAATTTTAAATAACTTCATTTATAAGCAGAATTGCCACTCCCCGCCAAAACCAAACTTATTACATGTGCTCACAGTTCAATTCAGCTTGTCAGAAAAAATATTAAGGATATTTTTAGATAACGCCGTCAATCTTAAAAGTTAGGTAATAAGTTTGGTCTTGGTGAAAAGTAGCAATTCCGTACGCTCGATGACTCAACTATAGCAACATAGCTTAGCTTAGTTCCGGTAGAAAGGCACCCCAAAGGTCTGTTTAAGGCCTTTTCTTGAGAAGGCCTTAAATTTTTTGTGACTTTTAACCCCCTTAACTTACATTGGACCGTTTCTATCGGCAAGTTGTTCAGCGTCTGCACCAAGTAGACGAACGCTGTTCTCGTCGACTTGCCGAACCCTGACAGCTTGTTAGTTGCGAGTAATCTATAAAACAATAAATTATTATACTTTAATTTAATTACCCGTTTGAAATTAGTCAGTATTTTAAACAGAGTGATATGTGATGTGTGATATCGGCGTACGAACCTGTATCCGTATCATAAAGCATTATAGGTAGACCAGGAATATAGAAATCTGCATTGAGGGCGCTAAAGTTTCCTTTGTTATGGCAACAGTAGTTCTTTATAGTAACGCTCATGTCATTATGAAAAAGAAGTCAGAAAAGTTATTTAAGGCAATAAATGTTACTTTAAAGGAAATGTTATTTTAGTACATAGAAAACCACTTTTCTTTAACGACTCTGAATAGTTTTTGGCATTTTAGCACAAAATAATCACTCAAACCAACAAAGTAAACTACGACAAACAACTCACTGACAAGCAATTTAGGAGTGACGTTTAGAAAGTAAGTGTTGCCTGTAAAATACATTAGTTCCATGAGCTTTCCGCTATGGTGAGGCTTTCTATATTCCTGGTCCACCTATAAACTCATAATTTCTTCGTTTACTTACGCCATGACTTCAGTTTCTAGAGCCTGCAAGAGTCGTGTGGCATCCTGGTGTTCCTTAGCTGCAAATATCCTGGTACACTCCAGCAGAAAAATTGTGAAATATCCAGCTTCGAACTGTCGCATGTCTCTGTATGCCTGGTCTATTATCCTTGACTGATTACTTGGAACTAAGCACAACAAAGAATAAGTTAGATATGAGTAAGGCCCTTCGACACTACGCTATTTATTAGCTACGCGACACCGAGAATCCACAGTTCACCGACACTGCAGTGTTCACTGACAGGCACACATCGTAGACGCGCCGCCTCGTATGTGGAACTTGGTAAATATATAGGGCGTCGACTCACGAGTGATAAATGGACAAGATCCTAGGCCATTGCAAATAGCGTTGTGTTAGAACAGCCTTAGTATCTCCTTTCCACCGTCAAATAAGGCGATCAATAGCAACTAGACATAAAAATGGCCGACACTTGCATTGGCTATTAACTCTTCCACTAATCGGCTCCAGAGCAACATGGTATAGAATGCTCTAGGCCTTCTCAGGTTTAGACAAAGATTTGTACTCCGTAGTGGGCCATTAACGTGTGAAAGCGAAAGAAAAAGACTTGCTTAACTTACCGGCAGGAGTGGTTTCAGAATAAGGGAAGGTCATATCATATTGAGATGTGGTGGTCTCGCTCCCTAGCATCTCTTCTGTTCCCTCGTTTAAGGAGCCTATTGAAACAGCGGAGCTCGTAATGGAATCTGTTACAGTTATTGGAAGACTTGTATTTTGTATTTCTTCAGCAACAGCAGGCGTTGTTTGAGTAAAATTCATGTCGGAGATAGTTACAAAAGGAGAAGTTAATGTTGCAATAGCTGAAGCTGTTGATGAATTTATTCCTGGAGAAATTGTATCAACACCTGGGCTTGTTGATATTCCAACTGAGAATGATGATGCTTCAGATATTGAGACGTTAAAAGTAACATTGCTTGGCTTAGAATTTAATCGAGGAAACGTTTGAGATGAGACTGGCAATGTATTATTGACTGAAATTGTTGATGCTGGAGAATGTGGTGAAGTTATGGAACTGGGATTAGTAGGTATTGTTACAAATATCATTGGTGTTGTTTCTGTCTTTGTGGATATAGTAGAAGTATTATTTGGAAGATTCCATGGCTTCCCATCCTGTTTTCGAAATGGTCCATCATTTTTATTCAATTCTTCATTGTAATCGAAATTGCTTGCGTCTTCTTTATCTTCGTTGTCAAAGTTGTAGTATCTACGACCATTTCTATGTAGAACATCAATTCCAATAAATTGATTGTTGAGAAATATTTGCTGAGATATAAGCACATTTTGAGATACTGTAATTAATTTAGTTTATTTATTAGTTTATTAACTTTTCTAAAGTACATATTTGTTTATGATGTTTTGAAAGTAGCACAAATAACAGAAAACTTAAAAGAAAGGCGAATGTCGTGGTATTGAGAAGTGATGAGGCGAGAGGAAACGCATGTGACGAGAAGAGTGCTTGATATAAAAGTGGATGAATAAAGGGGACAAAGACGACCAAAGAAAAGATGGATGGGCCGTGTGAGATATGATAAATATGAAAGATAAGGGAGTCAGCATAGAAGTGACAGCTAACAGGAAAGAATGGAAAAGAAGAACGTATTGAGCCAACCCTAAATAAAATTAGGAAATGGGTAAGAAGATGATGATATTTGTTTATCTGTCTTCAAAGATTCTCGTGTAGTAAGGATTGTTTTAAACGATGACTAGTAGTAATAAGACAGACCTAAATGAATGATTAGACACTTTAACTTCAAACACATAACCTTCAAAAAAATTTAAATAATACATTTATTTATAAAATCGTTTCTCTTATCGTTTTATATCGTTGCAAATATCGATTTACTGCTTATTCGTTGCAATATGATTATGTACTTAAGTATATACTTGAATATAAAAATGTAATTTATAGTACATGTTTGTAGGTACCCATAGCCTGACGGCTTGCGTCGATCCTAAAAATCCAAAGTACTAAGCCAATAAAGTTAAGCAATTGCCAGTCGGTAGTTGGATGGGTGACCGCTAGTGGAAACATTTCTTGGTATCATCCGTGCTTCGGAGGGCACATAAAGCCGTCGGCCCCGGTTGTTATCGATACCTAGATACTCGTAGCAGTCTTTAAGCCATTTCAGAATTCTTTGAAGAAAACTTCCGACACTTGTGTTGGTCATTGACTCCTCCAAGAATCCGCACTTTAGCAGCGTTTTGAAATATGCTCTAGACTTCCTCAGATACGATTACGACTTAACGAAACTGATAGAACATAATCACAATAATTATTAAAGCAGGATATAATGTAAAACTATAAATCGTACACTAGTACGAGTAGTAAAGCTTCACGTATTGCGTGCTCGAGCGACGCACACACAGACACCGTTGAAGGGCACGATATTAGAACCACTTTGAACCACTATTGGACAATAGTTCGTGTCCGTAAATGATGTCTGTGTGTGCGGTGCTTGAGCACGCAGTGTATGAAGCTTTACATTTGTGCTTTTGTATCATTTGTGATATGAAGATGTTGTCAGTGTCTTAAGAGGTCTTGTGAGGTCAACAACAATGCTATAGCTTGTCCATTGCTTTGTAGGGTGTATGACGAAATAACGAAATAGTTAAACAGAACAGTTTATTTCAAACGTCTTCTATAATGCGACTTGAAGACTTCAGCAAAATTGTTATCATAACCGAGAGCTTTATAGAGTTTTGATTTTATAACACCTTCTTCATCACTGAAGCTTGATGATTCATGATTTCTTCTATCAAAATCTCTTTCGTGATGGCTTATTCTACTTCTAAAAGTTGGTTCATTGGCATGAAAGAAAGCGTCGTCTACATTGGCTTTGAACTTGTTTTCTATTTCTTCTTCGTCAGTTGACTGTAACTGTTCTCTCATATTTTTAGGTACTTGAAACTTCTCTATCTCTAAATCTGTCGTATATCTGTTTATGAAAAAGTTATTAAATCCTTTATTTTCTTCTCTATTACGTATCTTTTTATATTTCTTCTTTTTTGAATATTTGTTACCCATAATGGTTTTTCTTTTAATCATAGAATTGTTTACTTTCTTTATTATTTGTGTATTAAGTTTGTTCTTTAAATATTTTTTAATCATAATCTTTTGTTTTTTGGTTGATCTCTTTGACTTTTCCGTTGGTTTGATATTTTTGGTTCTCCATTGTGAAGTTCTCCAATGTTTTGTTTTTCTCTTTGCTTTGA
This sequence comes from Hesperia comma, assembly GCA_905404135.1. Classification (NCBI taxonomy): domain Eukaryota; kingdom Metazoa; phylum Arthropoda; class Insecta; order Lepidoptera; family Hesperiidae; genus Hesperia; species Hesperia comma. Next base: position 7,033,179 of record FR990039.1, read on the forward strand.
AATTATTGACAGTTTTACTATTCCTAGACAATATTTTTGATAAAGAGACCGATGAGTTTGGTTTTGATAAAGTTACCAATTTGATTTCATTTTGCTTTGGAGATGCTATTAAATACTTTTTTCTTTTAAAACTGCTTCTGAAAACTAAATCAATAGTATTCATAAGAAAAGTAAAACACACCAAGGTAGAAATACAATAAGTTTTGAGGTATTTGCTTGGAGAGTTGATGTATTTTGATTATTTATTTATTTATTTATTTATTTAATAGTTTTTGTACACAAACATAAAATGAGAAACATCGCCCGGGGTAGGACCACCGCCCGCCAAGGTACTCAGTACCATTCCTACCGTCATAATAATTGTTTTTAAGAGCAATTGTGTTCCGGATAGGAAGGTTTGTGGAGCCGGTTTCACTTTTTTAGAGGCGACCATCTCAGACCTCAGGGGTAGCAACGCATCTGTGACCGAATTGGAACAAGACTCATACTAACAATAACTAATTGGACTATTACTAACATTAACTAACAGGACTAATTATCACTAACAGTCCCTGTCCTCACACTTATTAACAAACTAACCAACTAATATTCTAACACCATCTACTAACTGGACTAACCATCCTAGTCCCTTTGAGTCTAGTTCTAGGTCGGTCACAGTTGTTATGGGCGGCAGGGGAAGGGTGGTACTGCATGCTCGTTTGCTATCTTAATTCCATAAAAAAAAAAAAAAAAAAAAAAAAAAGGTACTGCTTATTCCTAAAAGAAATCTCTACCAGCAGACCTGCGAATGGAAAAGTGGTACGAAAAGCATTTAGCGTGCACAAAATATATAATCTATGAATATTAATAAACTAGCTGTGCCCGCGGCTCCGCCCGCGTGGAACTCAGTGTGTCACAAAGTTTTTCTTTCTCTACCTCCCACTGAAAGTCCCATAAATATCTGAACCCACGACCTTATGAGTATGAGTTTTTACCGCGTGAATCCTGATCCCGCGGGAATTCCGAGATAAACCGAAGCCTATACGTTGCTTCACAACTTCCTCTATCTCCCAGTGAAAGTCCCATAAAAATCTAAGCCTGCGATTTGGCGCATAGGGGTTTTTCCCGTGTGAATCATGATCTCGCGGGAAGTCCGGAAGAAAAAGTAGTCTATACGCTCTAGAATCTCTTCTACCTCGCAATAAAAGTATCATAAAAATTCAAGCCCGGGCCTTCGCGCATAGGAGTTTTTCCCTCGTGAATCCTGATCCCGCCAGAATTCCGGGATAATAAGTACCCTAAGTGTTGCTCCAGATCCTCCTCTATCTCCCAGTGGAAGTTCCATAAAAATTTAAGTCCGCGACTTCGCGCATAGGATTTTTTCCCATGCGAATCCTGATCCCGCGGGAATTCCGGGATAAAAATAGCCTAAATGTTGCTCAGGAATCGCCGCTATCTTCCTGTGAAAGTCCCATAAAAATCCGTTCAGCCGAACCGGAGATTAGCGCGTACAAACAGACAAACTTTTTTAATTTTAATTATTTTTTTAGATTGTTGTTCTAGTACTCTTTCTTAACCTCCCTATAGATTTTGTTTTGTCACTTAAGTCAACTTGAATAAACACTGGAGGTACCTCTAATTGTACCAACGTTATCCCCATTTTTGCACCCTTTCCTGGCTTTTTTTTAAAATACTGAATTTACATTAAAGATTACTTATTTAACTATAATAATTTAAAAAAATGGGGTTAAAATCATTTTCAGTTTAGTCAGAAAGTTACCTTAAAAAATTACAAATTTCCGCATTCATTTGTGTTTTTTTTCTTTTTCTAACAAAATATCGAAAAACTGAGAAACACGTATTCTATTAATTTAAGTGATAACCCTTTGTTGCAAGTTTGAAGCAAATCGGACGACGTTATAAAAAATTTCCATACAAACTTTAGTCACCTATCCCTAGGGAACCTTAATATTATTCGAAAAAAAAGTACCCTATAATAGACACCAGTATATAAGTAATAACTTTACTGAGTTTCAATTAAATCCGTCCAGTGGTTTACGCGTGATGATCGGTCAGACAGACAGACAGACAGACAGACAATAAATAAAAAAAATATAATTTTGAGTTCTATCTCGATATGTAAGTGCCCCTTAGTCGAAATTTTAAAAAAATATTCAATGTACAGAACACGTGCTCCTACAGTTTTATTATAGTATAGATATATAAATAATATATACAAATATATAAATAAATAGATACCTTGTAACACATACATACTATATCTATACATACATACAATTATACTAATAAATAACTACATGGACATAAATATATACTTAATATATTAAGTAACATAATATATGTTTATTTTACTTAAATAAGTTCTTATAATTTATGTGCAATATTTAAAATTCGTTTAAAATACAAATAACAAAAACATAAATTATTTAAGTAAAGATAAGTAGTGCTCTTTAACACCTTTTTTAAAAGAGTATATACTACGGGATTATCTTTATCTTCAATAAATAATATGATCCTATCATTATGTAACTTTGGTTCATTGCCGCTCTCTTAGTGTGAGGTATAGATAGACCCTAGTCCACCACGCTGGCTCACCGTTTTCTTCACACACCTTTGAGAAATTATTGGGAACTCTCAGATGTACTTCCTCATGATGTTTGATCATCGAAGCAAGTGACAATTAAATTCAAATATTTTTAAATTCAGCGGTGCCTGCAGGATTCTAACCGAAGCTCCCTGATTCGGGAGTAAATGTTCTTACCATTTGACCACTACAGCTTATAGCTTTCCGCTATTTATCTTCTTCTATCTATATATCTTTCGCTTATCTCAGAAAGGGCTGAACCTATTTTTATGGGACTTTTACTGGGAGATAGAGGAGGCCGTGGAGCAACATATAGGCTACTTTTATCTCAGAGTTCCTTCGGGACTGCGATTCACGCGGGAAAAAATCCTATGTACGAACGAAGTCGCGGGCAACAGCTAGTGGACATTTATAAAGCAGTTTCTATATTTTATAGTTTCATTTTAAACTTACCGGAATCATTTTGGTTGTGATCAAAAGTTACACCATGAAAGAAATCTTTCACAATTGCCTGCTCCAATTTCTTCACCAGAAACTTCTCCTGAGCACTGCCATAGATCCTCATGAAAGGTGCTAGGACTACAGCCTCCATTACTTCATGAGCTATCTCTCTATCAGATTTGACAGTATTGGGGAATTTGTCTATATCTTCTAAAGTAGCTAAAATTCTTTCTCCTTCTTCGTATTGATAAACATCGTCCGCTAGATCCATCACTATAACCACTTCTCCTGGTAGATTCACAGTTCTGTTGCTTAGAAGATAATGTCCACGAGCTGCTTGTTCTTTAAAGAAAGGAATAGTATTATTTGTGGGCGTGACTTTTTATGCACATTTGAAAACAAATTGTAGTGTATAGATATAAAATGTTATATTACTCTGCACTACATCAGGTTCAACGCCTTTGATCAGTTTGACGAGCATTATGAAGGCCGCTATTGTTGATTTTCCAAATCCGTGGAATCTGTCCGCTCTGTCTAATCTGGAGAAATACAGTTATAATTTAATGAAAATTATTAAAATCTAAATAACTCTCTCATCTAAATAACTTTATCTTCTAAATAACTCTTTCATCTACATAATTCTCTCATCTAAATAACTCTTTCATCTAACTAAGTTTCTCATCTTAATAACTGTCTCGTCAAAAATAACTTTCTCGTCAAAATAACTCTCGACTAAATAACTCTCCCGTCTAAACAACTGACTTACTCAGTGACCTCCGCCTCTAATGCAGCGAACAACTTCGCCGCATCAGTGGTGTTCTTCGCAGCCATCACCTTGAAGACCTCCAGTAGGAATGTGGTGAAATACCCCGCATGCTTTGCTGTCATCTCCTCATGAGCCTCGAGTATGATCCCGCTTTTAGGATTTGGGAGTGTCGAATGATGTGCTAGAATAATACAACTACTACTAAGACTGCTTCAACGTTCTAAAGTTATAAAAATATACATAATACGGGCATTTGTTACAAGGTCGGATGGTTTAGTCAATTTGAACTATCTTTAAAAGCTTTTTGTATATGTTTGTATGGGTCAGGGTCAAACCTTACTTCACTTATCTTTCACTGATTAGGATAATTTTTTGCAATTACTTACTTACGCATTTACTTTGGAATCTTTGGATCACAATGTATGGTTAGGCAGTAATGTAATTCTATATCCAATATGGAGGAAAGCCCAACGGCCGATTAGTAATTTTTGTCCACTCCATACTAACTTTTATCTATCATTCAGTGGGAAAAGACCTTTTTACTGTTTTGTGCGTAAATTTCCATATTATTTTTACACTTAAGCAAGTAAATAAATTAGATTCCACGCCCTCTGTTACTCTCACTACCTCTCACTGACTCTCACTGTCGACTGCCACTACTTTTCCGTCAATAAATTGGTTCATACCTACCCATGTCAGTTTCCAAAAAAATATCCCGCGTGCTTTGAGACCTAGTCTCATATATATCAGGGAAAGTCATTATTGTGGGCGTTGAGATTGAGGCATTCCCTATCTGATCAGCGGTTACTTCTGGTCCTAGTAATGGATCTCCTTTTGTAACATTTACTGATTCTCGATTTAATGGATCCACAGTTGTAACTGTAACATTAGTTGGTTGTGGATTCGCTGTAACATTAGTTGGTCTATTTGATTCAGTCTGATTTGTAATGTTTTCCACTGTATTTGTGGTATTTTCCTTTGAGTCAACAAGTACGCCTGGTGTTGTATCTTCTGTACGTTCTGTATTTTCGGTTATAAGAAGGTTCAAAGTGTTTGTTTCATTGTATCCGTCGACATTCAAGTCCAGGGTGTAATCCAGTTCAATTTGCGTAGCGTTGTCCCAGTCTCGGAAGTCATAGTCGAAATTGTAGTATCTGCGAGCTCTTTTGACTGACTGACAATTTAAAAGTAAACTTTGGATCACTGAAATTAAAGATCGTTATTGAGTGTACTAGTAAACTACAATACTTTACATATTACTTACATATTCAACAATTCTGGCAGTTTGCTTAGCAACGAAAGTGATGTAAAGATATTTTTTAGCTTTTTCTGATTGGTCATTGTTGTCATGGGCGACAGTGGAAGATGCTGCATGTTCCTATGTTAAATGAAACTCAAACTACAAACTGACCTAAGTTTGTGAGCACATATTTGAACTTCAATAAACACATCTGAAATACAATTTCAGTCACCGATAAACGAAATATTTCTGATAACATTTCAAATAAAATGTAGATTATTTTCTTTGTTACATTTTCAAAAGAACCAGCGTTTGGAAATCGTATTTCTATTCAGATTTCTGACGTTAATTCGTCTTTTAAGTGAGGTGCTTAAATAATCAACCTACCCAGTCTCCATAGGCGAGAAATATTGAGGCAACAAAACTTGCCTGCAATAATGAGGGTAACCGCGTGTGAATTTTCCGCTAGAGGCGCTAGTGAGAAGGGAGGTCTGTCTGTCACTTTTCGCTTGTCTGAATGGTCTGAATTTCATTTGTCACTGTTTATGTATGGGCGGGCTTTGACAGCATGACCGCCCTCTGCAGTGGCGCCAACTGGTGAGCACAAAAACGGTTACCCTCATTGTATACACGCAGGTTGCGTTGTAAACAGTTCCGTACAATTGTTGAATAGCAATTATTGCACGTTCATAATTTTACTTGCATATTATGTACAAGAAAATGGCATCATCTAAATGAGCTCTTACTCTGCGTGTGTGCTTTTAATGCTTAATCCACTAAATCAAATATATAGATAAAATTTTCTAACGAGATAGTTTGAGGGGAAAAGATAAGTATAGGATTCTTTTGTCCTGTAAATCATATTTTAACAGGGTGAAAAGGGGAGAGGAAAGGATATAAAATTCTTATCTTATTCTTGGATATACCATGACCTATATATATAGGATATCTACTTTATTCCTGGTGTGACGACATCACACACGCGTCACTTTTCTACATCACCCGCATATATATGTACAACGCGGCGAGAGCATCCACTTGAGGTCGTCTCGCCTACAGGGAGATCCTCTTTGCCAAACTGGTGACACAATCCTATGGTATCATTTTAACAGTTGTTGTCCATCTCCCAAGGAGAAGCCACGGGTATAAACTAGCTCAAAATAAATGAAAGTCGTAAAAGTTTTTTAATATTAATTAATTGTGTCGTCTTCTCTTAACAACTTCAGCAAAATCGTTTTCGTAACCAAATGCTTTGTATATTTTAGATTTTATAACAGTTTCTTCGTCAGTATAACTTGATATTTCCTGATCGTTTTTTGGCCTGAAATGGCCTTCAAATTGGCATTTTCCTCCTCTAAGTGTTGGCTCGTTGCTATGAAAAAAAGCGTCATACAAATTAGCTTTTAATATTTCTTCTTCTGTGATAGAAGATTGTTCATTTAAGTATTTAGCCTCTTCAAATCTACGAATTTTTAGGGCTGCTTTGTCTTTTTTGAAGGCTCGCTTTTTTGTTATATTATCAGTACTTATTTTTGATGCTTCCATACTGTTAACTTTATCATGTTCATCACTTCTTGCTTTATTTAGTTTAATTTTTATTATTTTACTACTTTTTGTTGTCTTTGTTGAAACTTTCTTTGATTTGATTTCTTTATTATTTAAATCAATGCGTTTATGTGGAACAATATCGGTTGATGTGGTCGTCCTGATTCTTCGTCGTTTAAGATTCTTTTTCACATATTTTCTGATGACGTAGTTACTCTTTAGAGTTCTGCTGACTCTTGTTGACTTCTCTGTAGTTCCCTCGGTTGTAGTTCTTCTGCTTCTCCACTGCTTCCAACGGCCTGGCTTTCTTCTGTCTTTATATCTCCACATTCTATTATGAAACCTTTTCTTGATGGTTAGGTTTTTGCTGAATTTAGCGTATTTGTTTGATATTGTTGTAGGTTTCGTTGATTTGGTTTGTACTAATGGAGGTGGAGGTGTTCTTATTTTCTTCGTTTTACTGTATCTTATGAAAACTGGAAATTTAATACATTTTAATAGTTACATGCATTAAAAAATGTTCAACATCGACAAGCAATAAAATGTCAAAGTAAAATTCAATTAAATACCCATAGAAATAACTCCAAAACTACTTGTCAGGTTGAACACCTTGGAACTAAATGTCAATCAAACTTTCGAGTACAAAAGAATCATAATAATGAGAACTTCCAGTGAAAAGTTATGACATAAAAATAGAATCAAAATGAGAACCTCCTTCTCCTTTCTCCCTTTTTTGAAGTCGGTTAAAAATATAACTCACGTGGAGTGCCTTTACTTCCTTTGCGTCGTGCTATCCCCATGCCATGTAAATATTTGCTCACTAAGAGCTCCTCCACTCGTTGCACCAGATACTTTTCTTGAGGACTTCCGTAGATCCTTTTGAAGGGATTTATCACAACATTAGACATCATTTCAGCTGCGATATCTGAACTAGATTTTGCTGTCGCTGGATAATCTTTAATCTCTTGCAGCACCTCCAATATTGCTTCTCCTTCTGATTTTAAATAGATATTATCTACTAAACCTAGTAAGTAAACTACATCTGGAGCCAGGGTTACTCTTCTGTTCTGCAGAAGATAATTCATCAGTGCCGCTTGACCTGTGGTGAAAGAAATAGTTTTACTCATGCAGTACTTTTACGGGTTACTCAAAGATAGCAAAGCAGTGCTTGACCAAATTAGAATAGGACAGTTTCTCTCGTTTTATTCATTTCATTCGTTTCTTCTGTTTCATTCGTTTCATTGTACATAGAGAAAATGATACATTACTCTGTATCACATCGGTTGGTAGTCCATTCATTGTCCTCACTACCGCCTGGAACCATGCCACTGTGGACTTGCCAAAGCCTGACAATTGTCTGTGATACTCCAAACTGGAATGAAAAATGGGATGTTTAAAAAAATTTAATAAAATTTCACGTCATCAACGTATTCGAAATAAATTAAATACGCATTATTTGGCATAAATAAAAAACCGGCCAAATGCGAGTCGGACTCGCGTACGAAGGGTTCCGTACCATTATGTATAAAAACGCCAAAAAAATCTGGTCTGTTGTACTTGTATAAAAGCCTCACTTAAATATTTAATTGTTTTATTGTAGCCACATATTACGCCCAACGCCATCTCTTGGACCGAATGGTAACTAAACTTACGTCGAATGTATGGGCACCCACTTAAATATTTATTTTATTCTGTTTTTTAGTATTTGTTGTTGTAGCGGCAACAGAAATACATCATCTGTGAAAATTTCAACTGTGTAACTATTACGGTTCATGAGATACAGCCTGGTGACAGACGGACGGACGGACGGACGGACGGACAGCGAAGTCTCAGTAATAGGGTCCCTATAGGTTTTACCCTTTGGGTACGGAACCCTAAAAATTATGATCTACTACCGTTCTACCGCCGCGTAACTGACTGACCATCCTAGTGCCGATGTAAGTCTTGTTCTGTGTCGGTTATTATTGTCATGGGCGGCAACAGAAGGTGCTGCATGCTCGTTTATTGCCCTAATTCTTTTAAAACTCCACGGCACCTACCGGCATGGGGTGTTAAAAAAATATCTTTGGCTATGCCATCCTGTAACAAGGAGTCTTCCTCCGAGGGTATGAGTGTGAAAGACTATCTTTACGTGTTCACTTCGCGTTCCAAAGCGCGGAAGAGTTCCGAAGCATGTGTCTTGTTTTTCATAGCCATGACCTTCGAAACTTCGAGTAGAAATGTGGTGAAATAGCCTGCCTTCTTCTCCTCCATCTCTTGATGAGCTTCCTTCACCATCTCCCCTTCAGTAGTAGACAGAGTCGTCAGATTACGTGCTGGAAATTACCAAGTATTTATTGAGGTCTACCTGATGGCAACTGTCGTGACCTAAAACATGCAATTGCCAGCTCTCCTGACTTTTACTTATGGTACATTGCGGATTGATGGCATGGATTTTAAATGTCGTAAGTAAATTTTGCTTTCAAGCTAAATTGAACTATAAGTACAAGTTATACATTTGTTTCTGGTGGAGAGTAGCAATTCCATCTTCTCGACGATTCAGGTATAGTTAAAGACACCTCATGGAAAACTAACGGTCACGTCCGCTAGTTTGCCCTGAAATCTACTCTGACGCAGATTAACCTTCAAATATATTTTATGTTTACTTACTAAACATCGAAGCAATAGGATTTGGCTCTGTCGGAGACTCCCCAAACTTAGGAAGAGTCAAATCTGGAGGGTAATGGATACTCCTGTCTGTTGGAATAACATAGCTAAAGGTATTTAATTCCGGCTCACTTATTTGTGCAGTCGGGTAAGTCATTACTAGCTCAGTTGTACTTATTGTTGAGGGTGGAACAGATGTAGGGTAAGTCGATGCTTCGGGAGGTTTTGGAATAGTTTCTGTTTCAGAACTTGACGGAACCACACTAGGAGGTTTAATTATATCGGTTTCATTTATGCTCATGTCTATTGGTTCATCACCTCCATAGGTCATTTCTGTTGTTGTTTCAACGTCTGCAGATATTCCGGTAAAAGTCGGTGTTTTTTCTATTGCTACGTTTAAATTCGTTTCAGAAGTGCCTGTTGCTTCGTTTAAAGTCATTTGAGAAGGAGAAGCAGTAGCTGTTGTTGGTTTTAAAGTTGTTTGAGAAGCAGTTTCTGTTGCTTCGTTTAAACTCGCTCGAGAAGAAGTAACTGTTGTTTGGTTTAAATTTATTTCAGAAGAACTAATTGTTGCTGCGTTTAAAGTTGTTTGAGAAGCAGTAAGAGTTGCTTCGTATAAAGTCGTATCAACAGCTGTAGCTGTTGTTGTGATGCTTTCTGGAGCTTTTGGTGTAGTAACAGTTACAAATAACATTGGCGTTGTTTTTGTCTTTGTGCTATTACGTGAACCACCATAACTCCAAGCGGGTATATCGTAGTTATGTAATTGATTATCATCGTCTTTTAAAGTAATATCTAGATTATAATCCAAAAGAACCTTTTGTGATTCTTTATCCTCCCAATCATTGTACTTGTAGTCAAAATTATTGAATCTTCGGCCATTTTTCAACAGTAAATCGTGACCAATGAATTTGTTTTTTATATGAATTTGATTAGTAAGCGTGTTTTGTAATGCTGAAATGTAATGTAATTTAACGGTTAATTGATTAAAACCAACGTATTTCCCAAAGCAAGGCTAAAATAAAGAACACCTTATAGTCCATCCACATAGTCAAGAGCTGATTGGCGGAATTCACATGTTTTTGAGAACATTATGGATAACTCAAGATGCATCAGGTTAAATTGTAATCTGTACATGATTACAACTTAGTCTGGTGAGCAAAATACCACAAAATACACACCAACCTGCGCAAATAATCCACCATTTTAATCCCAAAACATACATAACCTAACCACAAATACAATAAGATGGTATTATTTGAATATTTAATGTTTCAGATAAGAAATAACTGCTTTGAAAATAGAAATGTTCGATCGTATATTCCAAGTATATAGATTTTCCTTTTTAAATTTATAAAATGGCTTACATTGTGTTTTTATTTTTGCTTGGTATTATAGGTAAGAAAAAAAACATGCAATTAACACCAACTATTTAATTAGAACTAAATAAGATGTATTTATTACAAGTTCATTTGTGTACTTCAGTAATTAAGGTTCATTGTAGATGGACGGCGAGAATTTAAAATGCCTTAAGTAAATTTTTATTTTTAGAGTAAAGAGTTATGTACCAACTTGAGCTAACCTTCTTAGGACATTTTTTGGGTCGGGTTCCAAATACTACTTCTACAGGTTATACAGATAAATATCTTCCATGTTTAGACAGCCATCAAATTTATGTTTTTTTATTTACAGCGGCCATTCAGGCCTCAAAACCAAGGAGTGTGAACGTAGCTTTAGAAACAGTATTAGAATTTGATAACAAAAATGACGTTGAATTCATTGATACAATGCAAAACTTTCTTGATAAACTCAAAAGGACTATAACTAATAATAGAGCTGATTTCAATGAAAACCAAAATGGTGATAATAACAAACGTTTTGTATTCACTGACTTTTTAGCTGATACAGTCACTGTACTTAAATCATACAGAGATGATGATTTAAAAACATTTCTCCATACGTTAGAAAAGGAGATCAAATCGTGGCAGACAAGGAAAGACTTTCACGAAATCACAGACAAACTAGGATTTAGAAGGTTGATTGATAAAAATTTACAACATTTAAGAAACGCTCCCGTGGCTGAAATACGCAGAGATTTAAGTAACTTATATAATCAAATAAAGTTCAGTCAACGGAATGTGAATAGTGGGTTTGTTGCTAACTTCTTGAATTACATCTATAAAAAAGAATCTGAATCTCATCTTATGAATGTCTTAAATAATCTCAAATTTTACAGAACAAGAACGAGACGAAGTAACATGACAGATCTGAAACGAATAATACGCAGTGGAATAATCACTGTTATGGATCCATTAATAAAATTAAATCCTAAAATCCTTAATAGCTTAGGCTCATTATTTAAAAATGAAGCAAACAACGAAACAAAACACGACAACACCCTACGTAACCATATTAAAATTAACAAAATAGAAATACAACAATCAGGAGAAAAACATGAACTTAAAGATGGTATTAACGACAATGAAATTTTAGATTATATTGAAGATCATATAAAGGTCATTAACAGGCACATAACTAGCAAAGGATTTAAAATTAAGGCGAAAATAAAGTCAGTTCCGAGAATAATAAAGAATACTGCTACTACGAACAAATACATTCGTACTACTAGGAAAAACAGAAAACTGAGAGGGAAACCTGGCAATCCAGGAAGAATTATGCACCGTGACAAGAATAGACCGCGTGAAAAGAAAAAATATTTGACACAGGTTATTAAAAACTTAGATGTGAAAAAGGAGGATAAAAGAAAACCGGTTCTTATAAACCTTGCTAGCAATGACCTCCCGGAATTAAAAGCCGTGGAAGAATACCTGTAAGTTTAAGTTTTGTAAATAATTAAACCACAAATGCATAGAAATCATTGAAAACAATTAACTATATTATTAACGTTATTTATTTATTTATTCACACACACTCGAAAATTAGACGTCCGTGGTGGCTTTCAACGAACTAAGCTGTCATTATTAATAAATTAATTTCGCAAAAATGGGTAATTTTCTTGGTGTACAGAATATAATACTAGATAGTTACCTGTATTATATGGCTACATTTAGCCGTTTTTAAAATAGCCAGAAGTATTTTAATTAATGAATTTTATGCATTCTATCGTATTACAAATTCTATTTCTCGCAGTTTTTAAATATAATTTGGATTTATGTTAATGGATGACAAAGGAACAGTCAGGTCACCTGCAGATGTTAAGGTAACATTAACATAAATTCATTCGTCATTAACAGGTCTTCAACAAAACGAAACAAAATTCCCACGAGACCTCGATTGACATCTAGAAGACCCCACGTTCACTTCAAGACCACAAAATCTCGAAAGGCGTTCAGAACTTCAACATTATCAGCAGAAGGTTTGTCTATTGAGCATTTTGGAAGCTTATTTGGTAGAGAATTTCACAGAAAGAGCAATGATAACGATACATTTAAAAATACCGTGCTAAACTCATCTTTATCAACTGCATCTGTTGATATAAATGCTACTAAAGAAGGATCAGATATTTTATCTACAGAAATAAGGAGAAGAAATAATTTAAGTAGAGAAAATGAATATCAAACTAAAAACAAAGAAACTAAGAACGAGTCTGAAGAAATTGAAGATGATACAACCCATGAAGTAGTTACAGAAAAACGCGATTTGGTAACAGAATCCATTAAGATAAAGGGGGATATTATTATAGAAAATCCCACTAAATCTGTAACACTTAGCGAAATAGAATCAACTACATCAACGCCTGGAAAGACAACAACATTTAAAAATTACAATGTGTCGATTGTAACTAAGTATTTTAATGTAAAGCCTTTGAAACCGATCATAAATTTGAGAAGCCAGGATTTCGAGATATCAAATGAAACAGTAACGCAAAGTATTTCCACAGCAGCACAGGTAACATCAACTTTAGCACCAACGATTGTTACTAACGCACCAGAAACAGATAACAATATAAAACCGAATGAAGATGGATTAGAAAATGAAATTGAAGGTATCTCGGATAGGTATAACAGTACTCCTATGGCTGAGAAGTTTAAAAAATTCATAAACAATGTTCAGACCAACGACGATGAAGGCAATAAGGTAAGGGATCAAATGAAGGCGGATTTAGCTAAAATATTCGCTACACCAAGCACTAAGAGCACAGTTACTGAGCTTTTCACTGACCCGTTCGACGATATCGATGATGCTAATGCTGATTTGATTTAAGCGAATCAAATTGAATTAAATCTCACCATTTTCATACATGTCCATTAACGTTGTTTAATAATTAAAAGACAAATGATGATAATCGTGTAGGTACCTTCGTTCGTTCGTTGTAGCCCATTGGCATCAGATTATAGACACTTTTCTATTTAACAACCTTAACAACTTTATTTAACAACTTTAAGTCAATTAAATACTATTTAATAGGTTTAGTAACATTTCATATTTTATGTGAAAATAAAAAAATATAATATATTAATGTTTTTTGTATTTTATTTTCAATCCTATATCGATTACTCTTTAACGCTTAAAAGTAATCTGTGTGTTTTATACTCTGTAATAAAAGCAAAATTGCACTCTATGGTAATGCAATAGACGTTTTTGCATCTGTGGATTTGCTTTATGTGTATAGTGTATACTCTATACCATAATGTCAGTTTTTCAGTGACATTATTTTTTGACACGCCTTGTTTGTGTCTTTTGCAAGTTCGTGTGAATTTTACAGTTTTCGTCTTGAATTTTGTATAAAGTCTATCATTTTCTATCTAGAAGAACTCATATTGCGTATTTCTGTGTTAAATATTACTTGTAAGCAGCGACTTCCCTAAGGAAATCAGGTAGGTAACAGCTTCTCACATTGATGTCAGTACATTATACCAATAATTGGAAAGCCGTAAAATTTCTCAATGCTATTGAGTGCCGAGTGCATATTTAATTTAGCCGAGTTGCATTTAAAAGCTTCTATTGTTTGTTTTTTTAATTGTTACAAAAGTAAATCGTTAATAATAAGCGAATTAACATTAAATATATTAAGATTTGTAAATGTAAATTGTTTCTCAAGGAATGGTTTTACGAAATGTTTTACGGAAGCGTAAGGACGATATTAAGTGAGTCACACTTTCACAATCTATGAAGAAGGTACAATATTCAAGTTGACTAAGTTCTTTAAGTTAGTGAGTAAATATCACTTCAAGATAGAACTTATTATTACTATTAGTACTATTGAACCAAATTTTTATACAGGGTAAAATTCAAAGGAAGTAATTTTTTTCAATGATTAAATATTATAAAAGAATATGAATCGTTATTATACTCATACCCCTGCACTAAACAAGAGTTGTAGAGAATATGGATTTTCCACTTTTCGCTAAAACTACATTTTATTCCCTGTGCTCACAGTGCACAGTTCAATTGTGAGAAAAATTTAGTTACGGAATTTTAAATTTTCAAGCGGAGACTATATTGTTTTGCCCAATTAGCAGATGTTGTTTGAATACTAGTTGCTTTGACTCTTAGTAGGTATTGAGGACAGGGGTAAGAACGTTAGAGTTAGTTAGACCTGTTAATTGTTAGTAAAAGTCTAATGCCGGATTCACACATATCAGTGAAGTCACCATTCCGTCACAGTTCCAGCAAATCTTTTATACATTCTCGGCATTGTCAGCACTGACACTGCACTGACAATGCCGAGAATGTATGAAAGATTTGCCGGAACTTTGACGGAACGGTGACTTCACTGATATGTGTGAATCCGGCGTAATAATTCTAATTAATTTAATTTACACATGCATTGACTCCTTTGGGAACTAAGGTTGTCTTTAAAATAAAATAAATAAAATAAAATTAAAAAGTTTATCTGGCACCAAATCTACCCAAAACACTAATTTACCTAAAACTCAAATCTAGCCAGAACACAATAGCTGTTAAAATAATTGTTTCTCAGTAGAAATGGTACTAAGTATTGTGGTGGGCAATGGTACTACGACAGGATTTATACAAAGTATAAACTATGCTCTACAATCTACAACCTATAATAATCAAACAAATTTTTATTTCAACTACTCACATACAGAGGAATAATTTTATTGATTAATATATTAGTAAGCAACAATTTAACATAGCATTCTTTGTTAGTAATCAAATATAGTTTAAATAAACAAACCATTAAGACATTGTTAGGCAAATATGATAACAAAATGTTTGAATTCTTTAATTAATATGATATATGGTCAATATAAGATGTTATTGATGACTCTGTAACTTAACTAGGTTACTAATAACTATTAGTACCCTATCTGCAATAACAGAGGTCCTGGGTTCATTTCCCAGATTATATTTGTGTGATAGATAATGTATGTTCTCCAGTTGACTAATATATGTTTTGTCTGTTCATGCTGTACAACACAGGGGATACTAGTGGAGGGGTGTATGTTAGCATTTTTAGCTTGGATTCCAGCGAAGTGAACGTACTTTTGAATCATGACATGAATTCATGTCGTCTGAAGCTAAAGGTTTAAGGAGAGTTTTGACACAACACTTTATCAATATTGCGTTAATAAAGGAAGGCCCCCTATAATATTTTTTGTCATTTTGTCATTTTTTGTCATACACTTTCCATTTACAGACATTGAGACCTTAGAAATCGATCATCCTGAAAACCCATTTGCAATGATATAAATTATAAAATGTTAATTCCAAGGCCAAAAATCAAATAATTGTTTTTAAAATTTCCATATGTTGGTCAACATAAAAAACAAAATACTGAATGAAATTTGATGCGGTTTTCGTAACTACACTGCTGAAGGTCGAACCTAATAAATGGCATACGACTTATCTTAATTTATGTTGCCTAGAACCTGAGATTTAAATAACAGGTTTTGCAAGACCATGTCTGGTCTGCTAGCCATTTATGTAATAATTAATAAAAGAAAGCTACACACTCACAGCCCCAAGTTAGGATTCCCTATGTCGTGGGTGCCATGGACTACACAAGACATGGACACATCCAGATCGAGAACAGTTTTTTTTTATGTAATTAAGATAGCAAACGAACATGCAGCACCACCTTCCGCTGCCGTCCATGACAACTGTGACTGACCCAGAACTAGACTCAATGAGTCTCGTTCTAATTTGGTCACAGATGCGTTGCTACCCCTGAGGACTGAAATGGTCGCCTCTAGAAAAGTGTAACCGGCTCCACACCTTCCTATCGGGAACACAATTGCTCTTAAAACAATTATTACACGGTAGGAATGGTACTAAGTACCGTGGCGGGCGGTGGTACTTCCCCGGGTGAGCTCTAGGCCCTACCACCTATAGTTTAAACTCATCATTAAAATGTTAACATTCCTCAGCGCGATGTCAGTATCAATGGACCCATACGGCACCACGGGGCCAATCACCCTCAAGTGGGACCCGAAGCACCTGGAGATCCGCACCACGTCGGTGGAGCGCACTCTGGAGCCGCTCGTGCTGCAAGTCACCACGCTGGTCAACAGCAAGGACAAGGCTGCCAAGAAGAAGAGACGTGAGTAGTTTTGTTTGTTTGGCAGAGTTCCGGTGGTACTTCAAGAGGATGAAGTCATTAATTCTATTCTATATCTATACTTTTTTACATCCTTATTGTAAGAGTGTAAAAAGTTGTGTCCTCTACATTTAATATATTAACAAAACGAATATTGAGAGGTGGTTTCTAATGTTTCTCATTGAAATTATAGTTGGGTTAATTGAATTATAGTTGGGATAATTGAAATTATAGTTGGGTGGGACCTTTATTTTAATTTACATCTTTCAATGCAATGACGATATTGTATTGACATAATTAAATAATTATAAGCAATAAAAAAATATGCTTATACATATAACGTTTGACGTTAACAAACGGCAATACAATCCCGACACGATCACCCCCCCGTATATTTCTGTATCACCACCATAACACCATCACATCTCTCCCCAGCGGGCAAGTCGAAGCGGGCCAGCGCACTGGTGGCCACAGTCGAGCGGGCCACGGAGATCTTCATCGAGCGCGGGCAGAGCATCGCGTACGAGAACCCCGAGATCACGCAGGAGATGCTAGCCGCTGTGGAGGAGGTGCGGAAGGCTGGTGAGTGTGACGTCATGACGCCTGAATCACGGTAGCTAAGGTTTGTGCATCGTCCGCATATATACAATGCTCCCCACAGTCGAGCAGGGGACGGAGATCTTCACAAACTATCCACATATTACAGCTTTAACACGTTTTACACCTACCCTCATATTAACAGGTGCAGCCATGTCGCTAGCAGCGCGCGAGTTCTCGAGTGAGCCGTGCGCGTCGTCGGTGCGCTCGGCTATGGTGCGCGCGGCGCGTGCGCTGCTCTCGGCCGTGACGCGGCTGCTCATCCTGGCCGATATGGTGGACGTGCATCAGTTGCTCGGGAAGTTGAGGGGGGTGAGTGGGGCATGGTTGTTTATATGTCGTGGGAGCAGAGGGTGGAAGAATTTAAATGGCATAAATTATCCAGGAACTCCTTTGTTAGCTATTTAAAACAAAATCATTACAATTAATAATATACATTTTACAATGAAATTATCTTGAGGTGGAATCCGACCTACACAAACTCAAGTTGACATCCTCTCAATCATAGCTGGTCGATACGGGCATAGCTATCTCTCTAAATTTTACCCTTGAAAAGAAAAAGTTTAAATACTTCATGTGTTATTTTTTCACACGAGAATTACTAAAGATCACAGAGAAGAAACCCATAGATAATAAATATAGTATTGCATTGAGTGGCTAGGGAAGTGACATTCGAAAACGCGGAAATAATATATGTATAATCATAGATAATCAATAACCGTTAAACATCCCGCAGGTGGAATCCGACCTGGACAAACTCAAGTCGGCATCCTCTCAGTCGGAGCTGGTGGAGTCGGCGCGCGCGCTGGGCCGCTCGGCGGGCGAGCTGGCGGCGCAGGCGGCGCGGCGCCAGCGCGAGCTGAAGGAGCCGCGGATGAAGGATGAGCTAGCGGCTGCAAGGGCTGTGCTGAAGAAGCACTCTACTATGCTGCTTACTGCTTCTAAGGTGGGTGGTGAAGGAGCGACATTTTTTGAAGGTTTTGACGGATTCTAAGTTACATCCTGTTCATCCTGTTAAGTTTTGGTGTCTTCTTAAGATGTAAGACGGGTTCTAAGTCACATCCTGTTACTTAGTGACATGTTTTGAAGGTATTGGCGGGTTCTAAGTCACGTCATGTTAAGTAATGAGTTCTTCTAAGGCATTTTGACAACTTATTACATATGTAACATCCTCGTATACAATAATGTCTGGAAAGGTTATTTATTAATTATTAAATGTAGCATCCCTTTTACCAGCTTCACAATAATTTAAAATTGGTATCAATAGCAACACAGTCTACCTTCCTATTAAGTTCAAGAGATACAGTTTTGTGACAGTCATACTACGAAGCCTTCGTAAGGGGGTCTCGTTGACATCCTCCTTTTATGATCTACAATCGTCCGCTTGTCATGTGTCCGTGCCCCCAGGTGTACGTTCGTCACCTTACATAATCCTTAACCAACCGTATCCGTGCCCCCAGGTGTACGTACGCCACCCGGAGTTGGCGGCGGCGAAGGCGAACAGAGACTTCGTGCTGCGCGCAGTGTGCTCCGCGGTGGACACTATCTCTGCGGTGGCTCAGGGACGCCCGTTGCCGGCTGGTGGTGAGGGCGTTTAATTTTATTTTTATATGTTGGCCACGAATATAGAAAACCTGTCATGAGGGCGCTAAAGTTTCCTTTTTATGGCAACAGCACAGACAACAGTAACTATGGTAACATTCATATCATTATTCAACAATTTTTAATGTGACAACTGGTAAATGTTATTTTAAAGGAAATGTTATTTAAGCACATTGAAAACTACTTTTCTTTCACGACTATGATTAGTTTTTGACATTTTAGCACAAAATAAACACTCAAAGCAACAAAACGAACGATGACATTCAACTCGATGACAAGAAATTTACGATTGACGTTTTGAAAGTAAGCCTTGCCAGTAAAACAAATTAGTTCCATATGCTTACCGCAATATGGTGAGGTTTTCTATATTCCTGGTCAATCTATACATAATTATGTAATATTATACATATACGGTTTCTAAACCGACATTTTTATAAACCGATATTTTACTATATTATTATTTTAATATTGCTAACACTAACGAAAATTACTCGTAAGAGGCGTTACACGCGAGATGATCTATTTAAAAAAAGTTCCATATTTAGTTTAATACTAAGTGAAGACAGGTGGTCTGATGACATTTTGATAGTCTAGGTCTAGCATATTATCTGGGTCATTTTATTGGTCCTTCGAGCTTCGGAAAATTGTTGATCCTTTATGTCGCAGATTCAATAGAGTATTAACGGTGTAATAATTGTTTTTCTTTTCAGGCACTAATCGTCCACCAATCGAAGGACCGGGTGAATTGGCTCAGGCGCTCGACGATTTTGATGTAAGTGTTCTTAAATAGATAAGACATAAAAACCGGCCAAATGCGAGTCGGACTCGCGTACGAAGGGTTCCGTACCATTGTGTATAAAAACGCCAAAAAAATCTGGTCTGTTGTATAAAAGTCTCACTTAAATATTTAATTGTTTTATTGTAGTCACATATTACGCCCAACGCCATCTCTTGGACCGAATGGTAACTAAACTTAAGTCGAATGTATGGCCACCCACTTAAATATTTATTTTATTCTGTTTCTTAGTATTTGTTGTTGTAGCGGCAACAGAAATACATCATCTGTGAAAATTTCAACTGTGTAACTATTACGGTTCATGAGATACAGCCTGGTGACCGACGGACGGACGGACGGATGGACGGACGGACAGCGAAGCCTCAGTAATAGGGTCCCGTTTTACCCTTTGGGTACGGAACCCTAAAAATGAAACTAAATCATTAAAGGTTTTACACTCGATGGCTTTCGCAACTCTCTTTCTCAAAAGTATTCTTCAAACAAGGTTTATAAAAATCAGTTATTTGACAATGAAAATTGAAGTGATTTTGTCCTTTAATTTTTGCATAGCTCTGTCTCTTTCTCTAAAAGTATTGCTCTAACAACCTTTACAAAAAACAGTTTTTTCTAAATGAAAATTTTAACGATTTTGTCCTTTTCCTTTTGTATAGCGTTATCCCTTTCTCAAAAAGTATTCCTCGATGAAAATAAAAAAAATGTTTATCAACAGGAACGCATGGTAATGGAGCCACTGGCGTACTCGGAGCTGCGCACGCGCCCGTCTTTAGAAGAAAGACTCGAGTCCATCATATCCGGCGCAGCCCTCATGGCCGACAGCTCGTGTACCAGGTGGGTTTGGGGTTGTTACTAACAGACTTCAAATAATAATTAACTTTTTACATAAAGATAAGGCAAGTATAGATAACTCTAAAACTACTCGCTAGAGGTCTCGCTCGCTCGGCAGCTTAGTAGTGGCTCTGTCTGCGAAGCGACGTTACCCGGGTTGGATTCTGGCTGGGGTAAACGTCTCCGTGACAAATAATTGCTGGTTCTTGGTTCATCGGGGAAATGTGTTTTCTATATCAACCGTGACATAGGAGTCTTAGTGCGGCGAATGAGTGTAATAAATAAATTAAATAGCTTTTATTTTTAATTCTTATCATGGCTATTACTGCCATCTTCTCATATATTTTCATTTCTCCCCTCCTCCCCCCCTCTCCTCCCCCCTCTCCCCCTCTCCTCCCCCTCTCCTCCGCCCCTCTCCTCTCATATGAACCCATCCAATTCATATATGTTAATCGCAAAATTAATAGCATTTAACTTTATTCCAGGGACGAACGTCGCGAGCGCATCGTGGCGGAGTGCAACGCGGTGCGGCAGGCGCTGCAGGAGCTGCTGCACGAGTACATGACCAACGTGAGTTGTGGCTGGTGGGGGTGGGGGGTGTCTGGCTGGGGCTGGGGGTGTGTGGTGAGGTGATTATGTTTGGGTGTGCGTCAAAATAATAGGCATTTTGAAGAAAAAACTTGGTCCTTCGAGCCGCATCGCTCAGTCGTTGTTTATTCGTAAAAACCGAACAAGGAGCTGCTGCATCATGCTGCATCGATGATCACTCGTGATGAAATCTGAGGAGAATGATGTTAAAATGATTGTAATTAATTATACGTCACACCAGCAAACTTGATACTTGGATTGCAAAACACGAACTTAAAACTCTGGCCTTTGGGGCCTATCTACTTTTTGAACCCAAACTGTAAGTTGGTCCTTCAAGCCGCTCCATTGAAACCATTCAAATCGCAATGGTTCTCGACCGCAAACTATGAAGTTAGCTCTTTGAGTCATCTCAATTATTTGTTTGCAAAAAACTTGGTCCTTCGAGCCAACCTATAACCCGGTGCTCTTCCAGGCTGGCCGCGCGGAGCAGTCGGAGGGTCTGGAGCGCGCTTTGGAGCAGATGTGTCGCAAGACGCGCGACCTGCGCCGCCAGCTGCGCAAGGCCGTGGTGGACCACGTGTCGGACAGGTGAGTGTGTTTGTGTGTGTGTGTGTGTGTGTGTGTGTGTGTGTGTGTGTTACCAGGCTGTATCTCGTGAACCGTAATAGTTACACAGTTGAAATTTGTCACAGGTCATGTTTTTTAGTATTTGTTCTTGTAGCGGGAAAAAACAGAATAAAATAAATATTTAAGTGGGCGCTCAACTTTCGACGACTCAGCGATAGTTTAGTTACCTTTCCTTTGTGGCTACACTGGTCACAGTGGCCTTTGGGAAAGCGACCATACAGACCAGATTTTTTTCGCGTTTATATACATAATGGTACGGAACCCTTCATTCGCGAGTCCGACTCGCACTTGGCCGGTTCTTTTTTTGTTCTGAGATGGTCAAAAGTCAAAAGCAACCATTATCTTACAGATTACATAAAGCCATCATTCAAACGTCAACAGCTAATATACGCCGTATCGTTCCAGTTTCCTGGAGACGAATGTGCCATTGTTGGTGCTGATGGAAGCAGCTCGGAACGGGAACGAGAAGGAAGTGGAAGAGTACGCGCTGGTGTTCACCGAGCACGCTAACAAGCTTGTAGAGGTATATGTATAATAATAATAATAACGCTACACATTCATAGCCCCACACTAGGATTCCCTGTGCCGTGGGTGCCGTGGACAACACACAAGACAAGGACACACACCCAGACCGAGAACGGAAATTCAAACTCATCATTCAAATTGCCGCCTCGCTGGGAATCGAACCCAGGACCCTCGGAACAGCGATCCGGCGTGTTAACCATTGCGCCATCCGGGTCGTCATGTATGTATGTATGTATGGATGGACGTGGTATATGTGTTACTGTAAAAGCCCGAAGTTTGGTAAATCCTAAGATTGACCGGTAAATCCTAAGATTTACCAACTCTCATCATTTTGACATGTGAGGACTTTTACCACCATTTATTTGGTAAATCTTAGGATTTACCTCTAGGCACTGAAATAAAAGTTCAACGCGGGCAAAGCCGTGGAGGGAAAACTAGCCTGTAGTAATGAAGTTAAGCATAGTAACACCCGATACTATTTATTGCCTAAGTTGGTAAACTATACAATTGATACCCAATTACCCAATACAATTAATTACCCAAATTGGTAAAGTATACAAATAATACCCGATACAATTAATTACCCAATTAGGTTAACTATAAAACTTTTCCTCTTAATTATCTAATTAGGTAAACTACTTAGAATAATTATTATAGTATAGAATGACAGCGCTCGGTCTAAAATGAAGCACTAACCGAGTTGGGGCCAACGTGTGGAGCCGACCATACTATGAAATACTTATTGAAAGCTAACCTGTGAGAAGGGATGTTATTACATTTCCTTTGCTTTTCGGAAGTTTTGTGACAAAATTTAACAGCACAAATCGTCAATTTTTTTTTTCGCGAGACTACATTACGCGAATACTACGGAGCGGAACGGTGTTTGGAGCCTGGCTCCATTGAAGGTGCTACAAAATGGCCGCGCTGACTTGGTTTCTATACTATAATTATTCTAATTAGGTAATTTCCTTTGCTTTTCGGAAGTTTTGTGACAAAATTTAACAGCACAAATCGTCAATTTTTTTTTTCGCGAGACTACAATACGCGAATACTACGGAGCGGAACGGTGTTTGGAGCCTGGCTCCATTGAAGGTGCTACAAAATGGCCGCGCTGACTTGGTTTCTATACTATAATTATTCTAATTAGGTAATTTCCTTTGCTTTTCGGAAGTTTTGTGACAAAATTTAACAGCACAAATCGTCAATTTTTTTTTTCGCGAGACTACAATACGCGAATACTACGGAGCGGAACGGTGTTTGGAGCCTGGCTCCATTGAAGGTGCTACAAAATGGCCGCGCTGACTTGGTTTCTATACTATAATTATTCTAATTAGGTAATTTCCTTTGCTTTTCGGAAGTTTTGTGACAAAATTTAACAGCACAAATCGTCAATTTTTTTTTTCGCGAGACTACAATACGCGAATACTACGGAGCGGAACGGTGTTTGGAGCCTGGCTCCATTGAAGGTGCTACAAAATGGCCGCGCTGACTTGGTTTCTATACTATAATTATTCTAATTAGGTAATTTCCTTTGCTTTTCGGAAGTTTTGTGACAAAATTTAACAGCACAAATCGTCAATTTTTTTTTTCGCGAGACTACAATACGCGAATACTACGGAGCGGAACGGTGTTTGGAGCCTGGCTCCATTGAAGGTGCTACAAAATGGCCGCGCTGACTTGGTTTCTATACAATACAATACAATACAATACAATATACTTTATTGTGCACACCAATACAGAAAAATTAACAAATATAAAGGCGAGAAAATAACAATGACGATACACAACGGGCGGTCTTATCGCTAGAGTAGCGATCTCTTCCAGACAACCCTTCGGTATACTATAATTATTCTAATTAGGTAAACTATTCATTAACGTTTCCCTCTTTTGTTGCAGGTGGCAAACCTGGTGTGCTCGATGTCGAACAACGAAGACGGTGTCAAGATGGTCCGTCACGCCGCGTCGCAGATCGAGGCGCTCTGCCCTCAGGTCAGTACAACCAGAGAAAAATCTACAGCTCGTACTTAGCCATATATGGGGCATGGGGCGAATAAAATCATGACACAAATAGTGCGTACAGTGCGCCCAACCATAGAAATAGGAATAGTCCTATAGATCAATGCGCCCAACTTATCTCTGAAATGGCAAAAATTGGAACTAACGAAAAGTCATTCATAAGTACGTTGTGGTCATTCATCTGTCAGTTACTAGTGTGCAATGATTGGTCAAATGAACGTCAAATGCGTCCGACAGCGCCTCTTTCGTTTCAATCTTAAGTTGGGTTTACTATAGTTATAAGTTTTATTAATTTTATTTCCAATATATAAATCGACTAGTAAACCCGCCCTCGCTTCGCTTCGGGGAACCAGTCCCTTCAAAAATCTCTATAAATTTTAACAAATCATGTTATTCCCATGTCTAGGCTATATTACTGCAAAGTTAAATGAAAATCCGTTCAGTAGTTTTTGCGTGAATGAGTAACAAACCCACACACACACTCACTCACTCACTCACTCACATACATCCTTACAAACTTTCGCGTTTATAATATTAATTAGTGTACAGCTACAGTAGAACCAAAGTTAGAATGCGCATAGCATTCTTCGCCATTGTTCGGGATCGGTCGTATTTCCGAAGCGTTGTCAGATGATATCTATATAGAGTGGAAAGTACATTTACTTCATGCATAATTTAATATATATTTTTTTTTGTGGTAAAAGAGATAAATTAATATTGATTTATCAGTAACGAGATTTCACGCATGACCCACATAGGAAAGCGACGACGACGATTTAACGATGGAAAAAGAAGGTTTAAATGAAAAGAAGATTTAGGTATAAGTATTAGGAAAAAAAAGTTTTATTTAATCAGAATCGTATAACAGAACATAGGTTAGTATTTAATCAGAATCAGGGAGATTCTCTATTCCTGACATCATAGAGTCATCGGAATTTTCATCAAGGTCTCCAATTTCACTTATATCACTGCTATCTCCTGTGTAAATAATCATTTCATCTGAATAACTATCGATTCTTGACTCATATTTCCTATTCATCTTCGCATTTAAGGGCATGATCACGAACTTTTTTCCATTCTTCCGAACCTATATTGTTGATTTTTTCTAAAATAGCTTCTTTAACTGACGTAACGTTCATTGCAATATTTCTTTTGGCAACGTGTTGTTTTATTTGCGCCCAAATGTTATGGTGGCAATCGTACAATTTTATGCCCATGCTCCTCCATTATACGGTCAATGGCAAATTCTGTGTATTGTTCTTTGTGTCTTTTTATAATTTCGTACAATTCAGGTTTGAGTTTATTTGGGTCATGAGGAACATTGTGTTGTTGTAACCACGCAATCATTTGTGGTTTGGGTGTATTTGAGTTTGGTGGTTTTACAGACAGCTTATTATGATATGGGGCGTTATCAATTACCAACACACTATTAGGAGGCAAGTTGGGAATCAGCTGATTGCGTAGCCAAGTTTGATAACGTTCGGCGTTTATTTCTTTATGATAGTCACCTTCTGAGTCGACACATTTATGTAACATTTAAGCCCCTGAGACGAAGCCTTTTTCATTGCCTGCATGTACAATAATAATTCGCTCTCCTTTAGAAATGGGTTGTTTAATACCTTTTTTGCTGCTGTCTTGCCAAGTTTTACCTTTAGTATGCGATGTATGCACGTATGACTCGTCCATAAATACTATGTTTCTACCAGCATTTCTCAGCCAGTATTTCTCGGAGATATTTGATCCTTTTTAAACGTATATCTGGCTTTTCCATAAGTAACCGTCGGTTGGTATCAGTTTTCAGAAACCTAAACCCCGTGTCTTTCAAGATGAGCCTTAAAGTCTCTACACAGCCTTTGAAATTAATAGCTTCGATTAACTTTTTTCTCAAATTATTTACAGTTGGGAGTTCTTTGAGCGTCAACTGAAAATTGTATATCATATTTCGAATTACACAATAGTCGAAATCATCAAGTCCCATCCGAAACCTACTTTTAGGTTTTCCTTTTTTCGGTGTGGAAAATTTCATTGATTGATTTTGCCTTTTTTCGTTCAATATATTAGTCAAAGTTCGGCGTGAAATTCCTGTAGATTTTGTCACACGCTCCTGAACTTTTTTAAAATAACCGTCATGGTCGTTTTTGAATACATTAGCTTCATTTAAGAAATAAAGGTACACAATATATACCATTTGCCGTGCTTGTGAGTTAAGCGGCTTCCCACGTTTAAATTTATCCATTCTGGAAGGATTCGATCTGAAAGAAGATGAAATGGGCGGAGTTGTAACATTCTATCAAATTTATGTAAGCTTTTTATGTGTTTTATTTTTTATGTGTATTCTATTTGAATTTTATTAAAATGACGAGTTAAAAATATATTATATGTACCCTGTATGTATGTATGTTTAAACTTACCTCTGAAAACAAAACCAAGGAGGGTGTGTAATATCAGCTCTATATATTCTCTATATATGTGACAACTGACTGACGTTCAACTCACCGGCGGTGCCCGTCGACCGCCGCCGACTGTTCGAACTTGTTATCGATTGATATTGACTCCTATTTCTATCGCACAAGATGCTAAATGCAAGAGCATTAGTTAGGGCTCTTACGATTCAATAATTCGGTTGTTTCCGGAAACGCGACCACTGGCGAAGATTTGTACGCGCATTATAACTTTGGTTCTACTGTAGTAGGAAGGAAGTAGGATTAGTAGGATAGTAGGATTAGTACCTATAGGTATACAATCTCCAACTAAAACGACCGATCTAATCCGCAGGTGATAAACGCGGCGCGCGTCCTAGCCGCTAGATGCCGCTCGCGCGTCGCCCAAGAGAATGCCGCGGCGTTTGCGCGCGCCTGGGAGTGCGCTGTGAGACTGCTCACTGATGCTGTCGACGACGTGACCACCATCGATGACTTCCTCGCCGTGTCCGGTGAGATTTTTTTTTTGCTGAGGAGTTTGTTTCTTGAAAAAAATTTTTGTGTTGAGGAGTTTGTTTCCGGGTAAAATTAATCGAAAGGTTGTTTTGAAGTGTCTTTGGGTGAGAAGATTGTACTAGAGTGCTAGTTAGTTGGTGGTAATATGTAAGATGTTACTGTTATTTGTGATTGAATTTTATAATATAAACACGCAACGTCGTTTGTCCAGAGAACCATATCCTGGAAGACGTGAACAAGTGCGTGGTGGCGCTGCAGGAGGGCGACCCGGACTCGCTGGAGCGCACCGCCGGCGCCATCCGGGGCCGCGCCGCCCGGTGAGTACCTGCCACCTGCCACCTGCCACCTGCCCCGGTGTGCCCCACTAGTGACACCGAGGGTGAAGTCGCTAGTTTTGTTCCCCGGCCTCTAGTGGTGACCCCAAGCGTCTGCCCTACTGGTGACCCCGTGTTGTGGTCACAAGTTTTGTCCAACGGTTTCACTTACTGTTGACCCCGGACTTGAGGCTCCATGGGAGACAGGTTCTATTTTGTACGTTTTGAAGTAGACATCAAACTAAAATAAAAGTACTCATAACTAACATTTCTTTGTATATAATTATAGTTTTTCGGGTGGACAGACGGTTGCTACACTGTTTTATAGATGAAAGTCTTAGTTAAGGGAAGCAACTTACCAGTGACCGAATATGAACGAGATTTACTAACAATTACTAACAGCACTAACTATCACTACCAGTCCCTGTCCCAGTCCTTCTTACTAACTGCCCAACCACCGTTCTACCGCCGTCTGCTAACTGACTGTTCTGTGTCGGTCAGTTGTCATGGCAACGGAAGGTGCTACATGCAATGACGTCATTTCTAACCAGTGCTTTGTCCCCAGGGTTTGCTCGGTGGTGACGCAAGAGATGGACAACTACGAGCCGTGTATATACACCAAGCGGGTGTTGGAAGCAGTCACTGTGCTAAGAGATCAAGGTAAGTGGTAGATTAAAATTAATAATAATATAGATGCACAGTTCCTTACAAAATTCTACGTGGAAAAGGTAGGTGATAGGTTTGATTGGTGGTAAGAGACTAGAGTTTATCTGAGGAAGTACCATCGCCCGCCACGGTACTTAGTACAATTTTTACTGTGTAATAAATGTAATCATGATTTTAACTGCTATTGTGTTTCGGATAAAAATGTGTGGAGACTTACACTTTTTTGAAGGCGACTATCTAAGTCGTCAAGGGTAGCAACACATCTGCGACCGAATTAGAACGAGACTTAGTAATTGAGCCTTGTTGTACATATGGACGCCTCATACATATGGATCGAAGAATTATGTAAATGAAGACATAGTAAATAGTAGGATGACGTATTTTTGGAGTTTACTCCTTAAGAAACGATTTGAGTTATAAGGCCCGGTACTGGATTTTATGAGGAGTAAAATCAAGTGTTAACAAAAGTTGAGGCGTTATGTAGAAAGAGACAAACATATAAATCTGTAGGATTGAACGTGTAAAAGAATGAGATGGAATACATTACACAGCGTATCTCATTCTCGGGGTCTCCTCTTTGCGCGATACTTCGTAGTCAAACTGTATAGTTGTACTGTGCGTATGTTTGTACGTGTGTTGCGCGCCTGCGTATTACGAAGTTCTGCCACAACTTGTATACTGCTGCCGAGTACAGGGTATGCATGCTGTATAATAAATGCATATAGTAGCATTTATTATTATTATTTATTTGGTCGTTGGTTAATAGGGTGCACGGCAGTGTTCAAGCCAAGTTTATATGAAATACTTACAATTGATAAAAAAAATATACATATTTCAAATTCGAATATTAGCTTCATTAGAGACACGGTAGTGTCTAAGCCAAGTTCCACAAAAAATACCCCTTTTGTTTTGTTCATTAAAATTATTTGTTTCCTATTTCTTATAATACTTGGTGCACGGCAGTGCACCTCGCCAAGTTCGAAATTTTAAATAAAGTTTTATTTCGTTTATTATTTATTTGGTCGTTGGTTAATAGGGTGCACGGCAGTGTTCAAGCCAAGTTTATATGAAATACAATTGATAAAAAAATATATACATATTTCAAATTCGAATATTAGCTTCATTAGAGACACGGTAGTGTCTAAGCTAAGTTCCACAAAAAATACCCATTTTGTTTTGATCATTAAAATTATTTTTTCGTTTCCTATTTCTTATAATACTTGGTGCACGGCAGTGCACCTCGCCAAGTTCGAAATTTTAAATAAAGTTTTATTTATATTATTTTGTAACATACTTTATGTAATACGCTTTATTGAAGTAATATAAATAATCCGAATAATTACAGATATATGTTTGTTTCTCTTATCATTTTAGCAGATGCGTTCATTTGCCCTTTTTTTCTATTCGATATATATCATAATTATCGTTCGTAAGTAGTAAACTCCAATCGTGCGTCGTAGCTGACACACACTTTTTTACTTGACAAATTGCGAAGAATAGTAAAACAATATTTATCATACATCATAACGTTTATTTATACATTACGAACTAAATCTTATTCTAATAATAATAAAAACTAGTTAACCACGGCACTTACAAGAACTCAACAAAGCTCACTAGAACTCATCAAAGTTCAATAAAACTCATCAAAGTTTGAAAAAGACTCATCAAAGTTCACTAAACTCATCAGAGTTCACTAGAGCTCATTTCCGTTCACTAAATTCAAGGGCTCTGCGGGGGAGGGGGATGCGCGCGGATGTATTCCAGCGAACGCAAAATGCTCTCAGGGATCGGGTGCGGAGTTGGTATGTGGGATCCCTGTGGACAAATTAAATGGTAAATTAAGTGTTATTAAAGAAAAGTGTGTGTACTTAAGTACTATTGTAAAAATTCTATGCGCAACAGAATAAAAATAGCTTAAGGATTAGGTCCCGTATGACATAATCGTCATCACATGCATATTATAAAAATCTCACGCTCCTTAGGTTTTAAATGAGGGTATAATAGTAGATTGTATAACAAGGGAGCAAAGTAATATTTGAACTGAACGTAGCGAGGGATTCAAAGTACGTCGCCCGAGCCATAAATATTTGCTCCCGAGTGATACATTCTACTTTTACTGTGAGAAAATAAAAGGCGCCTCATATTCAGGAATTATACTTTCACAGTCACTTAAAGAATTCATTTAAAACACTTGGAGAAATATGGCAAAATTCGTTCTTAGCGAACGTCTACTAATTATAAACTACTAGGGTTTGCAATGGTGTGCTAAGGTTGACATTACCTGTGGTTGGTATCCATTCTCATCGGCGATGTAAGAGAATTGCACCACCTCACCATTAGGTGCCGTCCACTTGGCTTCTCCCTGCACTACCTCGGCTGCGTCCTCCTGGAAAAGATAATGAGGATGAGAGTGAGAAAGAGATTAATGTATTTGAGTAGAAATATGTCTCTTAGCGCTCCATTGAACTCGGTCTACTCGATTCTTTCAAGGTCTACTCTGGTTTATCAAGGTCTACTTAGGTCTACTTGGGCCACTAGACTCTACTTGGACCTATCAAAGTATATTTTACAGTAATCGATCTCCAACTTCCACTTGCATTGTTCCTCGATTCCTC
This sequence comes from Hesperia comma, assembly GCA_905404135.1. Classification (NCBI taxonomy): domain Eukaryota; kingdom Metazoa; phylum Arthropoda; class Insecta; order Lepidoptera; family Hesperiidae; genus Hesperia; species Hesperia comma. Next base: position 7,064,036 of record FR990039.1, read on the forward strand.
GTAGAGCAAGATCCCAGGGCCGCCAGACGTCACGTATTTTCTGACGAAGGAAATGTGGACGATTGAGTAGTGTTAGTATGTACTAAGAACGCATGCCTACCTGCTAGCTTGCTCAGACGGCCAATTTTCAGGTATCAGGTAATAAAGGTACATAAAAACATTACTTACCTCACGTAAATTCTCAAAGCTGATTTTTACGTATATTTTAGGCAATATCCTTAAAAATAAGTCGCCAATACTCCCAGACACTTTCCGTCGGCCGTTTTGCTTTGCAGACGCTTTAAAGCTCCCAAATGTATTAGAGTCTCCAACGCCTGACGCATTTTAATTGCACCAATTTGCTTTACGCATCTCACGCAATGCGTGATTGGTGTAATTGGTGCAATTAAAATGCGTCAGGCGTTGGAGACTCTAATACATTTGGGAGCTTTAAAGCGTCTGCAAAGCAAAACGGCCGACGGAAAGTGTCTGGGAGTATTGGCGACTTATTTTTAAGGATATTGCCTAAAATATACGTAAAAATCAGCTTTGAGAATTTACGTGAGGTAAGTAATGTTTTTATGTACCTTTATTACCTGATACCTGAAAATTGGCCGTCTGAGCAAGCTAGCAAGTAGGCCTGCGTTCTTAGTACATACTAACACTACTCAATCGTCCACATTTCCTTCGTCAGAAAATACGTGACGTCTGGCGGCCCTGGGATCTTGGACTATCGATACATGCATTCAATTTCTGAGCAAAAATCCTGACCATCGTGTTAGGAATGTGGGTGACATTGTCTGTGGTCCGTCTATCTACTTGGTTTACTTATGTCTCCTGGACTTACCTGTCTACTAGGTCTGCTTGGTCTACTCGGGTCTTTTTGGTCTACTTGGTCAACTAGGTCTACTCACAGACTGTGGGTTCTTCAGCGCTCCCTGTTCGCTCGCAGATATCCCGTTATCGGTCTCGAACGCCCACTTGTACTGGCCGTCCACCCCGGCGTCTAACTCCTGACTGAGGATCTTGGCGTTGGTCTCCAGGATGTGGGAGACGTCGGCCGACGCGAACGCCGCTAGGAGGGTGATGATTAGGAGTTTCTGGAAGACAAGATAATGGCAGGTTATTGACAAGGGGTAACAGGTTATTTTTTGACGTGGGCGTAAGAGGTTATTTTATTGTCAAGGGGATAGGGGGTTGTTGATAAAGGGATAGTAGGTAATTGACAGGGGGGTAGGAGGTTATTGATAAGGGGTTAGGAGGTTATTGATAAGGGGATAGGGGATTATTGATAAGGGGATAGGACGTTATTGACAAGGGGATAGGAGGTTATTGACAAGGAGTAATTTACAAAAATAGACTTGCTGGCTTATTTGGCAATAAGCTATTATTTCATAGATACTCCTAAGTAAGCACAAAAGAATATTGTTATTAAATTCATATTAATTTAAGAAATGAAAATATTAGAAATGCGAAACACAGAATACTTTTTTTTCAAAAATAAATTTCTAAGGGGCTAAATATGAGAAATATTGAAGTTTCCCGAACCGAAGCGAGAGCGTTCGCTAGTAATATAATATATATCTTAATATATATATAAAACTCAAAGGTGACTGACTGACTGACTGATCTATCAACGCACAGCCCAAACTACTGGACTGATCGGGCTGAAATTTGCATGCAGATAGCCACTATGATGTAGACATCCGCTAAGAAAGGATTTTTCAAAATGCATCCCCTAAGGGGGTGAAATAGGTGGGTGAAGTTTAAACGAATACCACGCGGGCGAAGCCGCGCGCGGAATCTAGTTTCCAAATAAGATCTAAACAAAAGGTTACAACGGCACACATCAGTAGTAGTATAGACATCCATCAGTAAAAGATTTATCTCGTACAGATTAAATACGCCCAATGTCACAGATGAGCTCATATCGCCCGCAGCGTTTTGATGGATGTTGCCTCACGTGGCCGGTTTGGTTGCGAAATACCAGTAGGTAGGATAGGGCACGGTGTCGGGCGCAGCGGGGAGCTGAGCAGGTAGCGGGCGGATTAAAATTGGCAAAAAATGAAATAAAAAAACCATTTAATTAAATATTTTTTTTAATGTTTCAGACAATTTAGATTTTTTGGCAGATATTTATAACTGTTGGTTGTTGTCTCCCGTATCCAGGTTGCAAGTAATATAATTTTAACAAAAAAGAAATCCGACTTCTATACTGATATGTAATTTAATTTATTTATTTAGTTATATTTGGCTTGCATGGCTTCAACAGATCCTTATTTGGTGATTAAGACACCACGAAAATATCCTTTTACAAATTAATTAAAAAATAAGGGGAATCAGTTCCGATATTACGTAGAAATTGTTAGACATAAATACATATATAAAAAATCTATAGACACAACGCTTGATTTTTTGAAATTGATTACTAAAGTAAACACTACCGCTTGTAAACCCGCTCTCCGCTCCACTCGTCACCATACACCGACCACTAATCCATAATAGTTAACAAAGTAAAGGTCAAAGCTGTGACCGTTTGACATTTAACCTCTGACATTCGGCTTGTTAAAAATAACTAAAATATTAACGTATGGCTTATGGCGCAACGGTTACTATGATCGGACTGACGTTCTATGGGTCCTGGGTTCGATTCCCATTGAAGGGGAAATTGATTGATGATTTGAATAATTGACATAATGATATTTGTGAAACGATTGTAATAAAACAAACACTATTAGTTAAGTAAATCTTACCGAAATATATTAGTGGAAACCGCGCAATGTTTTTCATTTATTAACCGACTTCAAAAAAGAAGGAGGTTCTCAATTCGACCGTATATATGCTTTTTTTTTATGTACGTTCAGCGATTATTTCGTCGTTTATGGGCCGATTTTGATAATTATTTTTTTGTTGTAAAGTAGATATGCGCAGTGGGGTCCCCTGATAAGGAAACCAGGATCTGATGATGGCATCTCAGAGAAATCGAGGAGAACTTTCGAAAATTGTATGGACAACTAGTGTGTTTGTTCATGTTATCATAAAGTACATTAAAGCGCTACCATTTCATGAAGATCTGGAGTCGATCTGATGAAGCCGAAAGACAGTCGAGGGAACTCCTCAACGATTTACTGCAGTTATCTAGTGTTTGGGCTTGATTAATTTGTAGCAACGAGAACTTTACACTTACATGTTGAATTGAGCGCCATCTGGCGAGTAGTTTTTGAGTTATCTCTACTTATCAAGATTGAAGTCGGTTATTTTTTTTGTAAAAAGCAATTATCTAGTCTAACTGTGGCCTGTTTGGCTTGGAACGGCGGAATCAATTTTGATGAGACTTTCATTGTAAGATAGATTTTTCTCAAGACATGTTTATTTACATCATAGACGTGTCTTCAAATAATTTTGACGCCATTGGTTCATCTTTACTATTATAGGGCAACATTTATGCTACTTTTTATCCTGAAAATCCTATGGGAACTAGATTTACGCGAGAAAAACTCCCATACGAACGTCTCGGGTGAGGCTGCAATAAATATTGATTAACAAGAAAATAATTTAGAAAAATTATAAATATAAATAAATAAATAATGCTACACACTCATAGCCCCGCCCTAGGATTCCCTGTGTCGGTGCCGTAGACATCACAAGACAAGGACACACTTAGACCGAGAACGGAAATTTAAACACATCATACAAATGTAATTCGTTAATGTTGTAATTTGTTAATGTTTTTTATGTAAATTTTATGATTTAATTTAAGTTAACTTTGACATCAACAATGCTAAAATATGACATGTTATTTAGTGTTAGGCACTTCTCACACAACGCTATTTACGAGGTACGCGACTGCAACGCAACGCGAAATTCGTATGTATCTGACACTTTTCACTGACAGGAGACGCGTCTATAGTAAACCCAACTTAAGATTGAAACGAAAGAGGCGCTGTCGGACGCATTTGACATTCATTTGACCAATCATTGCACACTAGTAACTGACAGATGAATGACCACAACGTACTTATGAATGACTTTTCGTTAGTTCCAATTTTTGCCATTTCAGAGATAAGTTGGGCGCACTGTACGATGCGACTCCTGTCAGTAGACAGTGTCAAATACATACGAATTTTGGATTGCGTTGCAGTCGCGTAGCTCATAAATAGCGTAATGTGAGAAGTGCCTAAGTGGTTATGAACTGTTCTAATTAACTAGATAAATCCTACTATCCTACTAATATTATAAATGTGAAAGTTTGTGTATTTGTTTGTTTGTTTGTTACTCCTTCACGCAAAAACTACTGAACCGATTTTCATGAAAGGAGAATGGGCGGTTTCGTACCAAGTATTGTAACACTTTATGATGTATGTCATTAAAAAGGTCTTAAAAAGTACTAAAACATTTTGTATGGCAGCAAGTCTGGATCTAGTGCAGGAAAAAAGATATAGCCTATTCTATGATGCGCGCTATCATGCAATTCAGCACGTTAGCGCGCTTCGTAATCGCGCATTTATGCACCGCACCGCCGCTACCTCACTCCCCTTCGCCCCGCACTCACCAGTCGATGGTCCCGCGCAGCTAAATTGTATAGCTGCGGGTAGAGGTAAATAAACTTCTACCCGCAGCTATTGTCTAATACGAGTATAATGTGCTTTATGATTGGCTAATTAACCCTGTCACGTTGTTTCTCGATATCGTCAAGTGAGTTGTGGCTGGCTACTCAGTCGTGCACGATCGTTCGTTCGTTGTGTGACTGCGCTGTGTATAAATCAGTTTTATTTAACCGTTTAAGTGGAAACCGTTGACCTACGCTTGTTTTATGGACCTCTGATTACGACCTCTATATTTTGAACTATGAATCAACATTGTGTGACTTGTGGACGCTCTTTGATTCGACAGCGAGTGAGACACGAATTGTCAAGAGAGGTGTTAGATTTGCATTTTGTTACCTGCTACGTTTCTAGACGATATTATTATTGATGAACAATAAAAAAATGGCTGGAGAATTTTTCTTTTACTTAATTTTATTTACCTTAGGTATGGTTACAGATATGTAAACGACTTATATACGAGTAATAACACTAACAAAAAAACTTAATAAATCATGTGTAACCATGAAGCAAATATAGAGAGGAGACGTTGTATGTAGATTCCCCTAAGAAAGAACGCGTGACACTTTGCGGGGCGAGGGGGTGTTAGATCCCGCCCACCATCCGCCCACTTGTTTATTTTCCATCTAATGCCCGAGATACACGAGGCTAGTTTTTCAAGCTAGGATAGCAAGCTAGTGTCAGTAAGCTAGCAAGCTAGTACCTACTTCTGGCTTCTAGCTTCATAAAATATAACTTATAAATGAAGCTAGTTTTGTCTACACGAAGCCAGAAGTACTAGCTTGCTAGCTTACTGACACTAGCTTGCTATCCAAGCTTGAAAAACTAGCCTCGTGTATCCCGGGCATAACGGTCAATAGCAAAACTACTCGCTTCGTTGTATATCGATTTTACTATGTAGTTTCACTATCTCACATTAGATGTCAATAAATGTAGGATATAACAGGGACGGACTCAAAATATAAGAAAAGTGTCGCCATCTAATGTCGAGTAGACAGCACTTCATCCTTTTCTTTGAAAATGTAAACGTCCATAACGTTGTGCACAAGACGGGCGCCGACGGTAAACTGACTTTAGGCCACGCCTACTGTGATGATGACGTCAGGACCTAGTTGAGTCACAGTGCACAGTTGCTTAGGCCGTCTCCTATCTATATTTTTTTGCTTCATGTGTGTAACACATATTTTTATTTCATTGAAACCCTAAAATAGGGCTTAATTATTACAAAACTTTTAAAACATTGGAATGCAAATAATTCTTTACCTGCATTCAGTTATTAAATATTTTTGTATGCATACCATATAACAGTCCCAGGACAACATGTTTATACAAGTCGCAACTTGTTACAAGGGTTGGTACGCACCCCATACAAAAGTGCCCATTCTCCTTTGGCACACACATAGAGGGCAGCTTAGATTAACATATAGGATATTTTTTATCCCAGAAATCCCGCGGGATCGGAATTTACGCGGGAAAACCTTCTTCGCGTATGGGGTATAAATAGCTTCTAAACAAACATTAATATAAAACTAACAAGTCTGTCTTCCCGGAAATCCCGCGGGATCTGGAGTTACGCGGAATAAACTCCTGCGCGTAGTTGCGGGCTTAATTTTTATGCGACCTTTACTAGGAGATTGAGGAAGTTTTGAAGCAACATATATAGGGTACTGTTTATCCCTGAATTCCCGCGGGATTAGGATTCATGCGGTAAAAACTCATACCCGGGAATGAGGTCGTGGGTTTAGATGTTTATGGGACTTTCAGTGGGAGGTAGAGGAGGTTATGGAGCAGCTGCTTTTTGTTCCGGACTTCCCGCGGGATCGAGATTTACGCGGGAAAAGCTTCCATGAGCGAATGAAGTCGCGGGCTCATTAATATCTATAATATCGGGATATCTATACATATATTGGGAATCGAACCTGCTTTTTTTCTCATGATCAACTTTATGTTGCTTTTTCGAGGGTCAGCATCGCTTTAGCTGGTCATTATGTTTTGGCACCCGAATGAAAAACTACCAATGTAGTTTAAAAATATAATAGTTTGGAATGAAAAAACCCCGACGTTTATATCTTAAAGATTATATCTTAAAGTCGGGATTAACGCAGGAATTACTTTGTGACACACTGAGTTTCACGCGGGCGGAGCCGCAGGCAACAGCTAGTATAATATTATAAATGTGAAAGTTTGTGTATTTGTTTGTTTGTTTGTTACTCCTTCACGCAAAAACTACTGAACCGATTTTCATGAAATTTGGCACACACATAGAGGGCAACTTAGATTAACATATAGGATATTTTTTATCCCAGAAATCCCGCGGGATCGGAATTTACGCGGGAAAACCTTCTTCACGCAAAAACTACTGAACCGATTTTCATGAAATTTGGCACACACATAGAAGGCAACTTAGATTAACATATAGGATATTTTTTATCCCAGAAATCCCGCGGGATCGGAATTTACGCGGGAAAACCTTCGCGTATGGGGTACTGAACCGATTTTCATGAAATTTGGCACACACATAGAGGGCAACTTAGATTAACATATAGGATATTTTTTATCCCCGAAATCCCGCGGGATCGGAATTTACGCGGGAAAACCTTCTTCGCGTATGGGTATAAATAGCTTCTAAATATAAAACTAACAAGTCTGTCTTCCCGGAAATCCCGCGGGATCTGGAGTTACGTGGAATAAACTCCTGCGCGTAGTTGCGGGCTTAAATTTTTATGCGACCTTTACTAGGAGATTGGGGAAGTTTTGAAGCAACATATAGGGCAGTACCCTATCTGATGTGAGGTCGTGGGTTCAGATGTTTATGGGACTTTCAGTGGGAGGTAGAGGAGGTTATGGAGCATTATATAAGCTACTTTTTGTTCCGGACTTCCCGCGGGATCGAGATTTACGCGGGAAAAGCTTCCATGAGCGAATGAAGTCGCGGGCTCATTAATATCTATATATCGGGATATCTATACATAATATATCGGGAATCGAACCGGCTTTTTTTCTTATGATCAACTTTATGTTGCTTTTTCGAGGGTCAGCATCGCTTTAGCTGGTCTTTATGTTTTGGCACCCGAATGAAAAACTACCAATGTAGTTTAAAAATATCTTAGTCTTTTTATCGATTTTCTCAAGATCTACATAACGGATTTTTGTACGGTATGATGTACGGTATGACTAAAACGTAGTAAAAAATCAACTGTTCTTATAAGATGTGTGGAGTGTGTCTTAATATGTGTGGGGTCGGGATTAACGCAGGAATAGCTTTGTGACACACTGAATTCCACGCGGGCGGAGCCGCGGGCAACAGCTAGTAAATAAATAAATAATGATCGCCTCGCTGGGAATCGAACCCTCGGAACAACGATCCGGCGTGTTAACCATTGCGCCATCCGGGTCGTCAAGTCAATATTTATTATAAGTTATTGCAATATTTTTATATCGACGTTGTGTATTCAAAGCTGAGTGACGGCCAAGGTCTTACCAACCAAAATTCATAGTTTTTACAACTGTAAACACGTATTTGTCATGATGAGTGCATTATAAATGCCAGGATTCGAAAATATCCGATATGTTTATTATAAATATCAAAATATCGGATATTTTTAATGTATATCCGATATATATCAAAAGTTTTATATGAAAGCCATTTTTAATGGACTTCAAAAAGAAAGAGGACTTTTTCATCGTTTATGAGCCGATTTTGATAATCCTCTTTTTTTTTAAAGTAGATTTTCCAAGAGTGGTCCAATGGCATCTTCTCAGAGAAATAAAATGCAAAGCAATAAATTAAAATTAGTATTAATTGAGGAGGAACTTTTCTGAAGCCAATCCTGAACATGAACGGTCATGTTTTCATAAATAGTATGATATGACGAAATTATATGAAATCTTTATATTGTTGCCTGTATGTTAATTTAATGTATAAGTACTGTTATTTATAAGTTACTGTAAAGTTTCATCCAAATCCTTTTGAAAGTATTTTTGTGAAAGAGTAACAAACATCCGTACATCGAAACATACTTTCGCATTTATAATACTAGTAAACCCGCCCTCGCTTCGCTTCGCGGAACCAGTCCCTTCAAAAATCTTTATAAATTTTAAAAAATTATGTTATTCCGATGTCTAAGCTATATTACTGCAAAGTTTCATGAAAATCCGTTCAGTAGTTTTTGCGTGAAAGAGCAACAAACACACACACACATACATCCTTACAAACTTTCGCATTGATAATATTAGTAGGATTAGTAGCATGACAATTAAACGAAAAACGTCATTTCCCCATCAACCCATTCCCCATTAATTCATTCATTTCCCCATTAACCCATTTCCCCTCGCTTCGCAGTCACTATCAAACTTATAAGCGAAAAACCGTAAATATCTCCTGGAATCGAACCTAGAACTATTGTCAAAGGTTATAGGGCAAAGCAAAAAGGCCGACGCACTCACCATTATGCCGGTGTCGGATCACGTTTGTTGCGAACTGGTGAACTTTGACGTCGATCGTGTTATATAGTGAGCGATGCTCCCTTCCACTGTGGGTATTTTAGTCGTTGATGAGTATTAAAGGACTGCGTATATAATGTACTAGTAAATCCGCTCTCGCTTCGCTTCGGGAAACCAGTCCCTTCGAAAATCTCTATTTAACAAATTATGTTATTCCGATGTCTAAGCTATATTACTGCAGTTTCATGAACATCCGTTCAGTAGTTTTTGCGTGAAAGAGCAACAAACACACACACACACACACACTCACTCACTCACTCACTCACTCACATACATCCTTACAAACTTTCGCATTTATAATATTAGTAGGATATTAGTAGGATACCTACAGTAGAATTCCGATTATCCGGATCAATTTTAACCAGGGGTATTCCGTATAGTTGATACTCCCGATAATCGATTTAAAAGTCAATATTTAGATCTGTATATAATTTTATTATGAAACTAATAAACCCGCCCTCGCTTCGCTTCGAGAAACAGCCCCTTAGTAGCCACGTTCGAAAATTAATACATATTTAAACTGACAATTTTTTATCCAAACATATTTAAGTTGGCAATAACAGCCGAGATAAATGAGTCCGGATAATCAAAGTCTGGACAATAGGGATTGTACTGTACATGGTTAGAATCCCTATTGTTTTAAAAATCTATAATCACTACATAGTATAAAACAAAGTCGCTATTTTTGTCTGTCTGTTTGTCTGTATGCTTAAATCTTTAAAATTACGCAACGGATTTTGATGCGGTTTTTTGTAATAGGTAGAGTGATTCAAGAGGAAGGTTTTTATGTATAATACATGCATATATTCCCACGATAACGGGATCCAGGCGGGTGAAACCGCGGGCGGGCCGCTAGTATAAAAATAAGTCGGATTTTCCTTCCTGACGCTATAACTCCAGAACGTACGAACCGATTTCCACGGTTTTACATTCGTTGGAAAGGTCTCTGTCTCCATTAGGTTTGTAGCAAACAAAATTCAGCGAAAATTTCAACAGAAAAGGAGGAAAACAGGGAAAATTATTTTTCACCTACAACGCCATCTCTGATACATAGCATGTACTACAAACCAAAATTTTATTCCTTTTCAAATATATAAAAAAATCTTTAATCCTCAAACGAAATGTTACAAAAAACGAAGCCATCTGGTGGCGAAACGGAGTTCGCCGGGTTTGCTAGTAGTTCATAAATATTTTAAGAGCAATTTTTTGTGCTCCGGATAGAAATGTGTGGAGTCGGTTACACTCTTTTCCATCTCAGTCCTCAGAGGTAGCAATGCATCAGTGACCGACTCATACTAACAACAATTAATGAAGAAACAACAATTAAATAAATTTAACGTCCCATTACCTAAATCGAGTCTTGTTCTGAGTCGTTCACAGTTGTCATGGCGGCAATGCACGTTTGCTACCTTAATTCCATAAAAAAGGTGTAAAACGGAACAGGGACTGTTAGTGACTCGATTCGCTAAGGAACCCTAAAAGTTTCAGTCTCAAGGACTCGGATAATGCAATGGGTGTTGTGCCAATGTTTTTCTCGCAGTTTTTGTGTTCAAAAGCTCATCAATTTCGGTCGATCAGAACTGGTCGCCTTATACGGCATGATGGACGGTCTGTGAAGGTATTGTGTGCTTGGGTGATGCGTAGCGTGACCACACGTCTTGAATTTATCGGGACAGTCCCGTTTTCAGATTTCCGTCCCGGTGTCTCGAACGATGGCCCCGGGAAGCAATAATGACGGTCATAAAAACAAATTACCAATACTTAAGTTTAGCCTGTACAGAAAATTAACTTACGGTATTTAAAATTCTCGCTATCAATCTGCAATGTATTTTAATCTTATTATCCTTTCCCGAGGTACACAACTATTTTACATAAAAACTACCAGAAAAACCAAACGACTGACAGAATTACTCTTACTTTCTCATTTGCAATATTAGCAAGGAATTATTGATAAAAAATATTGGGGTACAGATAAAAAGACAATGAGTTTCGTTATCTGGCGCGCCTGTTACTGTGAACGCGTCCTAATAAAGACATGGCATTGTCCGCCGATCGCCGCCGACTTGGTCACCGCGTTGACCCGATATTTGGGATGTGCAATGCATCGAATGCTGCATGACCCCATTTTTATATATATACCCTCGGAATAGCCATCCGGCGTGTGGTTTATTGAATCATTCGGGTTGTCGATTGTCGATTATTGAATCATTCGGATTGTGAATTTGGATCGAATTAATATTCTAATATAATAAATTAAATATTAATAGTCGCAACGACCTCGCACAGCCGCATGTTTGATGTTATGTCAGAATTATCGATGCGACCTTGCTTTGATTCGGAAAACATAATATATTATGTCATTTTGTCCAAAAATAATGAATAATATAACTGTAAATTAAAAAAAATTAAATTCCTCTACAGCGCCACAAACTTATCTGACCCGGTGAGGGAGCCGCTACTGTCTTCGTCTTTGTCTGACTACAGTATGACATTTGCATTAGTTCCAAAGTTAACCACCGGGCCAGATAAGTTTGTGGCACTGTACGTTTGTACAGCTCCGTCTTTCACACTGCGAGTGAACTACAATAAAATCATATTACAATTTCCATTCCCGTCCATTAACTTGGATTAGGGAAATTGGCTTCGATAAAAACGCATTGAAAACGGTGCATCCGTTTGAGAGCTACGATGCCACGATACAGATATACAGACAGACAGTTGAAACTTATAACACCCCTCTTTTTGGGTCGGGAGTTAATAAAATACCCTGATGTATTTTCGGTTGGCATCATACATGTCCCAAAAGTACATACAAATACAAACCTAGGTGAAAAAAATACATAAGAATCAGTCTCTAAATATATTGTCCATAAATCAATCGAATATAAACGTTGTGTAATTTAATCCCCTGACGTATTATTAGTCAGCTTCATATTATGTCCTAAAAGAAAATAAGAGAGTAGGAAAGAAAAGACAAAAAATCAGTGTCCAAATATATTGTCCACGAATAAATCGAACATAATCGTCGTGTTATCGAATCCCCTAACGTATTCTTAGTAAGCATCATATATGGCCCAAAAGGAAATACGAGAGTAGGAAAGAAAAGACAAAGAATCAGTATCTAAATATAATGTCCATGAATCAGATAGTTAATTGATTCAGGCGTTACTTTGCGGAACTCCATTATTACAGATTATATGTTAATCTACTTTGCAACAATCCGCGAGCAAACTCGTATGTATGATGGTGTATACCTTCATGCAAGTAGCACCTCCCTCCCTCCCACATAGGAACATGCAACGAACAAAGAATGTATACACCAACATACATACCACCACCAACACGTGTTTCGCCCCAAAACAGGGCATCATCAGGGTAAGTAGACTCTACGACGGTCGGTCACAAAGTAACATATAATCTGTCCATGAATCAATCAAACATAATCGTCGTGTTATCGAATCCCCTGACGTATTTCTGGTTGGCGTCGTAGAACAAGTCCCAGAAGGTGAGGCGGTCCGTGAACGGCCTGGTGGGGAGTACCAGGTCGGTGGTGATGTTGAGGTAGTTGAGCCGGTCTCGAGTGACGGGCAGCCATTGGACGGGCAAGAGAGTTGTGGTTGATGGGGTTGGGTTTCTGGAATAGGGAGGTTTGGTTATTGGTAATGTTATATTGTAAGTTAATAAATGACTCATTACAAAAACTGACTTAAAAATCGTTAAGTAGATATAACTAAGAAAATCGTCAGATGTCGCTCAAATTTATATGGATAACCGACTTTGAAATTGATAAGTAGAGATAACCCAAAAATTTGTCATATTGTGTGGCTCAAAATGTGGTATCGGGCGACTGGTGCAAATTTCTATTCAAAAAGAATTATGAAAATAAGTCCACCTAATCAAAAGTACTGAAGTATATACCATAAATTCAAAATGCAATATTAGGTATAACTCAAAAACACTCGCCAGATGTCACTTACATTTGGGACCAGATGTCCAAAATTTAATTGATGTAACATCATGATTTCCAACAATAGAGATGCATATTTTGTAGACTATATTTAAAACTAGCTTTTGCCCGCGGCTTCGCCCGCGTGGAATTCGTTTATATCGCGAACCGGGAAAGTGGGAAAGGGGGTACGTCATCAACTATCTTCCTGGGAAAATTCATCGAAATCGGGCATGCGGTTTAGATTTTTCATGCAAACTTTCATCCCCTATTTCAAGCCTTTAGGGGTTGATTTTTGAAAAAAAAAGTAGCCTATATGTGACTCTGGGTCTTCAACTATTTTCATTCCGAATTTCATCCAAATCGGACCGGTGGTTTAGCCGTGAAAACGTCACAGACAGACAGACAGACAGACACACAGACAGACAGACAGACAGACAGACAGACTTTCGCATTTATAATATTAGTATGGATGAAACATAATTAATGCCTGAATTTTAAGACCTCTTATCGAATGTCCAGGGCTATCTATAACTTAACAACGAAAACTCACCCGTATTTAGCGAAGTTTGTCCATAACGTCGTGATCCTATCGATCATGAGCTGATCTTCTGGAGTAGGAGGGTCTGGCAAGTCTGGCAGATCGAACAGATAGCCCAGCTCATCAGAATGAGTAGCGCCACCATCAGTGAGATTGGCCCTGATCCTCGCTATGTTCCTACCCCCGATGTAGCTGAAGACGTAGTGATATACAGTTCCATTGTAATCCAGATATTTGCTGAGCGTCCGTTGGGTCGGATGGACGAAACGAACGTCTGAGTCGAAATCGATCACGGCTCGACGAAGAGCAACTGTCATGGGCTCATCGCCAGCGTAGAAACGGCGCACGAACCACATCATTTCGTCGTGCTGTTCCCCGAAGTCAAAGCTGAGGTCGACGTTTACGTTGAATATATCCAAAGCCTCGAAAGCTGCCGCGGGCATGTTCGCGTAGGTTATCAGCCATTCATCCTGGTTGTAGCCGGCGAGTAAGGGAATGGTGTTGTTTATCGGAGTGCTAACAGGATGGCTAGTGATAAACCGCTCAATGTTCGGAAATTCCTGTTCTACGCACGGTTGAAATCTCATCCCCAGTTGCGACACGGCCATTATAACCTGATTTGAGGAGACGTCGGAAAGAAAGGATAAAGCGGTGCTCGTGTCATTGGTTTGGAATCCTAATTGATTCGCGATCCGTATTGCTGCATTCAAGTCTGGAGCCTCGGAAGCCCACGGGCACAATGCTGTGCCGCTTTGGGTTATCGCTCTGTGGAATAGACCTTTCTCTGCGTAATATAGCTGCATGTCTACTGACACTCCTCCAGCGCTGTCACCAGCTATGGTTATGTTCTCATCGTCTCCACCGAACGCTGCGATGTTTTTCTTGATCCATCTCAAAGCGGCTAGCTGGTCCTTCAGCCCCTGATTGCCTGGTACTTGGGGTATGTTGAGACACATGAAGCCGTAGACGGTCAGTCTGTAATTTAGAGTTACGAAGATCACGTCGTGTCGGAGCAGGAACTTGGAACCGAAGTTTTGACGGCCTGATGCGCCCATTACAAATCTACCTCCGTGGATGTATACTATTACTGGGAGGGACGCGTTGGCAGCTGACTGAGGTACATGTATGTTCAAATGGAGGCAGTCGAGAGATGTTCCTTGTACACCGAAGGCTTGAGGGCATCTTGCTGTGTCGTTGAAAGCGTTGAAGTCGCCTAATTGGGGATGGACTACTGCTGGCTCCTGAAAAGCACGATATATTAAGTACAGGTAATTCACCCTATTATTTAACAATGTACATGTACATACATAACTACATATAATTATAAAGGCCCTTAATTGTTCATACTACAATGGATATCTTCTAACAAGAAGAGGGATAAATTAGTATGTCTGTATCAAATTTGTGATTACCGTTTGGTGGCACACTGTTTTCAGTTCTGAATCAAGGCATAATTCTAATGTCCTCATTAGTTAACACTACAGAATATACATTGCTAGTAGGCCATCGGGTGGCATAAAAGTTTCGATAATCGGGATCACATGGTTCAATATGTAAAAATGGGATTTATTTTCCTATATTACACATCGTCATCTCTATAGAGTCAAACGCTTTAGATAAGATAGTTCAACGAGCAACCACAATTTAAAATTGAAACTTAAGAGTATAAAATTTTACTGATTCTGGTTCTATTTATCGGTTATTAATTTGAATAACTGCATTAATTCCACTATTTTGAAATAAAAATTGCCTACCTATTTTAATTACTTTTTGAACATTCATAGAATATTAAAATTATATGTACTTACTCCGAATGGATTGTTCAAATCGACAAAAGCGTAAGGAATGCCCAAGTACATTGAAGATCCATCTTCTGCTATTAACCCTCGTATCAAACCAACAGTGGTGTTCACCAAGGGAGAGTCTTGGATCCCTACACTTCTAGTCGATACCACCGCAATGGATAGCACTAATGCAATTATTATAGGACTGAGTCCCAGTCTCATCTTTGGCAATTGTAGAAACGTTATTGTTGAGCTTATTCGGTGTATCGAAAACTACGCGTGCATACGAACTAAAATATTTACGTTAAAGATAAGTCTGCACCACAAGTTGGTGCTTATCAAATTTAAGTGAGATTAATTTTTTTATCGCTTTTGGATAAGTTAATGAGATACAGTTAATATAATTAAGAGATAATATGAAATTGTTTTCATTTGATTTAGGTACTAATTTGTAATAAAAACTCGAACTTTTAAATAAATCACGTGGAACGGAAATAAATGTATATGATTAGTTTAGCCTGGTGTCCCACAGAGGTCGTATACGCACGATACATGAACCTCGAATTTTCAGAATTAACTTCTGCCAGGGAAAACATCGCTATTACGAGTAAACCTTAATACCAGCCTCTTATCAAACATATTCTCATGAGCGTTAAATGTTTAAATTCTCTAGCGTTTGATGTAATCAATAAACCTCACTTATGAGAAGCTAATCGTACCAAGAATGAGACAGTTACAAACTGTGATGATAAAGTCCATAGCAAACATGATATTAATGAAGTAGAATCAAATAATGACATTCACAAGTGTATTTGTAAATACCTACGTGAAATAAACGATTTTGAGTTTGAGTTTGAGACAATAGGTTTAAGACATTTATTCTCATAAAGACATCAAAAGTCACTTACATGAGAACTTAATCTACATACAAAACATTTATAAAGTTCGTCGTCGTCACACAGGCAAAGTTATAATAATCTAAGTTGAACTTATTTTTAGGAATTCACTAGCATTGTCTTTATTGTAAATTCTTAATAATGTATTGAGCAAGTTCACTCTTAAACATGTTACACGACTTAACAATTTTTTACTTTACAATGGATGTGGAACAATGAATACCACAGATTTTAATATTTAATGTTTTAGGCTATAATTTAGTTAATCAAAGTCTCATTAGCGTATCCCCTGATATATTGCCTGTTCTTGTGGTAGAAGAAATCCCAGAAGGAAAGGCGTCTGTGGAAGGGTCTGGTACGAAGTTGCATGTTAGTGTCGATGTCGAGGTAATGCAGCCGGTCTTGGGTGGCTGGGAGCCACTGGACTGGAAGCAGTTCAGTGATCGATGGGGTGGGGTTGCTGAAACAGAGGTGTGAGATTAGAACAGAATGTAAGAGAAGCATTTCTGTACAACTATATTTGATACTGTCATGTTGTGTGATGTAATGATTGTCATGAAGACGCGGACATTATAATGTACTAGCTTCCGCCCGCAGGCTTCGCCCGCGTGGTTTTCGTTTAAACTTTACCCCCCACCCAATTCGGGGTGGAATTTCTAGAGAAACCTCTCTTAGTGCTCCTCTGCACTCACCAAGGAGCATACATGCCAAATTTCAGCTTCTTCGGTTCAGTAGTTTCGGCTGTGCGTTGTCAGTCAGTCAATCAGTCAGTAACGCAAGAGTTTTATATACATATATAGATTTAGTTTTTTGATGTTAATCTACAAAAATCACGTTATTTATATGAGATTCCGATATGAAAATTTTATGAAGAGAAAAAAATTAAAATTTTATGATAATTTGTAAGCTGCGCTTAAACTATCTTCTTGTAACCTTATAATTATGTTTGTTTATGAAGAAGATTTAGGTATTAAGCTTATCTACTTCATAAAATTGTAACGGCATTGAATGCCAACCAAAAAATATCTTGAACCATTTTACAGGCGTTCTATAGTTATTGGATTAAAAACGATATTGAAAATGCACATTATATGTATGTGGTAATGTGGTAGTATATGAGGAGATAGTTTGTAAATATGAAAGGAAGTCGCGTTCACAACTAGTATCTTTAGTGGTAAAATTTAATCGCAATTATTTCAGGTGTGGTGTTAACATAGAGATGGCAAAGGTTACCAGTAATACAAGTTATCACAAAAATTATGTGTAAAATTTTGCGCATTAGGCCAAAAATATTATACTGTTTTTCTCATTGAATCATTCAGATTTGACGAAATTTTAATGCGTTTGACATTGAGCTAGTATTTAAA
Source organism: Hesperia comma (assembly GCA_905404135.1). Taxonomy (NCBI): domain Eukaryota; kingdom Metazoa; phylum Arthropoda; class Insecta; order Lepidoptera; family Hesperiidae; genus Hesperia; species Hesperia comma. The sequence goes on from FR990039.1 coordinate 7,081,656, forward strand.
TTGCATATATTTGTTCTTCTTTACTTACCCATATTTAGCGAAATTGGTCCAAAGTGTAGTGAGTCTATCAATAATCAACTGATCTTCAGGTGTAGGCGTCTCTATCAATTCTGGCATGTCATATAAATACCTCAGCTCATCCGAATGAGCTGCACCGCCTATAGTGTTATTGTTTCTGCCTCCAACGTAACTGAAGACGTAATTATATGCTGTACCATTGTGAGCTAAGTGGTGTCTCACAGTGCGCTGGGTGGGATGGTTGACAACGAAATCAGAGTCAAAGTCGATTACAGCACGTCTAAGCTTAGCAGACATCGGCTCGTCTGCCGCGTAGAAACGACGGACAAATGACTTCATGGCGTCATGTTTGTCCCCAAATACGAAACCGAAATTCAGATTACGATTAAATATGTCCAAATTCTCGAACGCTTCGTCTGGCATGTTGGCGTACAACAATAACCATTCGTCACTGTTGAATCCTGAGAGTAGCGTGATGTTCTTGGCGTTGACTGATGGAGTGTTAATAGGATGATTGGAAGCGAATCTTTCAATGTTTGGGAATTCTTGTTCAACGCAGGGTCCTACTCCCAAGCCTAAATCAGCTGCAGCTAAAATCACTTGATTTGATGTCTGATTGGCCAAAAATGAAATAGCTGTACTGGTGTTGTTCGTAACAAAACCCATTCTGTTCGCAAGCATTACAGCCGCGTTCACATTTGGCTCATGGAAAATCCATGGCGAAAACGCCGTGCCACTTTGAGTAATTGCCTTATTGAATAAACCTGCCTCGGCAAATAACATATGCAAGTGTACTGATATTCCACCGGCACTGTCTCCAGTGATGGTTATGTTCTCATCATCTCCGCCGAATGCTTTGATATTTTGCTTGATCCATCTTAAAGCGTTTAATTGATCCTTCAGTCCTTGGTTGCCTGGTACTTCTGGTGTGTTCAGACACAAAAATCCGTATACAGATAGTCTATAATTTATGGACACGAAGATTACATCATGGCGGACCAGAAACTTGGGTCCTATGTTGTCTCTGCCGGCTGATCGATTGAAGAATCCACCACCATGGAAGTAAACAAAAACAGGAAGAGGATTGTCAGGGTTGGCATTACGAGGAACATGAATGTGCAAGTGAAGACAGTCCAGGGTCGTGTCGTTTACAGCAAATATTTGTGGACATCTTGCACTATCGTCAACCGCGTTAAACACATCTTCGAAGGTTTGATTCAGGATTGCAGCCTGGAAGTAGAAAAAGCGATAAGGGTATAAGTGACTCTTTTTTAATATCTCTAATCTTAGTCTGAATTATTTATTTGTTTTGCGTCTGATATCATCTAAATTTCCGATATCATTATCAACATATCAACGCCCTTTGAATTATCACTATCATTTCTATTAGATTCTATTGGCAATTGAATATAATTTGATTATACTCACTCCGAATGGATTATTCTGATCGACGCGAGCGTACGGTATACCCAGGAACATAGCGGATCCATCTGCAGCCCTGAGTCCTCGTATCATGCCAACTGTGGTGTTCACCAAGGGAGTATCCTGGGTCTCGTGAGTTACACCAAACACCACCACGAGGGGAACCACTATTGCAGCTAACACCACTATGATACCAATTGGAACGAGAATCTGTGACAGCCTCATTGTACAGATTTATAATATTATTAATTTGAAATTTTCTATATTTAATTTATATTTTACTCGATCCAATTTTTCGACTGTGATAGACTTGGATCGTATGCGATTTCTTAGCAGAAAATGATGGATAATTAATTTCATGTCGTTATTATCTTTCGATAAATCATTCGACAGGATGCTTCATTATCTAATTAAACTAAGAGATAAAAGTCGATAATGACGTACATTCTATCTTTCAATGACACGTGTAAAATTATGAGATATTATATCGACATCACAAGACGTTAAATAGGCTTGTTACTGGGCAACAGATTTCAAATAAAAAAGTCAAATTAATTGCACTTAATTATATTGTTACGTAATGTCATATTCAATCACCATAACCTCTGACATATTGCCTGTTAGCGTGATAGAAGAAGTCCCAGAAGGACAGACGTTGGTTGAAGGGTCGGGCACGGAGTTCCATGTTTAAATTAAGCTCCATATAGTTCAGTCGATCCTCGGTTACTGGTAGCCATTGCACTGGTAGTAGTGAATTCGTTGTTGGGGTTGGATTCCTGAAACGACAAACAAAGTAATAATTAGATAAGTGATAATTTAGAATCAGTTGATCATTGAGAAGTTTTTTCACCTAGAATCAACATTGAGATTACAGAATTTTTTGTCTTTGCTTTTGACTGCGAAGATTGCTCGCGTATAGTTTGCTTATGATTGTATTTAAACCTAGCTATTACAATTGAATGCGTTTATAAAATTCAATATTCATGTTGATAGCCTTTGAGGGGTAATTTATCGAGGTACATTGTCATCAGAACTTAAGCAATATTTGACATCTCCATGTAACAGAGGAAAGTAGTTCTATACTTTCTATTCATAGTTCTTATTTAACTGATATCAAACACATTGTTGATACCATCTTGACGCCCGACTACTCTCTTCGTGTTAGCAACGGTTGTAGAAAAGGGCCTACTTTGCGTGCCCTAACGTTTATGTTTATGTGGCTTAAAGCTAAGCGTCCACAGATCGGTATCGTACGCATCGGACGCATCGCAGTATCGCAGTTTGTATAGAAAGTACGATCCGTACGATGCGGATCAGTGGACGCACTTGTATGATTTTCTATACAAAGAATACTACGATCCGTTTAATGCGATGCGTCCGATGCGTACGATACCGACCTGTGGACGCTTAGCCTTATTCTCATGCCCTGACTACGATGAATTGAAAAATTTGGCCATGAAGTTCGCTATTGGCTATATTAATTTGTACTAACAAAATACCACTTGAGGAACCGATATCCAGATGTAAATATGTGTCATAATATATCACGGAATGCACGTGATATGCATTCAGTAATGAAGATACACGGAAGAATAAAGAGAAGAATACAAGTTCTTATAAAAAACTTACCCATATTTAGCGAAATTTGTCCACAGCGTGGTCATTCTGTCGATCATCAACTGATCCTCGGCATTAGGCGTGTCTGGTAAATAATGTGGCATGTCGTACAGATACCTCAGCTCATCAGAATGAGCTGCGCCGCGTTCAACCAAGTTCACTTGGGCGTTTCTCTTTCCAACGTAGCTGAAGACGTAATGGTATACCAATCCACCATGATCCATGTGCTGCCTTATGGTGCGAAGCGTCGGATAGTTCACGATAAAATCGGAATCAAAATCAATCAAAGCGCGTCTAACGTTCGAAGATATCGGCTCATCGCCCACATAGAAACGACGGACGAATAACTGCATCTCGTTTTGTTTCGGCCCAAAGTTAAAGCCGAAGAACAAGTTGAGGTTGAAATTGTCCAAACCCTCGAACCCTTCGTCAGGCATGTTCCCGTACATCAGCAACCATTCATCAGTGTTGAATCCGGCGAGGAGTGTGATGTTTCGGGCGTTTACTGAATTCGCATTGAGGGGATGACTGGTAGCGAAACGTTCGACATTGGGATACTCTTGTTCGACGCACGGCCCGGGCACAATTCCAAGGGCTGATGCAGCGGTCATAACTTGAGTTGGTGTCTGCTGGGCCAAAAATGCTATCGCGCTGCTAGTGTCGGTGGCGTTATAGCCTAGTCTATTCGCAAGCATTATTGCTGCATTCACATTTGGCTGATGGAACACCCACGGGGAAAATGCTGTGCCACTTTGGGCTATGGCTTTGTTAAACAAACCTGCCTCTGCGAATAATATGTGTAAGTGTACTGATATTCCTCCAGCACTGTCTCCAGAGATTGTTATATTCTCCTCGTCTCCGCCGAATGCTCTGATATTCTTCTTAAGCCATCTTAAAGCGTACAGTTGATCCTTTAGACCCTGATTGCCTGGTACTTGTGGCGTATTTAGACAAAGGAATCCGTAGACGGATAGTCGATAATTTATGGACACAAAGATGACATCATGGCGGACTAGAAATTTAGGCCCTATGTTGTCTCTGCCGGCTGATCGATTGTAAAATCCGCCACCATGAATGTAAACGAGGACTGGAAGAGGATTGTCCGGGGAAGCACTTTTGGGAGCATGAATGTGCAAGTGAAGACAGTCCAGAGAAGTTTGATTTAAGCGGTTTAGTTGGGGACATCTGGCGCTGTCGTCAATCGCGTTGAACGTTTCTGTAAAAGTCACGTTGGTGTTTGCTTCCTGGAATTGAAACATTTTATTGTTATCGCCTGATCTTATCTCAAAACTCAAATTCGTTGAACAAAAATATTTACCGTAAAATATTTTGTTCTTTAATATCTGCTGACACTTTAGGGCAAGGATTGTAGGTCACCTGTACCAACAACTACTAAGTGGACTATAAATAACAAAACTAAGAGGACTAACTATCATAAACAGCCCTTGGCCGAGGCCTTAATAGCTGTAATAAACGAAATGACCACCCAACGTTCTTAATATCAAACTCTGCTAACAGGACTAACCATTCAAGACTTACCTTAATTCTTACCATTGATGTCTTTACCATTATTTGATAAAAATATTATACTTCGAATCGCGTGTAATATTATTTAATAAGGTATTACTATCTTTCATTTAAATTGGTTCCGCCAGTCTCGGACATTAGCACGGTAAAACAATGACAGTTAGGTTCATATACTAAAATAACAAGAAAGTATGTTCTTATTCACTATCGTGTAAATGACGATAGGTTCTTTAGAAAACACTATTGTTTTGAAATCACAGACAAACACCTAAATTTTATTAATATTCAATGGAATTAAAATTTATATTTTAAAAATTACACTCACCCCGAATGGATTATTCTGGTCAACGATAGCGTACGGTATACCCAGGAACATAGACGATCCATCCTCCGCCCTGAGTCCTCGTATAGCGCCAACCTTGGTGTTCACCAAGGGAGTATCTTCGGCCCCCTGATTTGAACCAAGTACCCTTGCAAAGGGAACCACTATCGCGGCTACCGATGCAAGAATACCAAATGAGATGTGGAATTCTAAAGAACGCATCGTGGAAAAAAAATTTACGGATTAAATAAGATACATTGACGTTTAAGTTGGTATCGATACGTCCGCTCTGAAAGAATCTGAGCTTATAGAATTCGTGATTACTTCAGTCTTTTATTATTGTTACGTTTATCGTGCCAATATAATCTATTGATCGATTAAAGTAATTAAGTGATACAAGATAAATTTGTAAAATTTTAGATAGTTAAAAATGCATCGGTTTCTAATCGATAAATATAACTGACGATCTACCCTAACTCTGCGTGGGTTTGCAATAGTGGTTGCTGCGTAGGGGTGGTCGCGGTGCGGGGGTAGCATCAAGCAAGTCCCGTTGTCAACGTAAAAACTGTACCTGAATTTATTTACGCGGACGACATTTTTTAATCTTGCTATTACTCCTTAGACATTGATTTAAATTACTAGAAATGCACCCTTGCTTCGCTTAGGAAAACTATTCCCTTAGATTTTATTAAAATATGAAACTTTAAAATTCGACGAATGGCTTAGTCATAATAGTGTTTATATTGATAAAATTGTTGACGTAAAATATGTATATTAAAAAAACCGGCCAAGTGCGATTCGGACTCGCGCAAGAAGGGTTCCGTACCATTATGTATAAAAACGCCAATAAAATTTGGTCTGTTGTATGAAAGCCTCACCTAAATATTTAATTGTTTTATTGTAGACACATATTACCCACAACGCCATCTCTTGGACCGAAAGGTAACTAAACTATGGGCGCCCACTTAAATATTTATTTTATTCTGTTTTTTAGTATTTGTTGTTATAGCGGCAACAGAAATACATCATCTGTGAAAATTTCAACTGTGTAACTATTACAGTTCATGAGATACAGCCTGGTGACAGACGGACGGACGGACGGACGGCAGCGAAGTCTCAGTAATAGGGTCCCGTTTTACCCTTTGGGTACGGAACCTTAAAAAAGAATATTATAATTACTCGTCCTTTAGAACTATGAGCGTCCCTTTTGTCATTTTCCTTGTGATGTTAATGCGATTTTTTGATAATTATTACAATTTTTGATTATAATCAACTAAATAATAATGATTGGATGTTACTAAGAGAGAAATTGGTTGCATATGATAAAATTGTAATTGATTGGTTTTTCTACTTTAGATGTGACAGATTATCAAATTTTTATGAAAGCAATATTAATCCTTAGCCTGCGGTTACACTAGGCAGCGATTTGCGATGCGACAGGACATGAAATGAATAGGGGATGGTTACACTGTAAGCGAAAATTCGGCAAAAATCTAGCGATGAACTGATAATATTACTAATAGACTGACGCTCACTATGCAGCCGCTATCAAAGTAAATACGAAAGGAGAACATCAGATTTGGGCCTGGAGCGAACAGCTTGTTCAATACCATCAAATAATCTTATTTATTTATTTAACACTTTATTGTTTGCACACCAAAAATACAATATACATACAAAATAGCAAGAAAGTAATACAAACAATGGGCGGCCTTATCGCTTTAAAGCGATTTCTTCCAGGCAACCCAATAGAAGATAAGGACAGCACTCGAAGTTAATAGGTACAGGCGTACAAAAAAGCGAAAAATGATGTACAAAATTAACAAAGTAAAATAAAATAACAAATATACACACATAATTGACACAGCAAAGTCAAACGGTCAAATGACAAATCTAGGAAAGTAAGGGTAAGGGAATAAGGAAGAAACAAGTTAGGAAAGAAGATAGTGATTTTTAATCTTTTTTAATCTTGCATATAATAATACATCCATTTCATATTTAAAAAATGATGTAACTATCATATCATTGAAACGTTATAATTTAAAGCCAATACTATGTGTGCGCGGTGCGTAAGACGAATATATTTTATTATTCCCATCATTTTCTGCAAAAACGGAATATGCACAATGTGGTAACAGTATCCTCGATCTAAAAAGCGATGTCTCATGCATGTTCATATTCCAGGCCCAAGGTCCTTAAGAAAGTTGCTGGTCTCCTTTGAAACAGCCGTCTTCTTATACTGTGACAAAATCATTAACGCAGTTAATTATACGCATAGTATAGTAGCCATACATGATACTAAGTAGTTTTATTGACGGCATTCATTGCTATGCAGATGACAGCACGGGAGATGCCTATTATACAGGCCCTGCAAATGCCTCTCGGTCACATGTGGAGGATAGCAGAATCAAACTTGTGTCTGAAGTCGAGAACTCTCTGGAGCAAGTCTCGGAATGGGGTCGACTTAATTTAGTCGAGTTCAACCCCACGAAGACACAAGTTTGCGCGTTTTCCGCTAAGAAAACCCATTTGTCAAAGCGCCATAATTCCAGGGTACCGCGCTCACCGTTAGTAAAAGTGTGGGGATTCTGGGTGTTGACATTTCGAGCGACGTGCAGTATCGGTGTTACTTGGAAACTAAGGCCAAGTAGGCCTCCAAAAAGCTTGGCATCCTAAACCGGGCGAAGCAGTACTTCACTGCGGGGCACTTGTTGATGCTTTATAAAGCTCAAGTCAGGCCTCACATGGAGTACTGTTCTCACCTGTGGGCAGGGGCGCCACAATACCAGCTTAGCCCATTTGACGCCATACAAAAGCGCGCAGTCCGAGTTGTCAACAACCCACGAATTACTCACAGGTTAGAACACCTGAGTCTTAGGAGAGACATTGGATGTCTGTGCGTGTTCTACCGACTTTATAATGGTGAGTGCTCCGAGGAATTGTTCGATTTGGTGCCAACTTCCCCCTTCCACCATCGCACCACTCGCCGAAGATTGAAGTTTCATCCACATCGCTTGGATTCGTGGCGAACGACTACGGTCCGTTTTTCTCGATCGTTTTTGCCGCGTACTTGCAGGCTGTGGAATGAGCTTCCGTCTGAGATATTCCCAAAGCACTTTGACATGGGGCTCTTCAAGAAAGGTGTAAAAAGAGTTCTCCTTCAGGGCCGGCGTTGCACTGGTGATTCCCCTGGTGTTGCTCGTGTTGATGGGCGACGATGACCACTTACCATCAGGTGGCTCGTCTGCTCTTACGTCTGCCCTTCAGGCTAATAAAAAAAAATTGAACTTGACGCGCAAAAGACAACTTTTTTAGGTATTTGCTTTAATTTCGCTGAAAGGTTGATGTAGCCCACATCGTGATTAACAGTACTGTTGTTTTTGTCGCGGTTTAAAACACAGATCGTTAGAGAAATTGAACAGTGTAGCCACACGTGATAATATTACTATTTGTTTTTGTCGCTTACGTATCGCTGACGCGTGGACTCGTTATGCGTACCCGCAGCCTTTTAGTTAAACTATTATACTTGAGTCGCCGAGCATATGGAATTACTTAACGCTCTCGTAGCGATCTTTTCCAGACAAACTTTTGGTAGTTAGTAATAAGAAGTGGGTAATGATTGTACTATGATAACATACTTAAGTATAACGTGGTAAAAGCGACATACAAAGTAAATAGATGTTTAGATTAGACATTTTATTAAAGTAAATTCAAATCAAAGTGTACGGTTCATTAGAGTATCCCCTAATGAATTCCCAATTGGCGTGATAGAAGAAGTCCCAGAAGGAGAGACGTTGGTGGAAGGGCCTGGTTCGGAGTTCCAGGTTCAGCGTTAGGTTGAGGTAGTAGAGACGGTCCCGGGTGACTGGCAGCCACTGGACTGGGAGTAGCTCCGTGGTCGATGGAGTCGGGTTGCTGGAATGTCCAAAAATAAGGAATAAATAACTTACCAAAACAAAAATCGGCTTCAACGAGGACAAGTAATAAAAGGAGAATATCATCGGCGTAATCTAAAAGTCAATTTAAAATCTGAACAAAATCTATTTTGTAAAACAGATATAAATACTGATCTAACTTGTACTTAACTACTTCGTACGTATATTTTTAAGATGATATTAAGATGTATTAAATAATTTATCGTTTCACATTCAAAAGCCTGTGCAGAATCCAAAAAAAATATATTTGTGTCTAAGTAGCATGAAACATACCCATATTTAGCAAAATTCGTCCAAAGTGTTGTGATCCTGTCAATCATCAGCTGATCATTGGGAGTTGGTGTTTTTGTTATATCTGGCTTATCCAGGAAGTAGCTCAGGTCATCAGCGTGAGTGGCACCGCCGTCAGTGATGTTGAATCTGACTCTCTGCATGTTTCTTTCTCCAATGTAGCTGAAGACATAGTGATAGGCCACTCCTCCGTAGTCTAAGTACTTCTCCAGTGTTCGCTGGGTTGGATGAACAAAACGAAAGTCTGATTCGAAGTCAATCACAGCTCGTCGTAGATTCACAGACATTGGCTCATCTGCAGCGTAAAATTGACGTACGAATGACTTCATGATATCGTGGTCGGCGCCAAAATCAAATCCAAGGTTCATATTTTGATTAAATATATCTAATGTGTCAAAAAATTGTGTAGGCATGCCGAAGTACAATATTAACGCCTCGTCGTCTGTATATCCAGCTATGATAGGGACATCTTTGGCTTTCGTTATTGGAGTATTGACAGGATGACTGGACACGTATCGTTCGACGTTTGGTAACTCCTTTTCAACGCAAGGACCAAATCCCATTCGTAGAGTTTGTGCTGCCATCAATACGTTTATCGCTGTCTGGTTAGACAGAAACGCTACCGCTTCTGCCGTGTTGTTAGTTTCATAGCCTAATCGACTCGCAATTTTGTTAGCTGCGTCTAAATCTGGTTCTTGAAAAGACCAATGGCCTAAAGATGTCCCACTTAAAAGTATCACTTTATGAAAAAGTCCTTTCTCTGCAAATAACAGGTGTGAATCAACAGATACACCACCAGCACTGTCTCCGGCGATAGTTATACTCTCATCGTCACCACCAAACGCCCTGATGTTATTCTTGATCCATCGCAAAGCCATCAACTGATCTTTCAAGCCCTGATTGCCCGGTACTTCAGTTGTCCGTAGACACATGAAGCCGTAAGGACCGAGTCTGTAGTTTAAAGATACGAAGATCACGTTGTGACGTATTAGAAATTTAGGGCCAAAATTGTTGAGACCTGATGATCCGGAGGAGAACCCACCTCCATGGATATAAACGAACACCGGCAGGAGATCGCTGCCAGTGTTATTGGGAACGTGAATGCTCAACTGGAGACAGTCAAAGGTACTCGGCATGAACTGGGGACATCTCGAGCTATCATCAAACGCGTCAAAGATGCCATCGAAGCTGGTTCTCGGAATCGCCGCCTGTAATTTAAAATACATACTCGTTTTAATGTCTTTAACCATGTTTTAATGTTTCAAGGTGGTTATGTTTCATGTTTTTATCTAAAACGGACAGATGAACTGTTTTGTTCTGAAATTATTTTATAATGGCAATGTTACTTACTCCGAATGCATTATTTTCATCAACGTGTGCGTAAGGTATACCCAAAAACATAGCGGATCCATCCTCGGCTCTGAGTCCCCGTATCATACCGACTGTGGTGTTCACTAAGGGAATATCTTCGGCCCCTTCGCTTCTGGTGAATACTATCGTAAATGCCAATAAATGCCATAACTGTCTCATATCGAACGTGTAAATTTAATTAGTTTTTAATTAATTACTTCAATTAAATAAGATTTTAATGACACGTCCTTTTCAGTGCAATTGGATAATAACGATGACGCTATATCAAATATCATAGATAAGTTAGAAATCGATATAAATGTAATTAAATGATTATGATATCTAATTATAATAGTACTAACAATTGCCAGAAAGCTAAAAATTGATAATAATTCTTGTGTAAAATTATAATATTTCGGTTGGTTCCTAACCCCTCCATCAAATTGCTTTGGGACGGCATTGCAGAATATGTCCTAGGCCTCAATGATTAAAAGACATCTGTGCTCATTTGTGAACCATTATTAGGTTAATAGCTTACATCATATTATCATTATTGGAAAAACGAAAGGGAAAAGATTATGGGTCTTTCAAATTAGTTTTTTTTGGTTAGTGATAAATTTGTTTAATGATTTGTTACTTAAAAATTTACATTTAATTAACTTAATTTACAACGATTATGTAGAATATCCCCTGACATATTCTCTATTGGTGTGATAAAAGAAGTCCCAGAAAGAGAGACGTTTGTGGAAGGGTCTAGCACGGAGTTCAAGGTTCAGTGTGAGGTTGAGGTAGTTGAGACGGTCCTTGGTGACAGGTAGCCATTGCACCGGTAGCAGTTCCGTGGTTGATGGAGTCGGGTTTCTGAAATTTATAAGTACACTTTATTTGCTTTCATCTATACTTATAATAAATCTGTAGAGAGGTCAATTCTGTACATTAAATATATTTCCAAAATAACTATCAGGGGGTGATTAGGGATCGATACTGAGGCCAAAAATGCAATCAGTAAAATTTTTGTCTGTCTGTCTGTCTGTCTGTCTGTCTGTCTGTCTGTCTGTCTGTCTGTCTGTCTGTCTGTCGGATGTATAACCGTTATAGAAACAAAAACTACTCGACGGATTTTAACGAAACTTGGTACAATTATTTTTCATACTCCCGCGCTGGTTATAGTATACTTTTCATCACGCTACAATCAATAGGAGCAGCAGTGAAGGGAAATGTTGGGGAAACGGGAGAAGTTACTCCATTTTTTAAGCTTCCGTCGCGTGTGCAACCTTAATGGTTAAAGCTACACAGAAATCATGTATGACGGAAATGTTCTCCTTAAAATTATATAAAAAATATTCCACGACAGCATATGTCTATCTTTTATGGTTGACTCACAATAACACGTGTAACTCCCGATAGCTTAGCAGTTCGAAGCTTTCTGATTAAGTATACCTATATTTTATCTACTCTTACGTTTATGACACTTAAGTGGGTGAAATAAAGGGGTGAAGTTTAAACGAAATTCACGCGGGCGAAGCCGCTGGCAAAAGCTAGTTCTTTATAATTCTACTACTAAATAATACTACTTTTAGTGTGGCATATCGTGATCTTTGACCATTTTTTTGTTATGGAATTAAATTTAATCTTTAACATTTACGAATCTACTTTGTTAAGAATAATCTTCATATTTTTGCAAGTCTGTGCAGCAAATTCGAGAACTGCTTATAGGAAAAGAGCTATGTAACTTTGTAAGCCATTCAAAAAACTTACCCATATTTAGCGAAATTGGTCCAAAGTGTTGTGATCCTATCAACCATCAGAATATCATTAGGCGTTGTTGGAGCGTCTCTCAGTATTGGTATATCTAAGAAGTAGCCCAAATCATCAGCATGAGTAGCTCCACCTTCAGTGATGTTAAAGATGACTCGTTGCATGTTCCTACCACCGAGATAGCTGAAGACATAATGGTACGCCACTCCGCCGTAATCTAAGTACTTCCTAAGGGTTCTTTGTGTTGGATGATTGAAGCGGAAGTCCGATTCGAAGTCGATCACAGCTCGCCTTAACTTATAGGACATTGGCTCGTCTGCTGTGTAAAAACGACGAACAAATGACTTCATTTTATCGTGTTTGCCGCTGAAATTAAAGCCGGCATGCAAATTCTCGTTAAATATGTCTAAAGTTTCGAATGCTGCGTCAGGCATAAACAAATAGGCTATTAACCACTCATCATCTGTGTAGCCCGCGATCACAGGAACGTTCTTCGCCTTAGTTCTTGGAGCGCTGGTAGGGTGACTGGTGGCGAACCGTTCGACGTTAGGGAATTCTTTTTCTGCACAGGGTCTGAAGGAAATCTGTGTTATCTGTGCAGCTAATATCACTTGTGCTATAGTCTGATTAGATAGGAACGTTAAAGCTTCACTTGTGTTTGTAGTTTGAAGGCCTAATACGCGTGCAATTTTCAATGCTGCGTCCACATCTGGCTGTGGAAAAGCCGTAGGAGTCAACGCTGTGCCGCTCATTATGATCGCTTTATGAAAAAGACCGTCGTCTGCGAATAAGAGGTGTGACTCGACCGACATACCACCAGCACTGTCTCCGGCGAGGGTAATGCTGTCAGGGTCACCCCCAAACGATTTTATATTATTCTTGATCCAGCGTAAGGCCGCCAACTGATCCTTCAAGCCCTGATTGCCTGGTACTTGTGCTGTATGTAGACACATGAAGCCGTATGGACCAAGCCTATAGTTCAAAGCCACGAAGATGACGTTATGCTGAGTCAGATATTTCTGACCATGTTTGCCGAAGCCGGATGACCCGGAATTGAATCCACCACCGTGGATGTACACGAATACTGGTAGGAGATCGCTTCCAGCATTTGGAGGAATATGAATGCTCAGCTGAAGGCAATCTAAGGTCTGTGCATTTCCTGCTTGGGGACAAGTCGCATTGTCATTGATAGCGTTGAATACGTCTTCAAATGTTGGATTCGGTATAGCTGCCTGAAATTAACACAGAACAGCTTTAAAGTAGGTATATTTAAGCAGCCGTATGTTTATGTAGTGGTTAAAAAGCTGAACCATTTGGTAAGTCACCGACCTACCTACCAGTCACTCCAAAATCATCAATACGTTTTTATCATACAAAAGAAAAAGTAAGATATCTAATCTAAACCTTACCCCGAATGGATTATCCAGATCTACACGAGCGTACGGTATACCCAGGAATAAGGCTGATCCGTCCTCCGCCTTGAGTCCTCGTATCATACCGACTGTGGTGTTCACCAAGGGAGCATCTTCGGTCTCTTCGCTCCTAGTAAATACTACTGCTATAGGTATCACTATAGCGGCTATCACTATTATAACACCGATCGCGATCAAAACTCTTGACCACCTCATCTTGAGATCTGTTTTCTTGAATCTTACTATTGAATTTTATTGTAGATCAAATATATTCACTACATCAGGTTAAGGCTAGTGATCAAGTTCAAATGTTGCTATTTTCAGCTCAGCAACTTGTTATTGTTGCACGTTTATCATCTTCAGATAAGATTGTTAGTTGTTCGAGTAATTAATTGATAATTTAATGATAGTATTGTGATTATGCGAATAATTTTTTTCGTAGGTCTTAGGTAATAGAAGATGAGTAGGCGTCGCAGACTAGGAGTCTTAAGTCCAAATGAATGTTTTACATACTTGGTACCCAACATTTTTCAGACATATTTTGGCGTGATGTTTTTACGTATGTATGTTGTACGTATGTATATTGGACCTCCAAATATTCACATTTGGTCACTATTTTAACAAACTCACGATTCGCATCAAATGCATCGTATAAAACTTTAAAGATTGGGAGTGATTCATGGTTAACTTTATATCATGTATTTTGGGAAGATATTGCAATAAAACCCATTAATACAACAAATATAGTTCTATTCCTTTGGTTATTCAATATTGACAGCACATCATTATTGCTTTTCATAGAAACGTACGAGTATATCGAACGTTGTCAAACTACAATACTTACAATAGCAAAGAGGTTACATATAGCATACTTTAATAATTAATATTTAGTGTAATTCGATGTGGAGTATGGAACCTGGGTACGCGTTGGTGACGCCCCTATTGTTGCGAATGTCCATGGGCGACGGTGATCACTTACCACCTGGTGACTTGTATGCTCGTTTGCCTGCTAAGGCTAAGAAAAAAGAAAAACAAAACACCTGGAAAAACCTGTTTAATCATATCACTTCATTCTAATATCAGTAAATAACGATTCGTTGGAAAATCCCCTGACATATTCTCTGTTGGTGTGATAGAAGAAGTCCCAGAAGGAGAGACGTTGATGGAAGGGCCTGGTGCGGAGGTTAAGGTTCAGCGTGAGGTTGAGGTAGTAGAGACGGTCCCGGGTGACTGGCAGCCACTGGACGGGGAGTAGCTCCGTGGTCGATGGAGTCGGGTTGCTAGAATGAACAAGAAGACTACATGACGCAATTCCCGGATGCTTCTAGATAAAGTTCTCAAGAAGACCGAGAAGTGCACAACATTCCCCCAAAGTTTTCATTTAGGTTTTCCTAAGAAGGAATGCAGGAATTGACATAGCACACACATCACAAGATAACGCCTTGAAACCTGAATCACTTTATCGGAGATTTCCATACCGCTCGCGTATATACCTTGCTGGGGCCTGGTCGCCAACAACCATGACTTGCACAGCGAGAGATCTCCCTTTGCCAAATTGTAATGTTTTTGTATGTATATTTTTACATGTTTTATTCCTTACCATTCAAATGAATAAAATATAATTACTAATTGCCACTAAAGAAATTACGGCTCATTCACACGAGGACGAATCGTCTTTTTTCACGAATCGTCTTTTTTCACGATTCGTTATTTTTTTTGACGGCGGCAATGCTTTTTAAATACTCATGTTCACACGATTGACGAATCGTGAAAAAAGACGAATACGGATACGTCTTTTAGAAATCACGAATCGTGAATGTTTTATGATTATGACGGATACGTCTTTTAGAAATCACGAATCGTGAATGTTTCTGAACCAATCTGAACTGAGCTAAATCACGAAATAAATGTGAACTTCAATGCGGATATTTTGACGAATCGTGAAAAAACACGATTCCGTATTCAATGTGAACGTCCATCCGTCAAGACGTATCGTGTTTTTTGACGAATCGTCAAAGACGTATGCCGTGGGCCTTACAGCTCATTCACACGAGGACGAATCGTCTTTTTTCACGAATCGTCTTTTTTCACGATTCGTTATTTTTTTTGACGGCGGCAATGCTTTTTAAATACTCATGTTCACACGCTTGACGAATCGTGAAAAAAGACGAATACGGATACGTCTTTTAGAAATCACGAATCGTGAATGTTTTATGATTATGACGGATACGTCTTTTAGAAATCACGAATCGTGAATGTTTCTGAACCAATCTGAACTGAGCTAAATCACGAAATAAATGTGAACTTCAATGCGATATTTTGACGAATCGTGAAAAAACACGATTCCGTATTCAATGTGAACGTCCATCCGTCAAGACGTATCGTGTTTTTTGACGATTCGTCAAAGACGTATGCCGTGGGAATGAGCCCTTACGATGACTCTCGATCAATTGCTACGTCCCTAAGTACTTTGTCTGTCAAGTTTTTATTAAGATTCACCTCGTATTGGTTCTTGAAACAAACGATTCAATTCAAGACATGGAAGTTAATTTTGCTTAAAATCTAAAAACTGTAAACATAGCTAATAAATTTGTTTTTAGCGGGGAGTGCCAATTCCATATTCCCGGAGACTCAGGTATAGGTATAATGACATGTAGCCCATCAGACAATAAAAGAGTGCCCAGTGGATAGATGCCAATAGTAATTGATGTGTTATTTGTAAAATGATCACTTACCCATATTTGGCAAAATTGGTCCAAAGTGTTGTGATCCTGTCAACCATCAGGTCATCATCTGGTGTCGTTGGAGCGTCTCTCAAGTCTGGAATATCCAAGAAGTAGCCCAAGTCATCCGCGTGAGTCGCACCACCTTCAGTGATATTGAATCTGAATCTCTGCATGTTCCTACCCCCAATATAGGTGAAGACGTAGTGGTACGCCACTCCGCCGTAATCCAAGTACTTCATAAGAGATCTTTGTGTTGGATGATTGAAGGTGAAGTCCGAATCAAAGTCGATTACAGCTCGCCTTAACTTAATGGACATAGGCTCATCTCCTGCGTAGAATCGACGAACGAATGACTTCATTGCATCGTGTTTGGCGCCGAAAACAAAGCCTGATCTAACATTCTGATTGAAAATATCTAAAGTTTCAAATGACTCCGCTGGCCTATTAAGATGTGATATCAACCATTCGTCTTCCGTGTAACCAGCGATTATGGGAATGTTCTTGGCCTTTGTTAATGGAGTACTGACCGGATGTCTTGTAGTAAACGCCTCAACGTTAGGGAACTCGTTTTCGACGCAGGGCCTGAATCCTATTCGTTGACGTTGTGCAGCTGCCAACACCTGTTGTGGTGTCTGTGTAGACAGAAAAGTTACAGCTTCCGACGTATTGTTAGTTACGAAACCCAGCTCTCTGGTAAGTTTTAATGCTGCGTCTAAATCCGGCTCTGGATAAGCCGTAGGAGTCAATGTTGTTCCGCTTAGAATAATAACTTTATGAAACAGACCTTCTTCGGCGAACACTAGCTGTGAATCGACAGACATGCCGCCAGCACTGTCGCCAGCAATAGTTATGCTGTCAGCATCACCACCAAACGATTTGATGTTATTCTTGATCCAACGTAAGGCCGCTAACTGATCCTTTAAACCCTGATTGCCTGGTACCTGTGCTGTGCGTAGACACATGAAGCCGTAAGCTGCAAGTCTGTAGTTTAGAGACACGAAGATGACATTATGCTGGATCAGGTATTTAGGGCCGAAATTGTTACGTCCGGAGAATCCAGATGTGAATCCTCCGCCATGAATGTAGACAAACACTGGAAGGGGATTGTTGTCAGCAGTTCGAGGAACATGAATGTTCAAATGCAGACAATCTATACTCATATCCGGTATATCGCCTAGTTGAGGACATCTGACGTTGTCGTTGATTGCGTTGAATACGCCTTCGAAGGTCGGGTTAGGGGTCGCCGCCTGGAATTAAAAGCACAATCAATATGCATAAAACTATTCCGTTATCGAGTGACGGACATACAACCTAAACCTAAGCGGACGAAGCTGTGGAGGGAAAGCTAGTTAAGGATAAGGGGGCTTTTTAATGTGTTTCAGAAATAAAACGAGCATGTATCGCTCACCACCTTATAACATCTGTGAAAGACAGAACAATTCTCACATCTAAAAATCTAAAGAGATCCATTGTAGTTTCTGTTGGCCTTATAAAGATTCATACATTTTCTCTTAAAATGTAATAATTATGTATTGACCAGTTTTATGAATAGGTATGGATTTTCTGCTTTCATAATGAAAATAATACTCACTCCGAATGGGTTTTTGTCGTTAATGACAGCGTATGGTATACCCAAAAACATGGCTGATCCATCCTCCGCCCTGAGTCCTCGTATCATTCCGACTGTGGTGTTCACCAAGGGAGTATCTCCGGTCTCTTCGCTCCTAGTAAATACTACTGCTATAGGTATCACTATAGCGGCTATCACTAACAAAACACCTACAGGAATGATAACTTTTAATAACCTCATTTTGTTTTTAAAATATTACTAATAGTGATTGGTTTTACAGATGGTTCTTTGAATATGGGTTTCTATGAAAGTTAATTTCATTTAAGTTAATTTTTTTACAGTAAATGGCGTTTTGTTTGTTCCGAATTAAACAAATAAATGTGAACATCTAATATGAAGATTAATTGCATATTTAGCTTATCAAGATAAAATTGTAATATTATCTTTTTATCCTTATCCTTACTAATATGATAAATGATAAAGTGCTTGTTTGTATGTTTGTCCTTTTTTCATGTCGCAGCGGAGCAAAGATGTGCTAATAAATTTTATGTTTGGAGATAGGATGGACAGGGGGAGTAGAGAATAAATAATAATAATAAATAACGCTTCACACTCATAGCCCCACACTAGGATTCCCTGTGTCGTGGGTACCATGGACAACACACAAGACAAGGACATACACCCAGACCGAGAACGGAAATTCAAACTCATCATTCAAATTGCCGACTCGCTGGGAATCGAACCCAGGACCCTCGGAACGGCGATCCGGCGTGTTAACCATTGCACCATCCGGGTCGTCAACTAGAATAGTAGAATAGATCTTTATCTAAATATGTAACTAATAATAATAATTCAATCGACGCCAATAAATCAATTTTATGTCAAAAAATGCCTGAGATCATTTTGATATACAGTTGATACTCTTAAAACTGATGGACCGATTTCTACCAAACAAAGCTAAAAATCTAATCCTATGAAAAAAATCGATCAAATCTGTAAATTCATTCAGGAGCTACGGTGCCACAGACAGACATAGATAGGTCAAACTTAACGTAACTTAACTTAACTTAACTTAATAACAAACACCACTGTTTTAGGTCGGCATTTAAAAACAGATAAAATGAGTTCAAAATCGACAACTAAATAAATAACAAATAAATAGACTAATAAAATAATAGATTGTGATATCCATATAAAATCTTCAGATGATGCTTAAATCTTAATCGTTTTATCCAATAAAAAGTTTTATTTTAATTAATTTTATCTACACTAATGTTATAACATTCTACTTATGTTTCCAATACTTATAATTACTACTGTTATAGCGCAGATAACAAAACACTCAATTTAAGCAATTTCACATTATGGTATAATATCCACATCGATATCGTAAAATCTCATTATAACATCGCGCGCTCGCTCCTGATTGGCCCTGCGCGCGCAGCTGCGCTCTCATTGGTTAGATTTTAATGGCGGCAAGTTCACTGTGACAATACACGTAGGCGTGAATTTAATGTTTCGCAATGTGTTTTGTTTTTAAAATACAAATTAAATTGCATTAGTGAAGATAAAGTAGTGTATGCAACTGCATATAACACGGGTATTAAAACACTCGTTACTATTATGGAACTCGCTGCGCTCGTTTCATAAACTCACACTCGTGTTTTAATACCCTTCATTATATGACAGTTGCATAAACTACTATTATTTATGCTTATTATTTTTGTTGCGTTTGTAATCATGAGATTTTTACAGACGATTTTTTTTCATTGCCATAAACGATCTAAGCGATCTCAAAAACTATTGTCTCCATTAAATTTGATATGCAGCCATAGTAAAAAGTATTCTTCGTGATGGACATTTACCAAAATGACTCACTAGGAGACCAGCAACTTTCTTAAGGACCTTGAGCCTGGAATATGAACATGCATGAGACATCACTCTTTAGATCGAGGATATTGTTACCACATTGTGCATATTCCGTTTTTGCTGAAAATGATGGGAATAATGACATATAGTCGTCTTACGCACCGCGCACACATAGTAGGTATCTACTTTAGTCGTTTAATATTTTAATGATATGATGTAACTAGATTTTTAAATATGAAATGGATGTATTAAAATATGCAAGATTATTTGAGAGTATTGAACAAGCTGTTCGCTCCAGGCCCAAATCTGATGTTCTCCTTTCCTGAAGCGAAGCGAGGGCAAGTCGTCGTTCATTATGCGTACTGCGAAGGACTGGAATAGCTTGCCTGCGTCGCTGTTTCCGGCTGTGTATGATGTGGGAGTCTTCAAGAGAAGAGTGAATAGGCTATAAGTTAGTGCGTACAACATCTTGGACTTCATCGCCACTTACCATCAGGTGGGTTCGTTGTCAAGCATTAACTTATTTTAAGTAAAAAAAAAAAAGTCCACTAGTACGTAATAACACCAATAACAATGCTGTAAATCAACGGCTTTATCGATTATGTAACACAGATCCCTTATTGTCATGTTCTAATTCCACATGTTTTCTAAGGCGCTCTGCCCACGGAGCAACTGAAGTTGAGGCAACTATCAACTTTTTAAAAGTTTCCTGTAAAAAGTTGATAGCTGCTACAACGTTTACGGTTGCCGCAATTCTATAGCAATTTGTGAGCAACTTGAATGATTGATTTGCGATTGACAGTTGCGGAACCGGCAACTTTAAAAACCGGTATAATATTTAACATTTGCCAGTAGCGGCAATTAGGAACTGACCTAGTCAACGATTACAGCAACTGAAAACTGTTGACGATTGCCGGAACTCGAAACTCGAGTATCTGTGTGTGCGCAGTCCAATTGAAATGTATGTAAACAGCTAGTTGCCAGTTAGTTGCCATTTGCTGCAATAGTTGCTCCGTGGGCAAAGCGCCTAAAGGTACGATAAGCGAGTTTAATGCTCATGTGTGTCCTGATAACAATCTTGTTTTGTAGCTTTTCTTTATTGAAATCGTTGACGATTTTTGTCCTCTTTTCACGCCGGTCTGATAAGGGATAAAATACTCCAAAACAGGAGGTTCTCAATTAGACTGTACAGTGTACATAATTATTTTTTAGCTCTTAACTTTTTGATAACTCTTTTAATATTATGTTCATGGAACGTTTTATAAAAATTTATGAACAGTTTAAAACACCTGTATAAAAACGGCTTAACCGATTGTCATCAAACATATCTAAAAACACGCGCCCATAAGTCCTCTTTAATACAAAATAAAAAACTAAATTGAAATAGCTTTGTCCGTTTGGGAGCTATGATGCCACAGACAGACACACACACACACACACACACACACACACACACACACACGTCAAACTTATAACACTCCTCTTTTTGCGTCGGGGGTAAAAAATAAAACTAAAGTGTAAATGGAAAGCAATACCAGAAATTGGAGGAGTGTGAATGCTCAACTGAAGGCAATCTAAGGTCAGGGTCTTTGGATCTCCTGTTTGGGGACAAGTCGCATTCGCATTCATAGCGTTGAATACATCGTCAAATGTTGAATTCGGAATAGCTGCCTGAAATTAACGCAGAACAGCTTAAAGAAGGTATATGTAACTGATTGAAAAAGCTGAACCATTTGGGATATCACCGACCAAGTCACTTGAAAGCATGAAAGCGGTTTTTTTCTATAAAGGAAAAAGAAATATATATATTCTAAACCTAACCCCGAATGGATTATTCAGATCTACACGGGCCGTATGGTATACCCAGGAATAAAGCTGGTTCATCCTCGGTTCTCAGTCCCCCTGTGGTGTTCACCAAGGGAGTATCTTCAGTCTCTTCGCAGTAAATACGACTGCTATAGGTATCATTATTAGGTATCATATGGGTCCATTGCTTCGTTCTTGGCCGGCAATGCGTTGGTAACGCACCCAGTATCCAATGCTCATGAGCAACGGTGATCACTTAGCATCAGTGGGCCCATCTACTCGTTTGGCTGCTTAGAAGTAGAATATACAAAAAAAAATCGGCCAAGTGCGAGTTGGACTCGCGCACGAAGGGTTCCGTACCATTATGTATAAAAACGCCAAAAAAAAAGACGTGTGGCACTCGGAGACTGCCGCGGTAAAGCTATTGCATAGCATTATATATAAATTAACAAAACAAAAAATAATACTGCATTTGTGATAATAATAATAAAATGAATGTATATAGAGTAATAACTCATTTTCTTTCACAATTTTTTCGTGACTTTCTTCATTAATAAATGCACTTTGTTTATTCATATATTTAAAACACTTTGTACACAAATTATACGAGTACAGATATTCACTGTTTTACAGTGGGCCAAGAAAGTGGTGTACCAGTTTTCATTTAGTTGCCTAGTTATCAAAAGTTACATCAAAGTTCATAGGCAATATGACTGAAAGAGACGCATAATAATGACGTAAGCCTAATTGTTAAGAATACGTACATCATAACGTCACATTATAGGTGCAAGACATTTTAATCTTTATTAGAAACGGATAATGCATTAATTTGTGCAAAGAAGATTTAAATATTCTGAACAAAAGCATAAGAACTATTTCAGTTGACAAAATAATTCTTTTTAAAAAGAAAATTGACATTTGACATTTAAGTCCTACAACGATCTTTTGGCGCGTGAATGACGTGTGGGTGACAGAGACAGTGCCTTACAGTTTGCCTTGCCTGTATGGCACTGTCTCTATCACCCTCAAGTCATTATAGTGTCATTATTTTATGTCATGTTATTTTGTATGTTTTAAATCTAAATACGCGATAATTCGACTATTATGAATACATGTTGTCGATTCCAACGCCTTATTTAATCCAGATCTACATGTAATTATTCTTAAAACACCGAACCGACGGGGCGAAAATCAAATGTTTGACAGGTAAGATTTGTATGGGAAATTAAAATTTTCATTTTTAGTATTTTCCTCGCAATTTTTCCATATTTTCTCATCGCTGCACCCTTCCCTGAACTTCCACGAATATTTCAAGACTAAAATTAGCCAAATCGGTTTAGCCGTTATAAAGTAAAAGTTAGTTAACTCAGTTAAAAGTTCTGGTATTTATCGATAGATGTCACGAGTGGGGGGTGTTAGGTGTTTTCGTTACGAAATTTCTCGATTCGGTCTCCACGCCAAGGCCCGCAATAAAAGCTATGCACTAGCTTAAAAAAACTTGAAAAAAAGCATTTAATCATATCACTTCATTCCAACATTTTTAAATAACGATTCGTTGGAAATCCCCCTGACATATTCTCTGTTGGTGTGATAGAACAAGTCCCAGAAGGAGAGACGTTGGTGGAAGGGCCTGGTGCGGAGTTCAAGGTTCGGCGTGAGGTTGAGGTAGTAGAGACGGTCCCGGGTGACTGGCAGCCACTGGACTGGGAGTAGCTCCGTAGTCGTTGGAGTAGGGTTCCTGGAATGAAATGGAAGATTTTCTTATTATACCCGGACGCTCCTTGACACAGTTAAAAACCGGCCAAGTGCGAGTCGGACTCGCGCACGAAGGGTTCCGTATCATAAAATACGCCAAAAAATCTGTTCTGTTGTATGAAAGCCTCATTTAAAAATGTAATTGTTTTATTGTAGCCACATAATAGCCACAACGCCATCTCTTGGACCGAAAGGTAACTTAACTATCGTTGAGGCGTCGAAAGTATAGGGGCCCACTTAAATATTTATTTTATTCTATTTTTTAGTATTTGTTGTGGTAGCGGCAACAGAAATACATCATTTGTGAAAATTTCAACTGTGTAAATATTACGGTTCATGAGATACAGCCTGGTGACAGACGGACGGACGGACAGCGAAGTCTCAGTAATAGGGTCCCGTTTTACTCTTTGGGTACGGAACCTTAAAAATGAGACCGATAAGTTTCCAACCTTCTCTGAAAGTTTTAATGGGTTAACAGATCGCTAATACAATTTCCTGAGTCAATTGAAGACATCTCATAAAATTTTGTTTACAAGCTATATTGAACTGTAAGCACAGTTAATACAATTCTTAGCGGGGAGTGTCAAATCCATATTATATGGGTATAGTGACGTGTAGCTCTTAAGCTTATAAAAGAGTGTACAGTGCTGTATAGAAATTGGTGTGTTAGTTAAAAATGATCACTTACCCATATTTGGCGAAATTGGTCCACAGTGTTGTGATCCTATCAACCATCAGATCATCATCAGGTGTCGTTGAAACGTCTTTCATTTCTGGAATATCCAAGAAATAGCCCACGTCATCTGCGTGAATCGCACCGCCACCTTCAGTGACGTTGTATTTGAATCTCTGCATGTTCCTTCCCCCAACATAGCTGAAAACGTAGTGGTAGGCCATTCCGCCGTAATCCAAGTACTTCATAAGATATCTTTGTGTTGGATGATTGAATTTAAAATCCGAATCAAATTCGATTACAGCTCGCCTTAACTTAATGGACATAGGCTCGTCTCCTGCGTAGAATCGACGAACGAATGACTTCATTTTATCGTGTTTAGCGCCGAAATTAAAGTGTTTTCTAATGTAATCATCGAAAATATCGAAAGTTTCATATGATTCCGCTGGCCTATTGACATGGGATAGCAGCCGTTCGTCTTCCGTGTAGCCAGCAATTATGGGAATGTTCTTAGCCTTTGTTAATGGGGTACTGACTGGATGGCTGATAGCAAACGCTTCAACGTTAGGGAACTCCTTTTCGACACAGGGCTTGAATCGCATCCGTTGACGTTCTGCAGCTGCCAACACTTGTTGTGGTGTCTGTGTAGACAGAAAAGTTACAGCTTCCGACGTATTTTTAGTTACGAAGCCCAGCTCTGTAGCAATTTTTAATGCTGCGTCCAAATCTGGTTCTTCATAAAGCGAAGGCGTCAACGATGTTCCGCTTAGAATAATCACTTTATGAAACAGGCCTTCTTCGGCGTACAGGAGGTGTAAATCAACACACATGGCGCCAGCACTGTTGCCAACAATAGTTATGCTGTCAACGTCACCACCAAACGATTTGATGTTATTCTTGATCCAGCGTAAGGCCAACAACTGATCCTTCAAGCCCTGATTGCCTGGTACCTGTGCTGTGCGTAGACACATGAAGCCGTATGGACCAAGTCTGTAATTTAGAGACACGAAGATGACGTTATGCTGCATCAGGTATTTAGGACCGAAGTTTTTGCGGCCGGAGAATCCAGATATGAATCCTCCACCATAAATGCAGACGACTACTGGGAGGGGACTGTTGTCAGCAGTTCGAGGGGCATGAATGTTCAAATGCAGACAATCTAGACTCATATCCGGCTTATCACCTAGTTGGTGACATCTGGCGTTGTCGTTGATTGCGTTGAATACGCCTTCGAAGGTCGGATTAGGGGTCGCCGCCTGGAATTGAGAGCACAAGTATAAACGGACTTTTTAATGTATTTAAAAATGAAACGGGCGTGTATCGCCCGTCCTCTGCCGCCCATGACATCTGTGACCGACTCGGAACAAGATATTGAACAGAGGACACATCACTACATAGTATAAAACAAAGTCGCTTTCTCTGTCCCTTTGTGTCCTTAAATCTTTAAAACTACGCAACGGATTTTGATGCGGGTTTTTTTAATAGATAGAGTGATTCAAGAGGAAGGTTTATATATAACATCCATTAAATAGTTATTGCACCCGTGCGAAGCCGGGGCGGGTCGCTAGTTACGTATATATTGATTAAAATAAACAAGATTTTATACTTAAACTAGCGACCCGCCCCGGCTTCGCACGGGTGCAATGCTGATACTAAATACACTACAGAAAAACTGTGAACGTTGTAAGTATATAAAAACATAGCGGCCCGCTCTGGGTTCGCACGGGTACATAACATAATATATGGCTTTGGCAATAGGGAGATCTCCCGCCAGGCGAGATGACATGCCTGGGGGGCGGCCGAGGCCCCGAGTGAATGTACTCGAGGCGTGGTATATATGCGGGCGATCGTCAAATCTTCGATAGCGCGATTCAGGCTTCGGTGACGTCACCGTGTGACGTGTGTGCGGTGTTGCCACATCACCCCCCTGCTCAGACCGGAGGTCGATATACACTCGCTGTTCAGTCTTCAATTATATAATTAGTCTTCGGTGCGTCGAGACGTGAGGTGGTATGCCCGGGAATTGCCCTCTATCTGCGGTGAGTCGAGATGTGAGGGTGATACGACGGATGCGGAGGGCGAGTGATGTGCACTCCAGCCGTCCGTGGAGTCGTAATGGGCAGATCAGCTGGCCGGGATCAGGAAGCGTCTTCCACGTGCGCTGCGTTGAACCCGACGAGCTTGAGTGACTAGTGGCGAGCGATGCTGCTGTAGTCCGTCAGGTGTGAGCGGTGAGGTGAGGTGGGAGGGGAAGCCTGAATGGCTAACGGTGCTTGAAGGGACGTGTTCATGTCCGAAGGTCACCAGTTTGGCAAAGGGGAGACGCGCTGCGTGAGTCCGTCGGGCGATCGTCAAATCTTCGATAGCGCGATTCAGGCTTCGGTGACGTCACCGTGTGACGTGTGTGCGGTGTCGCCACATGGCCTATGTTACTCGCCCCGGCCGGCCAATACCGCCGCAAGCGCTACGTCCCGCAATTTTAAATCTGTAATATCTTCGAAAATATTCAATTAAATCTTGTGCTGTAAAGGACCATATAGATCTATATTAAATCAACAATGTATTTAAGCTTTTTAATTGGATAAGGATTAATGCTGTATTGGTTAAAATCGCTTCGAAAATTAGCCATTATTCGTCGTAAAAATTAAATGACAAAAAAATGTTATTGTGGGATATTCATAAGAGATAGACATATACTCGTACCATCGCGGAGTTTTCTGTAGACCTTTTCAATGTGTACAAATAATTAGTACATTATTTTGATAAATCTCGTAGGATTCAGCCTGCGTTTGCAATGTAAGCGGAAAAAAATTGATAATTAACGACATCACATTAGAAACCTCAAAAATAACAGTATTTCTCCACTATTTAATCGATGTTATTATACATATAAACCTTCCTCTTGAATCACTCTATCTAATAAAAAAACCGCATCAAAGTCCGTTGCGTAGTTTTAAAGATTTAAGGACACAAAGGGACATAGGGACAGAGAAAGCGACTTTGTTTTATACTATGTAGTGACAAGAGTTTATTTTTGTTTTCAAAATAAAATAATCAAAATAATATAATTGTAATTTCTATTAACCTTATACCGTATAAAGATCCCTCGTACATTATTCCTTTAATATCTCGTATCTATTGACCAGTTTGTACAATAGGTATAGGTTTTCTGCTTCATAACGAAAATAATACTCACTCCGAATGGGTTTTTGTCGTCAATGACAGCGTATGGTATACCCAAAAACATGGCTGATCCATCCTCCGCCCTGAGTCCTCGTATCATTCCGACTGTGGTGTTCACCAAGGGAGTATCTTCGGTCTCTTCGCTCCTAGTAAATATTACTGCTATAGCTATCACTATAGCGGTTATCAGTAATAAAACACCGACAGGAATGATAATTTTTAAAAGTTTCATTTTGTTTTTGAAGTATTTGGAACAGTAATTAGTTTTAAAGATGGTTCCTTGCTCACGCTGACGTGTGTTCTGATAACAAACTTGTTTTGTAACTTTTCTTTTTTGAATTTGTTGATTACTTCCCTCATTTCAGGCGGTCGGATAAGTTGAAGTTGGTGAAAATTAGGCTCAAATTGTCCGTTAGATACATACAATAGATCAAGCTAATGAAAATGTCGGATAAAGAAATTATTAAAAAAAAAATATTTAAATTATTTAAATTATTCAAAAAAATGTTCACATGAGACGAATGAAAAAACCGGCTAATAGCACTGTTAACTTGTTACTAATCGTTCACGACATTACGACAATGCACAACACATTTATAGATTACAATTATGGCCACTTGAATAAACGAAGTACTGTATTAATTAAAATAATCGTATTATTATTTTAATTACGGTATTCTATAATCCGTTTGAATTCGATCTGCAATTCGTTATTATTGCATGGAACACACATGCCAGCGTTCCAACAATGCGCTTTTGTAGTTGCTGTCTCACGGGTGCAGTATTCGGGCAACAAAATCAATGTTGACTATCTTATATCCGGATTCAGTGATCATTTCGTTGTAACGTCTTGTGGTACTTTCAGAGTTTAATAAGTGGATGTTTGTCTCCGAAGACAATAGTTCTCATTTTCTGTTGCAGTTTTTCTTCATAATTACAATTTACTAGTAATTGTTTGAACATTTCTGTGATATATCTGCGTAAATCTTGGAGCTCCTTTTTAGTTACAGATACAACCGTCATGCTTTCGTTTTCTGTGCGTTATTTAAAGGTCAAGTGAAGTCTCAGTATTAGATTTTGATAAGTCGGTTAGCGAGCTACTTGCACCGAGCGGTGAACGCTTTGCACTCAAGACTTGTACCACACACCAAAATTGACGTCACTATAGATCAAGTGTAGCAGTGTGCGCGCAGCGTCTGATACCAAGCGAGACGAAAAATAAGAGGAGGTCCTTGTCACCGAAGGGGGTGAGCGGTGCCACTGCTGTTGCGTAGTCAGTTAGTCTTATTTGTTGACCGTATTAAAAACGCCTTAAATGCACTTTACACACTCGTTGAACTTTAGAACTTTTTCATAACAGATTAGAGATTCTTGTTGTTTAACACGGTTGATGTAGTTTTGAAAAATCAAATATACGTCTGCTCCGTTTGATTACCAGCACCATGTTTAATTAATTAGCAAATAAACATACATTACAGCGCTCACTCACATTTGCGCGAATTAGAATGAGCGAACGAAAAAAACCTTTAAAAAACTGGTTGCCTGTAAAGTCGGTATACGGGCGAAAGTTTTACGTGACAACGACTTTGAGTGGTAAAATAATTTTAATGTGAATATTCATTCGTATAGTAGGAAGAAGGATGAAATAATAGTAACAATTTAAAACATTTATTTATACAAAGAATTATATTTAAAACATTGTAACACCATCCGCCATCTAGCGCTGCTAACCGTTAGACCATTAACCATTAGTCACAACTAAGTAAGGTAACAAACCAGATTACTCTACTTCTTCAGAGATGGCGCTGTACCATTTTCTGAAACACGCCAACGTGTGTACGCCGTAGCTACCATAAGTAATGTTAAGGAGGAAGGGACGCGTGCCTTTCACTTTTATGTCTGTCTCTCTCGCTCTTAGGCGGGCTAACCATGCCCGAGTGGAAGGGACGCGTGCCTCTCACTCGCTCTCATTGTAAGCGCATAACGTGAGCGGAGCGTGACACAGTTTCTTGAAGTGCCACCCGGTAAACCAATTTATAAGACGTTATCACGTCAAAAAATCAACCCCCAACTAATATAGGTATTAAAATATGAGCTTTAATTAAAATATGAAATATGGCGTTGACTCAAGTGGTCGAAGTTGGATAGCTAAGAGTAACAAAAGTTAAGGGTAATACTCAATCCAAACTAACATGGACTATTGGGAGAGAAGACCTGAGCCTCAGTAGTAAACACAAAAGCAAAAGAAAAATTGGTTGTCTGTAAAGTCGCTTTACTGACAATAGTTGAACGTGACAACGTCTTAAGAAAATGCTGATGGAATGGTAGCATAATCACTAATAGTCATCCTAAACTATCTTTGAATACTTAGTTATAATTTATTTACTGTTATATTGCAGTTAAAAACCTTTATTAAATATTTTACCAAAAAGACTAGTCGTTGCATACCGTATAACGAAACATTAATCTTTAGCTAGTCTGTGCATATTATGTCATGTCAATGTGCCACAAACAAGTCAAAACAAACCTGGCTGGTTATAAATAATTTCGATAAAAAGCAAAACTAAAGAGACGTCAAAGTTACATTGACAAAGGCCGATTGTGCTTCTTTGTCGCTCGTTCCGCGCTCTCGCTTGCACTTCAAGCTTTACATGGGACGCCTCAGAGCGCATGACGTCAGGTAACGACGCATAGACGTCATGTTTTTCGTGCGTGCAGCCGGCTATATCGAATTATAAAACGTAACGTTGTCACGTCAAAAAGATCCAAAGCAAAAAGTGTTATTACAACGTTAATATACAAGAAAAATTTTTTTTTGCTTATAATTCTTTTAAATAAGTTTATTTTTAAAACATGGAATTTACAACCCTATCGCTGATGTAAAAGATTTTGACTACCTGTTCTATTTCCAAAATCGCATTCGAAACCCAATTGTGCTTATATTTGCAAAAAAACGCTCACGTTGGACTCCCTAATGACCCTCGGTGTTGACGGTGGTGTTGTCGGCGGAGCAGCACGCTCTGCATTATCATTTGAAAAGCAGCTCCTGTTTTGATGAACGATGAAGGTATATGGACATTCCACCAGCACTCGTTCCAAAAAGCGTGATGCTGTTAGGATTTCCAACAAACGCGCTGATATTGTTTTTGATCCATCTTATGTCGGTGAGCTGATCTTCCAAGCCCTGATTCTCTGGTACAGTCTGCCTCAGTCCACACCTTACAACGAACAGAACAACTACCGTTCTACCAGTTTCTGCTAACTGACCGACCATCCTAGTCTCGATGTGTATCTTGTTCTGTGTCGGTGACAGTTGTCATGCAGCATGCAGCATCAATGCTTATTTGATATCTATTCAAAACCTTACCCCGAATGGATTATCCAGATCTACACGAGCGTACGGTATACCCAGGAATAAAGCTGATCCATCCTTGTTCTTAGTCCTCGTATCATACCGACTGTGGTGTTCACCAAGGGAGTATCTTCCGGTCTCTTCGCTTCTAATAAATACCACTGCTATAGGTATCACTATATGTCCATGAGCGGCGGTGATCACTTACTATCAGGGGACCCGTCTACTCGTTAGGCTGCTTAGGCTATAAAAAATAATATACAAAAGGCTTGAAAAACATTTAATCATATCACTAAATTCCAACATCTGTAAATAACGATTCATTGGAAAACCCCTTGACATATTCTCTGTTGGTGTGATAGAACAAGTCCCAGAAGGAGAGACGTTGGTGGAAGGGCCTGGTGCGGAGTTCAAGGTTCGGCGTGAGGTTGAGGTAGTAGAGACGGTCCCGTGTGACTGGCAGCCACTGGACTGGGAGTAGCTCCGTAGTCGTTGGAGTAGGGTTCCTGGAATGAAATGGAAGATTTTCTTATAATACCCGCACGCTCCTTTACACAGTGAAAATGAGACCGATAAGTTGCCAACGTTTTCCGCAAGTTTTAAAGGTTTAGCAGAACCCTAGTTCAATATCCTAAGTCAATTGAAGACATTAATAAAATTTTGTTTACAAGCTGTATTGAACTGTAAGCACAGTTAATATTTTTTTCATCCCACCTATTCGAAAAAGATGACTTGGTTCGCACTTAAAGGGGCCCAAAGTTGGTGTTTTCTATAAGAAACTTTTAGCGGGCGGGAATGAGTTTTTCCTCCCCGTTATTTAAATAAGTGCGCGGAAAAGATCTTTTCCGGAAAAGATTGTTAGAAATAGCTAGTCTGTGCATATTATGTCATGTCAATGTGCCACAAACAAGTCAAAACAAACCTGGCTGGTTATAAATAATTTCGATAAAAAGCAAAACTAAAGAGACGTCAGTTACATTGACAAATAATGTCATCAAAGTAAACAAACGTCATGAAATCGTATTTAAAGTTACAGAAATTTATCAATAAAAATAAAGAAGGAATACAGGAAACATTAAAAAAAAGACGTGTGGCACTCGGAGACTGCCGCGGTAAAGCTATTGCATAGCATTATATATAAATTAACAAAACAAAAAATAATACTGCATTTGTGATAATAATAATAAAATGAATGTATATAGAGTAATAACTCGTTTTCTTTCACAATTTTTTCGTGACTTTCTTCATTAATAAATGCACTTTGTTTATTCATATTTAAAACACTTTGTACACAAATTATACGAGTACAGATATTCACTGTTTTACAGTGGGCCAAGAAAGTGGTGTACAAGTTTTCATTTAGTTGCCTAGTTATCAAAAGTTACATCAAAGTTCATAGGCAATATCACTGAAAGAGACGCATAATAATGACGTAAGCCTAATTGTTAAGAATACGTACATCATAACGACACATTATAGGTGCAAGATATTTTAATCTTCATTAGAAACGGATAATGCATTAATTTTTGCAAAGAAGATTTAAATATTCTGAACAAAAGCATAAGAACTATTTCAGTTGACAAAATAATTATTTTTAAAAAGAAAATTGACATTTGACATTTAAGTCCTACAACGATCTTTTGGCGCGTGAATGACGTGTGAGTGACAGAGACAGTGCCTTACAGTTTGCCTTGCCTGTATGGCACTGTCTCTATCACCCTCAAGTCATTAATATAGTGTCATTATTTTATGTCATGTTATTTTGTATGTTTTAAATCTAAATACGCGATAATTCGACTATTATGAATACATGTTGTCGATTCCAACGCTTTATTTAATCCAGATCTACATGTAATTATTCTTAAAACACCGAACCGACGCGGCGACGGGGCGAAAATCAAATGTTTGACAGGTAAGATTTGTATGGGAAATTAAAATTTTCATTTTTAGTATTTTCCTCGCAATTTTTCATATTTTCTCATCGCTGCAACCTTCCCTGAACTTCCACGAATATTTCAAGACTAAAACTAGCCAAATCGGTTTAGCCGTTATAAAGTAAAAGTTACTTAACTCAGTTAAAAGTTCTGGTATTTATCGATGTGTGGGTGCACAGACATAGTAACTACATATGTCTGTGTGTGGGTGATGGGGGTGTAATAAATTTTCGTTACGAAATTTTTGCATTCGGTCCCCGCGCCCAAGGCCCGCGATAAAAGCTATGCAATAGCTTAAAAGATAACATTTAAAATTTATAAATAGTCCCAGAAGTCAATAACAAAGTAATAATTGGATACATTACCAAAATATCTACCTCCAAAGTAATCAACCTGGAGCGAGGTAACGGTAACGACGGTAACGACGCATAGACGTCATGTTTTTCGTGCGTGCAGCCGGCTATATCGAATTATAAAACGTAACGTTGTCACGTCAAAAATCCCGCGCTACGCTCGGGATTCTACTCTAGAATCCCTCACTTCGCTCTGGATTCAAAAAAGCGCCCTCGCCGTAAAAATATTCCTTTGCTCCCTTGTTATACAATCTGCTATTTTTTAGCGAGGACGAGGAGTGTCAAATCCATATTGCCGGCGACTCGGGTATGTGTATAGTAACATGAAGCTCTTAAGGTTATAAAAGAGTGTCCAGTGCTGTATAGAAATTGGTGTGTTATTTAAAAATGACCACTTACCCATATTTGGCAAAATTGGTCCAAAGTGTTGTGATCCTATCAACCATCAGGTCATCATCAGGTGTCGTTGGAGCGTCTCTCAAGTCTGGAATATCCAAGAAGTAGCCCAAGTCATCCGCGTGAGTCGCACCACCTTCAGTGATATTGAATCTGAATCTCTGCATGTTCCTACCCCCAATATAGGTGAAGACGTAGTGGTACGCCACTCCGCCGTAATCCAAGTACTTCATAAGAGATCTTTGTGTTGGATGATTGAAGCTGAAGTCCGAATCAAAGTCGATTACAGCTCGCCTTAACTTAATGGACATAGGCTCATCTCCTGCGTAGAATCGACGAACGAATGACTTCATTGCATCGTGTTTGGCGCCGAAAACAAAGCCTGATCTGAAAATATCTAAAGTTTCAAATGACGCCGCTGGCCTAATCAGATGTGATATCAACCGTTCGTCTTCCGTGTAACCAGCGATTATGGGAATGTTCTTGGCCTTTGTTAATGGAGTACTGACCGGATGTCTTGTAGTAAACGCTTCAACGTTAGGGAACTTCTTTTCGACGCAGGGAAAGAATAGTATCTGTTGACGTTTTGCAGCTGCCAACACTTGTTTTGGTATCTGTGTAGACAGAAAAGTTACAGCTTCTGACGTATTGTTAGTTACGAAGCCCAGCTCTCTGGCAATTTTTAATGCTGCGTCCAAATCTGGTTCTGGATAAGCAAAAGGAACCAATGATGTTCCGCTTAGAATAATGACCTTATGAAACAGGCCTTCTTCGGCGTACATGAGGTGTGAATCAACACAGATGGCGCCAGAACTGTTGCCAACAATAGTTATGCTGTCAGCATCACCACCAAACGATTTGATGTTATTCTTGATCCAGCGTAAGGCCAACAACTGATCCTTCAAGCCCTGATTGCCTGGTACCTGTGCTGTGCGTAGACACATGAAGCCATAAGCTGCAAGTCTAAAGTTTAGAGACACAAAGATGACGTTATGCTGAATCAGGTAATTAGGGCCAAAGTTTTTGCGCCCGGAGAATTCATGGTTGAAACTTCCGCCATGAATATAGACAAATACTGGAAGGGGATTGTTGCCAGCAGTTTGAGGAACATGAATGTGTAAATGCAGACAATCTAGACTCATATCCGGCATATCATCTAGTTGAGGACATCTGGCGTTGTCGTTGATTGCGTTGAATACGCCTTCGAAGGTCGGATTAGGGGTCGCCGCCTGGAATTGGAATCACAAGTTTAAATAGTAGATTGTATTACAAGGGTGCAAAGTAATATTTTTTCGGCGAGGGCGCTTTTTTGAATCCAGAGCGAAGTGAGGGATTCTAGAGTAGAATCCCGAGCGTATCGAAGGATTCTTTAGTAGAATCCTGAACGTAGCGAGGGATTCAAAGTATGTCGCCCGAGCCAAAAATATTTGCTTCCGAGTGATACACTCTACTTTTCATCCCCCCCTATGAGAAAATAAAAGGCGCCTCAAATTCAGGAATAATACTGTCACAGTCACTAAACTAACTAAACTGACTAAACCGACTAAACCGACTAAAGCGACTAAACTGACTAAACCGACTAACCCGACTAAACCAACTAAACTAATTAAACTAAGTAAAGAACTCATTTTTCAAAACAAAACCATGAATTTCTAACAATCCGAACTAAGCTAAAGCTAGCCCTTTATTTAAATAACGGGCAGGAAAAGTTATATGAAAATTCATTCCCGCCCGCTATTTAAATAACGGGCAGGAAAAGTTATATGAAAATTCATTCCCGCCCGCTAAATAGAAAACACCAACTTTGGGTCCCCTTAAGACCGAACTAAGTCGTCTTTTTCGAATAGGTGAGATGAAAAGGACTTTTTAGTGTTTTTAACAAATGAAACTGGCATGTATCGCCCGTCCTTTGCCGCCCATGACAATTGTGACCTACACAGCAGGGGCGTGCGCTCCTTGTAGGCACAAATGCAGTGCTTTACTTGCCATTTACGATATTTTAATATAACGTTTGTACGTTTTAGATGACTTAAATTAACAGTAAATAAATGAATATACAAAATATAATAACTTAAAAACGCCAAATATTTTATAAATAACACGTGTTTGCGTATTTGCAAGCAAAAGAACCCCAGGCGTTTGAACATCGTTTGTAAGTAATGCCAGCGCGGTTCGCAGGACATTTGTTTGCATGTGTGTAGTAATTTTGGTGTTCGTACACAGTTTGCAAACGCACACATCCATATAATATCTATAGCTGAGGCATGCGGCAGGATTTCCGAACTCGTCGTCGGAAGTAATCGGACATTTTCGTGCCTATTAGCTATTAGCTATAAGAAATCACGAATGCACATTACGCATTTTTGTTTAGTAGGGTTATACTTATTATATTTCGCGCCGCGCGCGCCAGCCATGTTGCTTTCTTTTTCATGTGACGAGCTTATGTATACATAATTGTTTGCGAATTGCGAGTTATTAATATAGTTTTCATATAAGATTTTTCATTTTAAGGGCGCATTCAAAAAGAACGCTGGTTACCGGCGCTGATCTGCCAGCGCTTATCGGTATAGTCTAAGATCCGAATCTAAATCGACATTCATCGGGTTGATAAAAACACACTGATAGAAACTTTTTTTGATAGTTAAAAATATTTGTTAATATTAACAAATAATTTATTAGAGACCACTTTTTAGTGCTTAATAAATATTTCTTAGTATTTAAATAGATTTATTAATATGTAAAAATAAATATCAGATTTATTAAACACAAAAATTAAATACTAAGAAATATTTGTTTAATTCTAAAGAGTGGTATAAACTAATACTTATATTCTGTCCAGGATTTTTGTTGTCTACCCATTTTTAATATATTTTCATATTTCATATTTATTTATTTGCTTAAAACATGTGTTACATTCAGGTGTTAATATTAGGTACATAGTGTCAACATGACCCTGATAGGGCACAGCAAACATGTCATGTGAGTTACGGTTTAGTAATTAGGTAACAATATTTATAATATTATAATGTCACTATCTATCATCACGTTTTTACATTTTAATAAATTATAGTGTTATTATAAGGAATTGCAAATTTATCACACTAAAATCATATCACATAATTTTATACACACTTTGATGTCCTAGTAGGTATCACATTCTATTTGACATTTTAAGATACAAGAAATAAATGACTTACATTATTTTCTAATATTCGAAATTTATTATAAAACTAGCGGCCCGCCCGCGGTTTCACCCGCGTGGATCCCGTTCTCGTGGGAATATATGCATGTATTATACATAAAAACCTTCCTCTTGAATCACTCTACCTATTACAAAAAACCGCATCAAAATCCGTTGCGTAATTTTAAAGATTTAAGCATACAGACAAACAGACAAACAAACAGACGGACAAAAATAGCGACTTTGTTTTATACTATGTAGTGATAATTTTGATTCTCTTATCAACCCGATGAATGTCGATTTAGATTCGGATCTTAGACTATACTGATACGTGCTGGCAGATAGGGACAGGGATGGGCAAATGGGAAAAACATATCGACATTTATCGTATCGATATTTTCCAAATGTATCGATATTATATCACCCAAGAAATTTAAAGTAGGGGTTGCGATCATTGGACCGGTTCTTTGATTGGACCGCCTTTGTTTCTCGAAACTGAACAAATTTAAAAATCTACCGAGGCGAAAAAACATATCCTATTTGTCATTGTCATAGACAAGTAGGTCATAGACTGTAATTTTTGTTTGTGTTTGAAGCAAGAGAAACTAAACCCATATAGCCTACTGCATACCTACTCTTTTTCTAAATTTAGGAAATCGGATTGGTCAAATAGGTACATGATGCGATCCATGAGCAGACAGCAGAGCTTTAAATAAATAAATATTAAATCTGAAAAAATATCGATATTTTGATATATCGATATTTTTTACCCAAACGGCCCAAACCTACTGGCAGATCGGCGCCGGTAACCAGCGTTCTTTTCGAATGCGCCCTTACATTTGAAAGTGCGTACATTTAATAGTTTATTACTAAGTTTCTGTAATAATTGTAGTGATTTGCTTTTACTAGTGCATCTGTTGAATTTTTTAAAATGTTGGATTGTGAAGTTTGTGCTGATAGTGTGTGTTTATAAAACTTAAAAATAACAAGTTCTCACTATTGTCATTCAGTGAAAAGAATCAAATTGTGTCTAAAGGTAGGTGTGTACCCGAGTTACAAAATTTAAACCAGCAAAAAGGGAATGTAACTCGAAAGTTTCATGTCAAAAGTAATCAAAAGTTATGAAACGTATAACTGGCTGTGTGGTTGTGTACACACGACTAAATTATATTGTTTTCCTTGCATATTGTTTATTATTATTATTATTATTATTATTATTATTATTGTTTGCGTATTGTTTACATATTGCATATTGAACCTTGAATATGTGAAAATTGAAGCTGACTAGGTGAGTAATTATAATATTTTAGCTTATTATTTTATTTATCAGAATTTCTTCCGCTGCGACGATCGATCGCTGTTTTGTCTGCGTTGCCGTAGAAGATGTACATGAATAGTATTACATAGACTTCTTCTATTGGAACGGTTTCCGACTTAGAGATCCTTAGCGTGGCTGTGCCTATGCCTAAAATCTATAAAAGAAAAAGTTTTCGTGACCGAGTACTTCGCCGCATACCCTGTGTCATAATCCTGTGCACGCCACTGCTACACAGAATAAGATACATCTGGAAATCTAAAAAGAATAATTTTTCATTTCTGTTAACGTTAAAATCTTTAATATCTCGTATGTATTGACCGGTTTTATGAATAGGTATAGATTTTCTGCTTTCATAACGAAAAGAATACTCACTCCGAATGGGTTTTTGTCGTCAATGACAGCGTATGGTATACCCAGAAACATGGCTGATCCATCCTCCGCCCTGAGTCCTCGTATCATTCCGACTGTGGTGTTCACCAAGGGAGTATCTCCGGTCTCTTCGCTCCTAGTAAATACTACTGCTATAGGTATCACTATAGCGGCTATCACTAATAAAACACCGACAGGAATGATAATTTTTAAAAACCTCATTTTGTTTTTGAAATATTTGTATCAGTGATTTGTTTTAAAGATGGTTCCTTGCTCACGCTGACGTTCTTATAACAAATTTAATTTCTAGTGTTTTCTTTAAATTGTTGACCATTTCCCCTATTTTCATGCGGGTGGATGAGTTGAAGTTGGTGAAAATGAGGCTCAAACATTAAATACATACATCAAAGCTAATAAGAGGGTCTCAAAAAGAATTACACAAAAAATGTGTGAATCAGATAAATGAAAAACCGGTTTATAGCACAGCTAACTTCTTACTAGTCGTTCACGGCATCACGACAATGCATGATTCACATATTGATTACAATTTTGGACACCTGAATAAACACGAATTACTCTTGTAATAAATTAAAATAGACATATTATTATTTTAAACAGTATACTATATTCCGTTTGAATTAATCTGGAATTCGTTATTATTGCATGGCACATAAATGCCAGCGTTCCGACACTGCGATTAAGGTACATTTAAGACTAGCTGACCCGGCAGACGTCGTTCTGCAACATATTGTGAAACGCACACGTAGGGTTCCATACCACCCAGCGATATTCAAGATTCAGTACTTCTGCTGTCAGTAGTAGTTTTTTGTAACTTTGAATCTCCTTGTAGTGCCATCTAGCGTATTGTGAGTGAACTGTAACTTTACAAATGACAGCTAGCTTTCTCGCATCAATAAATGAACCATTGTAATAATAGATGGCGCTGTAAGGCAATAAAAGAGGGAATCTGAGAATGTATTGTATAATTACGTTTAGAAATAACATAAAAGTATAATAAATTATATTCCTAAACCTGCCCAAGGAATCACTCTTTCTATTGTTGAAAACCTTTAAAAAAATCTGTTTCATAGTTTTCGAGTTTATCGCCTCCAGACAGACAAACAGACAGACAGATAGAAAACAGGAATTTTTATAATATGTTTAGATATAGATTGAGGGCTTTATAAAAAAAAATATATGCGACAATGTTCAATCGGTTCACAGAATACATCTACTTACCATGTTTCAACAATATAGTTCTTAAACTTTCGGTAAAAGTGGCTGTGACATACTGGCGGACAGACAGACAGACAGACGTAATCTATAAGGGTTCCGTTTTTTGCCATTTGGCTACAGAACCCTAAAAAGTGTAATATTTTGTTACCTATGATGAGTTTCTTGCAATCCATACTAATATTATAAATGCGAAAGTCTGTCTGTCTGTCTGTGACGTTTTCACGGCTAAACCACTGGTGCGATTTGGATGAAATTCGGAATGAAAATAGTTGAAGACACAGAGTCACATATAGGCTACTTTTTTTCAAAAATCAACCCCTAAATGCTTGAAATAGGGGATGAAAGTTTGTATGAAAAATCTAAACCGCCTGACCGATTTCGATGAATTTTCCCATACCTTCTTCCCCACTTCCCCGGTTCGCGATATAAACGAATTCCACGCGGGCGAAGCCGCGGGCAAAAGCTGGTAATATAATATTTTTGGAAAACGTAGACGTCTATAAACATTATTCGAGAGGATTTCAAAATTTGTTATATAGCCTATTTAGTGATTTATGAATCTGCTCGTTTGATGCAACTGTGATCGGTGACTGTGGTAGAATTCGTTCGAGACTCAATGATTACCAATTTGACTATTTCGAGCAACAACTCACAGGACTGGCACTGTCACTGGCAGTCTGCCTCAATCCACGCCTTATTACGAAAAGAACAACTACCGTTCTACCAGTTTCTGCTAACTGACCGACCATCCTAGTCTCGATGTGTATCTTGTTGTGTCGGTGACAATTGTCATGCAGCATGCAGCATCAATGCTTATTTGATATCTATTCAAAACCTTATCCCGAATGGATTATCCAGTTCTACACGAGCGCACGGTATACCCAAGTATACCGGTATACGGTATATCCAAAACGGTGGTAGAATCAAAAAATTGACGTTCATAAGTGATACATGAGATCTGATATCTTTTTCACATGGTAAATCAAACGCAGTCGTCTTAGCAACATTTTAACCGACTTCAAAAAAGAAGGAGATTCTCAATTCGACCGTATATATGCTTTTTTTATGTACGTTCAGCGATTATTTCGTCGTTTATGGGCCGATTTTGATAAATCTTTTTTTTATTGTAAAGTACATATGCGCAGTGGGGTGATGGCTGATAAGGAAACCAGGATCTGATGATGGCATCTCAGAGAAATCGAGGGGAACTTTCGAAAATTGTATGGACAACTAGTGTGTTTGTTCATCACTACATAGTATAAAACAAAGTCGCTATTTTTGTCCGTCTGTTTGTTTGTCTGTTTGTCTGTTTGTCTGTATGCTTAAATCTTTAAAATTACGCAACGGATTTTGATGCGGTTTTTTGTAATAGGTAGAGTGATTCAAGAAGAAGGTTTTTATGTATAATACATGCATATATTCCCACGAGAACGGGA
Source organism: Hesperia comma (assembly GCA_905404135.1). Classification (NCBI taxonomy): domain Eukaryota; kingdom Metazoa; phylum Arthropoda; class Insecta; order Lepidoptera; family Hesperiidae; genus Hesperia; species Hesperia comma. Next base: position 7,122,465 of record FR990039.1, read on the forward strand.
TCCACGCGGGTGAAACCGCGGGCGGGCCGCTAGTGTTATCATAAGTACATTAAAGCGCTACCATTTCATGAAGATCTGGAGTCGATCTGATGAAGCCGAAAGACAGTCGAGGGAACTCCTCAACGATTTACTGCAGTTATCTAGTGTTTGGGCTTCATTAATTTGTAGTGACGAGAACTTTACACTTACATGTTGAATTGAGCGCCATCTGGCGAGTAGTTTTTGAGTTATCTCTACTTATCAAGATTGAAGTCGGTTATTTTTTTAGGGTTCCGTACCCAAAGGGTAAAACGGGACCCTATTACTGAGACTTCGCTGTCCGTCCGTCCGTCCGTCCGTCCGTCTGTCACCAGGCTGTATCTCATGAACCGTAATAGTTACACAGTTGAAATTTTCACAGATGATGTATTTCTGTTGCCGCTACAACAACAAATACTAAAACACTGAATAAAATAATCCTTGTATTAAACGACACTGTGTGACGTCATGAAAGTCAGTCCGACGTTTTTGGTCACATGACTGCACGTCAAATTTTATTTAATTTAATTTGTAAAAATATTAATCGTTATTTTAAAATAAATAATAATAGTTTTTAGTGATCTCCATATTATGATTGATCATTAAACTACGATACATCCGATTTATACTTAGTGGAATTATGGCAATTCCATCTCTAAGATATCATGAGTCCCACGTACTCGAGCGTTCCTACCACACTTATCAATATTTCGTGTCGTGCGTCTGATTCTCACCAAACATGATTACGAGATATACTCTCGTAATATCCCGAATCTTTATTCGATTTAGGACGCATACCACACACAGCACAGATTAGAAAATAGTTACTTCGTATTTCTTACTTACTTACTTCGTATTTCTCATGGAGCAAATATAGAGAGGAGATGCGATGTAGGCGTGGCCCGCGCGCCACTAGTATGGATTGTGGTCCATACTTGCCTTCAGTCATCGCTGTCATCCGGTTCAAGAACGGACGTCTCGTGTCACTATTTGTTTTACGGTATTTCAAAGAAATTATGGTTTGTTGTTCCGTTTTGCAGTGTAAAAATAATAGTAAAACAAGAAATGTTAAGAATGGAGGTGTTTCATATCACCGGTAAGTGAAGTTTTTGCAATAAATCTTATTATCGTAATTTAATTTCAATTACTTAAAACCCAATAGATATTTTAATCTGAAATCAACCTTAAGGAATGGGCAATAAAGCTTGCTTTAGCTTAGCTTAGCTTACACGTGTCATCTACATGGTTCATTTACCTCTAGAGGTACCTATTCACGTCTCCGTAGGTGATGCGAAAAAAGTTTATTGACATCGACATTTTATTAGTTATTGTTACAATAGTGAGCAATTGTAATGTAACATCTTTAAAATTTTAACCTGCTTAGATAAATTATATAAATAACTAGCGGACCGCCCGCGGTTTCACCCGCGTGGATCCCGTTCTCGTGGGAATATATGCATGTATTATACATAAAAACCTTCCTCTTGAATTACTCTACCTATTACAAAAAACCGCATCAAAATCCGTTGCGTAATTTTAAAGATTTAAGCATACAGACAAACAGACAAACAAACAAACAGACGGACAAAAATAGCGACTTTGTTTTATACTATGTAGTGAAGATATGTTATGCGCTAACAAACAGGGGCGTGTTAATGAATAAACAATATAATAAATTAAGTTAAATAATAATAAATAACACCTATTTGCAAACTCAGAAACGCCTGACGTTGCGATATATAATATAACAAGTAATGCCGTCGCGTTACTACATATGCAAACAAATGTGATCATTAACCGACTTCAAAAAAGGAGGTTCTCAATTCGACCGTATAGGTATATGCTTTTTTTATGTACGTTCAGCGATTATTTCGTCGTTTATGGGCCGATTTTGATAATTCTTTTTTTGTTGTAAAGTAGATATGCGCAGTGGGGTCCCCTGATAAGGAAACCAGGATCTGATGATGGCATCTCAGGGAAATCGAGGGGAACTTTTGAAAATTGTATGGACAACTAGTGTGTTTGTTCATGTTATCATAAGTACATTAAAGCGCTACTATTTCATGAAGATCTGGAGTCGATCTGATGAAGCCGAAAGACAGTCGAGGGAACTCCTCAACGATTTACTGCAGTTATTTAGTGTTTGGGCTTGATTAATTTGTAGCGACGAGAACTTTACACTTACATGTTGAATTGAGCGCCATATGGCGAGTAGTTTTTGAGTTATCTCTACTTATCAAGATTGAAGTCGGTTATTTTTTTTTTGTAAAAAGCAATTATTATTTGCGATTTCAAAGTAGGTTTCTTAATGAAAGACTGCAAGTTTGTTAGATTGTCCGTCTGAAGAAATGGTTTTCCGGTTATGCGCACTTAATACTACACCCTATATAACAAAAGCTGGAGCCACCCCAATTATAAACACCAGGAATCGCAAATTGCATTTAAAATAGGTCCAACCAATTTATCGATAAAATCACGCTTGTGTCAAATCACTAAACGATAACGGGAATTATGGTTGACAAATCATTGAAAATTTAACCTTACTGCTTACAAATAAAGATCAAATTATATTTTTCACAAATATCACTTGCCACCTGGTCAATACAAAATGTCGCAAATACGTTACTTTCTTTATAGAAAAGCCAACTCTATTGCTCAGAGTCAAGATGTGTTTTTGCATTAAAGTTTGTACAATTTAGGGTATTTAAGCTTTACATATATGCGACCAATTAAAACTACTCTTGAGCAAAATGGGAGTAACCTATATTTCGTGGGAGTAACTGACCACCGTTTGTTTGTGTGCGTTTGGCGACACCGGTTTCAGTAATAATTTTGACGTATCACACTTCCGCTTAATCTATGTTTCGTGGTATTTCTCTTCGTTATTTCACTCCGCCCCGTCATCGGGGCGGCCACGAGAGCAACTTTTGGCGCGTGAGTGACAGAGACAGCGATTTACAGTTTGCCTTACCTGTAAGGCGCTGTCTCTGTCACCCACACGCCAAAAGGTCCTTGTACGACTTTAGGTAATTATCGCGCGCAAGTACATCGAGTGACAGAGGCCTGACCACAGATATTGCAATGCATTGATAATGCATGCAGTGATATAATGCTTTAAGCAGTGGTATTCTAATTTTATTAAGGTATAAGATTGTGACTTTTTTTAAGAAATTAAGAAAATTATTTTTAATGATGTCCTTTATAATTAATTAATTTATTTATTTTTATTAGGGATAACAACAGCTTAAAGCTTAAATACTAACGCAGAGTATTACTTAGATATACATACATATATACATAAAGAAGCCAATAACAGTTATCCACAAAATATTAATGATCGGCTAGGCAAATATTTATTTTAAGAAAACTGAATGATGAGTTTATATTTCTTTTGTCGGTCTTGGCATGTATTGTACTTGTATATTTTTATTATTGGGCTTTAACATAACGAGTTATAGTGCGCCCAACTTATCTCTGAAATGGCAAAAATTGGAACTAATGCCGCCATGTTAAAAAGTCATTCATAAGTACGTTATGGTCAATTCATCTGTCAGTTGCTAGTGTGCAATGATTGGTCCAATGCGTCCGACAGCGCCTCTCTTCATTTCAAGGTCAAGTTGGTTTTACTATAAGGAATTTCGTGCGCAGATCGAGTGCAATAAATATATGAAGAGAAAAACGATAACAAATTTTATTCTCACACTAGCGAACCGCCCTCGCTTCGCTTCGGGACCCGTAAGTATCAGCCGCGTAGGTCTCGCTCCCGTAGGAATTTCGGGATAAGCTCCCGATCCCGCGGGATTTTCGGAAAGACAGCCTTGTTACTTTTATATTAATATGTTTGTTATGAAGCTATACCCATACTCGTCGAAGTTTTTCCCGCGTAAAATCGGATCCCGCGGGATTTCCGGGATAAAAAGTGTCCTGTGTTATTCTGGGTTATAAACTATCCGTGTACCAAATTTCATCCAAATCCATTCATCCGTTTTTTCGTGATTGAGGACCAAACATACAAATCTTCACATTTATAATATTAGTAGGATGCCACAGAATTCGCATTGTGCGAGTATTTTTGGCGCGCGAAAATGTTTAATGAATTTTTTCACAACTTCTACAGAGCAGTTGAGTGGAGGGAGTTTTTCCCGTGTAAATCTCGATCTCGCGGGAAGTCCGGAACAAAAAGTAGCCTATATACTGCTCCATAACCTTCTCTACCTTCCACTGAAAGTCCCATAAATATCTGAACCCGCGACCTATTTCCCGAATATGAGTTTTTCCCGCGTGAATAAGGATTCCACGGAATTCCGGGATAAAATTATCCTGTATATTGCTCCAAAACTGCCTCTATCTCCCAGTGAAAGTCCTATAAAAATGAAACTCGCACCTTCGCGCATAGTAGTTTTTCCAGCGTGAATCCTGATTCCGCTGGAATTCCAGGATAATAAGTGGCCTATGTTTTGCTCCAGAACCTTCTCTATCTCTCAGTGAAAGTCTCACAAAAATCTAAGCCCGCAACAAAAATGACAAAACTTAAGTCAACTCGAATAAACACTGCACCTCTAATTGTACCAACTTTATCCCCATTTTTGCATCCTTTGCTGGCTATTTTTTAAATACTGATTTTACATTGAAAATTACTTATTTCACTGTAATAATTTTTAAACATGGGGTTAAAATCATTTTCAGTTTAGTCAGAAAGTTACCTTAAAAATTTACAAATTCCCGCATTCTTTTGTGTTTTTTTTCTTTTCCTTACAAAATATCGAAAAACTGAGAAACACGTATTCTATTAATTTAAGTGATAACCCTTTGTTGCAAATTTGAAGTAAATCGGACGACGTTATAAAAAAATTCCATACAAACTTTAGTCACCTATCCCTAGGGAACCTAAATATTATTCGAAAAAAAAAGTAGCCTATAATAGACACCAGTATATAGGTAATAACTTTACCAAGTTTCAATGAAATCCATCCAGTGGTTTAAGCGTGATGATCGGTCAGACAGACAGACAGACAGACAGACAATAAATAAAAAAAATATAATTTTGAGTTCTATCTCGATATGTAAGTGCCCCTTAGTCGAAATTTCAAAAAAATATTCAATGTACAGAACACGTGCTCCTACAGTTTTATTATAGTATAGATAACAATCGCACATAATCACTTTTTGACGACTCTAACCCCCCTATCCCTTATACCCCCTCAGTTTCTCCCAATTGGCTTTGAAATAGAGCTCCCAGAACGCCATTCGATTGCGGTAGGGTCTGGTCCCAAGGGTCAACACGCTTCCGATGTCCATATAGTTGAGGGTACCTTCGGTGGCTGCCGTCCATTTCACTGGTAACAGCTCTGAGGTGGTGGGTGTTGGATCGCTGAAATCAAGAGGAGGATTTAGGTATTGTCATAAGCTTTAAACTGCTTGTAGTAGCGCGAGGCCGCACCACGGTTTTTCCCGCAGTGGTAACCGCGTAACCGCGCGATTCGTATACATTATCAGAAACCGCAAGTGCGGCCGCTTGTATTGCTTTCTTTGAGTTACAAAATTTACACGGCAAAAAACCGCGGCGGTTTAGCCATAGTGCAGCCTCTGCCTAAGGTTGAATTTTAAAGGAATCGAAGTTGGTTGTTAGATGGCGTATTGACGAATGTGGTTACAGTAGGATTGCTAAAACGAAGAAAAGTTGCGTACAACACCAACTCCCAACTGATATGGACTATCATGAGAGAAGATCCGAGCCTCAGTCATCATCATCTCAACCCATCATGGCCCCCTAATGAGCACGGGTCTCTTCTCAGAACGAGCCATAGTCAACCACGCTGGCCAAGTGCGGATTGGCGTACTTCTTACACCTTTGAGTTTTTGCGAACTCTCCGATATGCAGGTTTCCTCACGATGTTCTCCTTCACCGTTTGTAGCAAGTGACATTTAAAAGCTCAGCCTCAGTAACTACACACAAATGGGTTGCGAAGAAGATCCAGAGCAAATCAGTGTATTCCAACGTAAATAAATTAGAATACTTACCCATACTTGGCGAAGTTAGTCCACATAGTCGTCATCCTGTCCCTTAGCACCACCTCCTCATCAGTCAAATCGGCGCCAGTGTCAAACAGGTACCTGTGCTCATCACCATGCATAGCATAACCCCAGTCCCCTGGATACGAGAATACGTAGTGGTACACACTACTCGCACCATTTTGAAGATACTTTTCAGTTGTCCACTGAACCGGATAATTGTATGTGAAATCTGATAAAAATTCGGCAACTTTATCACTAACGTTCTCGGTCACTATCCCATCACCGATATAAAAGTTCCTCACTACCCGTTCCATTTCCAAAAAATCGCCTTTGAAATCGAAAATCAAATCCAGGTTTTGCGCGAACACGTCTGGTTGGAAATTCGTGTTCATCGAAGCAAATCCCAACTCGAAGCTGTTGTATCCTGAGAGTATAGCTACGGTCCTTGCTTTTGGTGCGGGTGTGTTGATCGGAAAGTCCGTGATAAACTTCTCGACGCCATCAAAGTCCTTCTCTGGACAAGTGCGCCATTTCAGTGCTAGAGCTTCCGCTGCAGCAATTACTAATTCCACATCAGCGTTTGATAGAAACGCCAAGGCTTCGTCGAGATTTTCTGTCACAAAGCCCAATTGCGCTGATATTTGCAAAGGAACGGTTGGTTCTGACTCCCTGGTGACCCTCGGTGTTGTCGCTGCTCCGCTCTGCATGATCGCTTTATTGAAAAGCAGCTCCTGTTCTGATAGAAGATGAAGGTCTATCGACATTCCACCAGCGCTCGTTCCAAATAGCGTGATGCTATCAGGATTACCACCAAACGCGCTGATATTGTCCTTGATCCATCTTAAGGCGGTGAGCTGATCTTTCAAACCCTGATTCCCTGGTACATCGGGAGTGTCGAGGCATAGAAATCCATAAGGGCCCAAACGATACTGGATCGTTACGAGGAGAACGTCATGTCTGACCAGATACCTGGGTCCGTTGTAGGAGCTGATGCTAGAACCTCCTACGAAGGCGCCCCCATGGATCCAGACCATGACTGGCATTGGGTTGGCGGTACTGGCGGAGTCTGGTACGAAGATGTTGAGGGTCAAGCAGTCAAGATTCCCGGATATGGTGTTCGTGAAGTAATTTGATTGCGGACATATTACGGAGTCATCGAAGGCTTCGAATGTCGTCTGGAAGTTGGTGATGGGGATGGAAGGCTGAAACATTTTGATATGGTTAAGTTGTTATTTGGCGTATTTGAACTATTGAATCAGTGTCCATAATATTGTATCGAAATTTGTTATGGGCGGCAGTGGAAGGTGCTTCATGCTCGTTTGCTATCTTATACTTCTTATACTCGTATATAAAAAAACACCTATAGCACTTACACACATATAGCTATCAAACGCCGCCGTTCTGTATTTAAAATTTTACTACCATACCATTTAGTCATACTTCTATTTGTCGCATAATGAATGTATGTGTAAATATTCCTTGCCGTACCACAGTACCACAAGCCGCGCGGACCGTGAAGACTAGCTCTTAGCATGTTGCCGTCACATGTCCCCGACCAAAAATCGTCTAACGCGCCTATAAATTTCACTTAAAACTAAATAATCTCAAAACTACTTACACCAAACACATTGCTCTCGTTAACTTTCGCGTACGGCACTCCGAGGAACTTGGAGTAGCCATTACCCTTCAGCCCCCTGATCAGTCCCACCCTGGTCTCCACCAATGGGTCCACCCTGAATTGAGCTTCGCAACCGATGAAAACGGCGAGCAGGAGTGTCCAATGCATGGCGGGACAACGGAATGTGGGTTAGGTGTGATGGAGAGGCACTTGAGAAAGTATCGCCGTTTGAAGATAGATGTGTTTGTGTCGGAGAGTTTTGATAAGATATACGATGAACCAGATCTTATCTTACTTCATGTTTTTAAACGCGAAATAAATCTGTATCTTGATGTTTCTATGTGGAGCATGTATGGACGAAAATATGACAGGTCTAAGGCTCTTCTCACACAACGCTCTTTATTAGCTACGCGACTGCAACGCAATCCAAAATTCGCTGTATAGATTTTCTCATATTAAATTATCTTCCATGTATAGAAATCGATCGGTTAATAACTTTTAACAAAACAGAACTGACTTTAACACCGAAAAGTAAAAATCGGTTCAGTTAGACGCGGTTAATATACCTTAATCCTTTTCCTAAGTCTGACAAATACTATGCTGAAAACCGCATCAAAATCGGTTCAACCAAACGCGAGATAATCGCACACAAATATACATACATACATACAGGTCAAACTGAGAACCTCCTTTTAAGAAGTCGGTTGAAGATTTATTATATTAATAAATTTTAGTAATCGCTGCGTAAATATCCTCAACCTACCGAAACGTGGTAACGATGGGGTCAAGGAGTTACAGCACCCAAGGGTCATGGTAATCTGGTGTACCCACCGTGTCATTCGATGGCATTACGATGAACTAATACAATTTATTGATTTGATTATTGATATATTTATTACCTTAGTTGCCGAGAATATAGAATTAAAAATTCCCCGACGTTTTGTTCAACACCATCTAGTATACTGCGGTTGAACTGTAATAAAAATATATAACACTAGCGAACCGCCCTCGCTTCGCTTCGGGACCCGTAAGTATCAGCCGCGTAGGTCTCGCTCCCGTAGGAATTTCGGGATAAGCTCCCGATCCCGCGGGATTTTCGGAAAGACAGCCTTGTTACTTTTATATTAATATGTTTGTTATGAAGCTATACCCATACTCGTCGAAGTTTTTCCCGCGTAAAATCGGATCCCGCGGGATTTCCGGGATAAAAAGTGTCCTGTGTTATTCTGGGTTATAAACTATCCGTGTACCAAATTTGATCCAAATCCATTCATCCGTTTTTTCGTGATTGAGGACCAAACATACAAATCTTCACATTTATAATATTAGTAGGATGCCACAGAATTCGCATTGTGCGAGTATTTTTGGCGCGCGAAAATGTTTAATGAATTTTTTCACAACTTCTACAGAGCAGTTGAGTGGAGGGAGTTTTTCCCGTGTAAATCTCGATCTCGCGGGAAGTCCGGAACAAAAAGTAGCCTATATACTGCTCCATAACCTTCTCTACCTTCCACGGAAAGTCCCATAAATATCTGAACCCGCGACCTATTTCCCGAATATGAGTTTTTCCCGCGTGAATAAGGATTCCACGGAATTCCGGGATAAAATTATCCTGTATATTGCTCCAAAACTGCCTCTATCTCCCAGTGAAAGTCCTATAAAAATGAAACTCGCACCTTCGCGCATAGTAGTTTTTCCAGCGTGAATCCTGATTCCGCTGGAATTCCAGGATAATAAGTGGCCTATGTTTTGCTCCAGAACCTTCTCTATCTCTCAGTGAGTCTCACAAAAATCTAAGCCCGCAACAAAAATGACAAAACTTAAGTCAACTCGAATAAACACTGCACCTCTAATTGTACCAACTTTATCCCCATTTTTGCATCCTTTGCTGGCTATTTTTTAAATACTGATTTTACATTGAAAATTACTTATTTCACTGTAATAATTTTTAAACATGGGGTTAAAATCATTTTCAGTTTAGTCAGAAAGTTACCTTAAAAATTTACAAATTCCCGCATTCTTTTGTGTTTTTTTTCTTTTCCTTACAAAATATCGAAAAACTGAGAAACACGTATTCTATTAATTTAAGTGATAACCCTTTGTTGCAAATTTGAAGTAAATCGGACGACGTTATAAAAAAATTCCATACAAACTTTAGTCACCTATCCCTAGGGAACCTAAATATTATTCGAAAAAAAAAGTAGCCTATAATAGACACCAGTATATAGGTAATAACTTTACCAAGTTTCAATGAAATCCATCCAGTGGTTTAAGCGTGATGATCGGTCAGACAGACAGACAGACAGACAGACAATAAATAAAAAAAATATAATTTTGAGTTCTATCTCGATATGTAAGTGCCCCTTAGTCGAAATTTCAAAAAAATATTCAATGTACAGAACACGTGCTCCTACAGTTTTATTATAGTATAGACTAGCTTTTGCCCGCGGCTTCGCCCGCGTGGAATACAGTTATATCGCGAAACGGGATTTTTCATACAAACTTTCATCCCCTATTTTAAGCCTCAATCAAACACAATTGAATTCGTTTTTATCGCGAACCGAGGAAGTGGGAAAGGGGGAACATCAAAAACTATCTTTCTGGGAAAATTCATCTAAATCGTTCATGCGGTGTAGATTTTTCATATAAAGTTTCATCCCCTATTTCAGCTCTTTAGGGGTTGATTTTTGAAAATAGAATAGCTTATGTGTGTCCCTGGGTTATGAGCTATTTTTACGCCAAAAGTCATAACAATCAGTTAAGTGGTTTAGATTTTTCATACAAACTTTCATCCCCTATTTCAAGCCTTTAAGGGTTGATTATTGAAAAATTAGCCTATGTGTAACTCTGGGTCTTCAACTATTTTCATTCCGAATTTTATCCAAATCGGACCGGTGGTTTAGCCGTGAAAACGTCACAGATAGAGAGACAGACTTTCGCATTATCGCATGAAAATGCCTCCAAAAATCTCGTTTTCAAAAATAGACCCACAGACGACTAAACACAATCGCGTCGTTGTCAACAGTGATGTCGAAGTTCGCGGTGCGCGTCGACGCGGCGGTGTCCGCGCTCGGCGGCGGCGCGGGCGGCGCTCTCGACGAGAACGACTTCATCGACGCGTCGCGGCTCGTCTACGACGCGGTGCGCGAGATACGACGCGCCGTGCTCATGAATAGGGTGAGTGATGCTTACTTGTAGTCGGTTGAGGTCGACGGAACCACACTGTGAGGAGTTCCCGTTTTTGTTGACAGAATTCCGCGACACGGGGTTCTTAATTATGTTTTGTTTAGTTTAACGTGACTGAACTGATTAAATGCAAACGGGTATCCGCGTTTTTGGATCGTTTTATCAGTATTTTGGTCCAGTTGTGTGGTTCAGGGTAATGGTGTATAAATTCAAATCTTGAGTACCCAATTGATGTAGGGCTTTGATAAAATACCTGTTTTCGTCATTTCTCTACGATATTATCAGTTAACTGTTAATACTGTTACTTCGGTCAAGTTGCCACTGTTGAAACTTGAAAATAGATGGTTATTTTACGGATAAGATTTACTAATTCGAAACAAAAAATATACCATTTCAAACTTGGACTATGATATAGGACGAAGAAGAACTAGACCCTGAGGACGTAGAATTGGACGAGCAATGCACACTGGAGACGAGGAGCAAATGTGAGAGATATCTCCGTCCTTGTCGCTCGCATGTGTTTCACGTCCGTTGTCCCTGGGTGGAAAAGAGATATCAGTTTTGTGGATGCTACTGTTCCCAATTTCTTTATATTATTTACCGTCAAGAAATTGATAGAATTGTTGCTGTTTCTAAAAAGGAGTTTTCATCCGTTGCAAAATTGATATCTCTCTCTTAACTCGTGTGAATCAAGGGTACTAATGTGTGCGTGCATGGAGGTAAATTTCGTCTATTTTATGTTCAATGTCAACTATCTCTGGGAGGCCATTTTGTTTTTTTTTGTATTCATGTTGCGTTACTCGTTTTTGTTTATCATTTAAACGTGGTGTATATTTTGCTTTACATTGTATTTATGTTGGTTTTCTTTTCGCTAACGCAAAGTTGCGGTGATGAACTTTTATTGTTTTAATCATATGATTACTTTTCTCTTCCATGTTCTTATTTTGAACAGTTTTTTTATTCCTTTCAAGTTTTCATAATTTTATTATCGGATTTTTAATAAGATTTGTTGTTTATCAAATAATGTGTGTTACTACCAATAACTGACATTAAATTAATTGTATAAAAACTTTAAAATATCTTTATTGATGTGAATTATAAAATATCTGGACGAATAAGATTCATCGCCACAACTGCTAGTTAGATCAAGCGTTATGATGCCGCCAGCATCGCATGCTAAGTGCTGTGTGTGTATGTATTGCATGTCCGCCATTCGCCATACCACTCACGTCACCGCGTAGACGAGCGACGATTTGGACACTGACACCGAGTTTGAACCCGTCGAGGATATGACCATGGAGACCAGAAGCCGATGTGAGTATTTGTAGGTTAGGTTAGGTCTTATTCGACTGTTAAGATTTAAAATATGAGGGTGAATTATTTGAATTATGTTTGGTTCATTTTACAGGTTGATTACGTTCATAAAACTGTAGAATATCGATGTCATTACTTGGGTTTATATTTATTCATAGTTGTAACTGGTCTCTTAAATAGCGTTTGATACGATAATTGTTAGAAGACTTTTGAATTTAGAATGAGAAGGTAGTTGTTATGTGTGTAAAGAAGGAAAATCTAATTGATAATTTAGATAAATTAAAATTAATCAGTCGAAGCCGCACTAATTTTCATAAAATTTCATTGGTCTGGAGTACCACAAGGCAGTACACCTGGTCCATCATGCTTTACTGTAGAGACATACCATTAATCATTACATTAGTGGGTTCATTAAGGTTTTTTAATTTTATTTTTGTCATGGGTAATTATTTTTAGAAACAAAATAGAAATAGATGGAGTTTTGCATAGATAGAATTGAAATGATTTTTGGAGAAAACGTATAGTGAATGTTTTAGATAATAGGTTTTAGATAAGTATTTGTAAGCTTTTTGTGTTATCAGCAGAGAATTAAGGTGCATGGTAAAAATTTGTAAGTATATGATTAATTTTCCAGATACAATTGAGATTCTTACTATTATTTGGTTCATGATCTGCGAATTCGACGACACAGTAATTTAATATGAAATTTATTAGTTAGGGCATTTTATACTTATCTATTTATTGAGATAATTTAAAGACTCAACATTTTAGATGATTCTGAAATTAAATCAAAATTTTCAAGTCGACGAATACGCAGACCCCAAAAATGTGTATTTGAAAGTGGTATTATCTGTCGACAGCGAGCGCGCACACCGGCGAGCATGGCGTCGATGAATATCCCGATATTAGTGGCATTACTAATGCTAGGGTAAGTTATTTTTTTATTTAGTTCTAGTATAAAAAAATCATGTAAGCATGTTCTAGGTTAACTGAAAGTGATCGCTTGTAGCGATAAGATGGACCATTTGTCTACACTATGTGAAATGGTGTCTAAAAAAGTTTTTGTCTTGTATTTATAACACCAAAAGACTTCGCCAATGCGTTGCAGACCAAGCTCAACATGACCAGTTGTTTGGCGGCTGCCACGTGAGCGAGGGTGGTAGCTAGCCATTCGGGCTTCAGTTCCACCACCAAGCTAGTAATACACTCTGAAATTACGTCACTAAGCGGCAGAGGAGAGGCGGGGAGGGAGGGGGGTCTGGATCTGGATCGAAAATCCGATTTACCCTCCCTTGTAACTCAATTGAATTTCAGAACTCTTTTCCCCTCTGGATCAGGAGCTGGTTACACCTATGCGCTTGTATGTAACGTGACCAAATAAACCCCAACAGGAAGCGATGCGCAAGATGACAGAGGAGGACAAACGGAAGATTCTGCAGCAAGTGGAGCTGTTCAGACGCGAGAAGATGACGTTCGACAACGAGGTGGCCAAGTGGGACGACGCCGGGAACGACATCATCATGCTCGCGAAGCACATGTGCATGATTATGCTCGACATGACAGACTTCACCAGGTGAGGGGGGTATATTGGGGTGCCATGATGGATGATAAGATGGGATTACCAGGTGAGGGCAGATTAGCGTATGGGGAGGTAATAGATGATTTGGGTGGCTTAACCGAGTGAAGGGAGGTTGGGTGCAGTGGGGTGATGGATGATTTGGCTGGATTTATCAGGTAAGGGGAAGTTGGGGAGCGGTGAGGATTGCTAGATGATTTGGCTGACTTAACCGAGCGAGGGGAGGTGAGGATTGATAGGAGATTTTAGACGACTTGGGTCGGCTACTAACCACCACCAATCTGCACTGGAGTAGGGTGGTAGGGATTTTTTCACTGAAAGCGAAAAACAGCTGACAGTTAATCGTTTCTCGCCGGCGGGAGGATGACTGCTTTAGGATTACCCACTAACAATTGTTTCGTGTTCTGTCCACCAGGGGGCGCGGACCATTGAAGACCACAATGGATGTCATCAACGCTGCCAAGAAGATTTCAGAGGCTGGCACCAAGCTGGACAAACTGACTCGTGAGATTGCTGAACAGGTGGGTTGATCCTCAACCAGGAAATCTGTGCTCTAATATATTTGACTAAAGGTTCAAAATCGATATTTATCAATGAGATATCATAAAGAGTTACCTACGAGTAACAAATCTGTAACTTATCGCTCTGTAAATTAAAGGTATGTGAGAAAAACTATTACCGGAAGTCTTTATTAACGCAATAGACCACCAAAACAACGATTTTTAAGAATCTTGCTTTCTTTGTCTGTGGTTTTGTTCTTGTTTAAACTGCTTTATCTATTTGGGGCCGGTTTTCATCCAATATTAATTTTTATTTGGTTATGTGCCCTCCAGTGCCCGGAGTCTTCGACGAAGCAGGACCTGCTGGCGTACCTCCAGCGCATCGCTCTCTACTGCCACCAGATTCAGATCACGAGCAAAGTGAAGGCCGACGTACAAAACATCTCGGGAGAGCTCATCGTTAGCGGGGTGAGTGTTGACGGAGAGAGAGAGAGAAAGAAGGAGAGAGAAAGAAGGGAAAATGGTAGGGATGGGGTTTGGTGATTTGGTTCGATATTGTCTAATTCATAGTTTTGGGGCATAGTGATTTGGCCCGATATTTTCAAATTCGTGGATATGGGGCATAGTGATTTGGTCCGATATTTTGTAATTCATATTGTTGGGGCGTAGTGATTTAGCGCATATTCCATAGTACATGGATGGAGTGGGTACATAATAATTTGGCCCGATATATTTGATTTACTGGAATTAGGATTTAGTTATGTCGCTGATAATATTTAATTGCTAGACAGTTGCAGAATATATTTAATTGCTGGAGAGGCACAATGATTTGGCATTACACTCTTTAATTTGTAGAAAGATATTTGCTTTCATTGCATTCATTGCAAAAGATAGGTCATAGTGATTTGGCTCACTGTAGTTTTATTACTAAACATGGGGTTATGCCCCTATCACTATGGTGATTTGGCCTGATATTCTTAAATTATTGAAATTAATACAGATGGGGCATAGTGAATTTGCCCCATATTGATAGTGATGGGGCATAGTGATTTGTCCCCGATATGATTGATATCGTATAGAGAGGGTATTGTGATATGGGCGGATGTTCTTTTTTTATGTTGATAGCCGGCAGAAGGGCAGAGAGGGGCGGGCCACATGATGGTAAGTAGTGACCGCTGTAAGTAGACCTCTGATACAACCTCTGATGCGACCGAAAAACGTACCGCATTGATGTGGTATTCGTTTTAAATGTCAGACAAATGATAAAGATACATTTCAGATTAACGACGCGAATTTAAAAGACCATAAGTAAATTTTGCTTACAAGCATTGAACTGTGATATAGATGGTGAGGTCACGTGGTCTATTATAGATGGAGGGTGGTAGCTAGCCAGGCGAATAGAAACCCTAACTACATGCAAATAAGGTTTAAAACTGTATAGTACAGTTCGGTCTATAAGCCTTGTCCATTTTTGAAATACAAATTACCCAGACCACTATTCAATGGCCTGCGAAACGTATCGCTTAATTACTATTGACGTTTCATTTCTAGCTGGACAGCGCGACGTCACTCATCCAAGCTGCGAAGAATCTGATGAACGCGGTGGTACTCACGGTGAAGGCCTCGTACGTGGCCTCGACCAAGTACACGCGCCAGGGCACGATCGCTGTGAGTATACGCTCGTTTGTGCGGCGTGTGTTGGTGTGAGTGTGTGTGTGTGTGTGCGTTGGTGTGGATGTGTGTGTGCGTTTGTGTGAATGATGCGTCTAGGTTGCTTGTATGGATGCGTTTGTATAATGTATAACATTCGTTAATACTAATTCTAAAAATATTATACGGTTGTATTGTACTTGCCTGATACGTAATAACTATTGAACGTAAGAAGAAAATTTGGCATTTATATTATTCGAGGGTAGTAGGGAAGCACAATTACTCTCTTGCCTGATTCATATTATTATTTAATCGAATTCCACGCAGGAAAGCCGTGGGTAGAAGCTAGTACGTTATGTGTGAAACTTTTGAAACTAGAGTACTAACAAACAGGAATAACCATGAGGAATAACACACATATTGTGTGTGCGTGATTGCATGTGTGCGTGCAAATTGCGTTTATATACATGTTTGTGCGTCTGATTTATATATCTGTGTTCATGTGTGAATAAGTTTTGAAAGTATAATTTAAATAAAAAGTTTAAATCAATTCAACGTAATGTGCTGTGGTATAATACCTATTACATAATGAATGAGTGGGGTTTAGCCCAGCTGTGGGATAGTGGGCTGAGATGGAAAAAAAATAGATTCTGCATGATGGATACTAAACTGCTAACTTAGGCGAAATAAGAGCTTTTATAGTGAAAGTTAAGCTTTTGAATTAAGCTCCTTGAATTTAAGCTCAGTGCAGTGAGAATGTTGATTTGTTATTCATTAAACTCCAACGACATGCATGCATGTCACGAATGCATAGTACGTTCACTATGCATTCGTGACATGCATGCATGCTATACAGGGTGTTTTTAATTTTATGCGTTTATTGCTGTCACGGGTATACTGGTTGTTGCGTTCAGTAACAACACCCTGTATAATATTATTATACTTACAGCTAAGTAATTTAGTAAATATTTTTTGAAGTGAAACTTCTTTATCGGCGTTGGAAAAAAATTTTCGTCGCATTTTTCGGTTACGCTTTGACCTGGCTTTGACGCGTTACGCTTTGACGTGTTACGCGCCATCTTTATTTTAAATCATTGTCAAATTTGAAATTTGATTTGTCAATGTAACTCTGATGTCTTTTGCTTTCTATCAAAATTATTTTATAACCAGCCAGGTTTGTTTTGACTTGTTTGTGGCACATTGACATGACATAATAATGCACAGACTAGCTAAAGATTAATGTTTCGTTATACGGTATGCAACGACTAGTCTTTTTGGTAAAATATTTAATAAAGGTTTTTAAGTGCAATATAACAGTAAATAAATTATAACTAAGTATTCAAAGATAGTTTAGGATGACTATTATAGTGATTTTTCCGGTGGAGTAGGGATAGCATGTCGCTTAAGTGGAGCTACTCCCACCACCAGTTTACCGTTCAGAAATACATGTGCAGTCTCCTCACCTCACAGATGAAAACAGAGTGGGAGAAATGCATAATTAGCGATTGATGCACTGAGTTGCGAACAATGACGATGATGAACAATACAATACAATACAATTAAATTTATTTATAATTATAACAATATATTTATATTAAGACATTATTATATATATTGCCGTAAAGAAGTTTCACTTCATACGTGTGTACACTAGTACACGCACACAATTTTTTTTAATATAAGATATTTATAACAAATTTGTGTCAAATTGAAATTTATTGTGGTGACATTGCACTCGCGTCTTAGGCACTTCTCACATTACGCTATTTATTAGCTACGCGACTGTGACGCAATCCCAAAATTTGTATGTATCTGACACTTTTCACTGACAGGAGACGCGTCTACGATGCGACAAAAGTCAGTCAAAAGTGTCAGACACATAAGTACAAATAAAAGTATACAATTAAATTCAAAATTATACACTCTCTAAATTCCAATCTGACATCGGTATAATTGTATTGTATAATGTAATATAATACGCTGCTAACTCGCTGGCTGGACAGAATAACTACGTAAGTTGTATAATGTATACTGTATAAAATGTATAATTTGACGGTCTGTATTTTTATGTCGTAGCAAAGCACAATGGTTTTTATGGCAAGTGATTTAAGAACTGAATTCCTTTTCGTTAACGATATTGAAATAAATCACTTGCCATAAATTTTATTTTATTTTATCGATAAATTATTGAATATTATATTATTTGTATAACTATACAAGTAATTTGTATTTTTAATTATTGTTGTATCTCTTATTATATTATTTTATTTTTAATATCTCGTGTTTTACGTTCAGCGTGAAATTTGTTTCTATTTGCAAAAAATCTGTCTTTTAACATTTTCTATTTAATATTTTGCTTCTAAATCTCTTATTTATGACATGTAATTATGACATGTATGTTTTAATATATTTTTGTTTGATTTATTAAGAATATTTAAATAATAATTCATGAAAAAATATAAGACAGGAAAATATGAAATGTATGAAAAATTTATAATTCTTAAAAACCTCTTCCAATAAAAATAACAAGCTTTATAATTTTAATTTATAAAATATAAATATATTTTACTTAATATTTTACTGTCTGTCTTCACTGTATTTTCAACTTTATGTATATGTAATTAAAGCTGTGTTTGTGTTCGCATGTGCCTGGAGTAGCGCGTCACTTGTAAGTGTATGTCTCGCATACGTAGTTGTTATACAACGTATTTATATATCTGTATTATTAGTGAATGCTTCGTAGTAACATAGTGTATAAATGTATATATTTTATGTATAATTTCTAGGGGATATATGGGCATTTTTTTTAAGATTTTGAGTCTGTATAAGTAATCAAAAGTTTACATTGTCATACCATCGTAGTAAGATTTACTGTTACATTTGGCATGGAAAAAACTACCACAATACGAGGACAAATTTTAGTCTGTCACATTGTCGGTTCTGGAAATTGAACTCGAGACACCTTATAAAGACATCCACTATCAACTGAACAGACACAAGAAATTTTACAATAATTATATTACTTATTAACATGAGTATCATTCAAGACCTTTGTGCGTCATCTCCATTTTACTCGCGGGTAAATTTTTAAATTTGCAAGAATGCATATTATTCGAAGTCATTACATCTTCGCTCAACTTTCTTGAGGCCGCGTTACGCAAATATTTATGTTTAAACATTCCGACTTTTGCATATTTAAGTGTGACCTTGAATAAAACCCGTTCAATACGGTCACTAACTGACAGGGTCACAGTTTGATCAATACAGGGTCACTAACGGTGAAGTTATAATGTTGTGATGTCATTTGAATTCATTTCGTCTTCCGATATGATTTAAAAATGATGTAAGTTAAGAGAGAAATGAGTCGCCTGATAGTAAGTAAAAGGTCTCTGCCAAATGATGCGACCGACATCTTTGTATTGCCATTACAACAATTGTTCCAAGGTCACACACTGTTTCACTCACTCGACTCCAACTGATAGGGCAGCATAGCGAGACAGTAGCAAACGTATCGCTGCTGTCACGCGTTACTTACGCGACTAACTGTCGAAAATAGTGATGCGTGCAAGCACAAGCGTGCACTATTGTATCGCTGCAAAATATATCCGTTGATAACAACTTTTGTTGACACGACACCAGCTGGCTGGAAATAGCCAAATATATTTCCAAGTTCTTCATTGTATCACTATATCTTTATCGTAAATTTATCGCATTATTTTCCGCGTCTTTCCACTCGCCACAATTTAATATCAGCTAACCAAACTTTAAATTTCTACACTCTTATCTTCTATCAATCTCTTTCGCGCCTCCCCAGTCGCCGATAGTGGTGTGGCGGATGAAGGCGCCGGAGAAGAAGCCGCTGATCCGGCCGGAGAAGCCGGAGGAGGTGCGGGCCAAGGTGCGCCGCGGCAGCCAGAAGAAGCAGCCGAGCCCCGTGCACGCGCTCGCCGAGTTCCAGAGCCCCGCTGATAGCGTGTAGCGCAGGTGAGGGGGACATATACAGGGAGGGGGAGACAGATATACATATACACACAGGAGCCTTGTCAATGGCGTGGAGGTTAGAGACTGAAGAAGCAGCCGAGCCCCGTGCACGCGCTCGCCGAGTTCCAGAGCCCCGCTGATAGCGTGTAGCGCAGGTGAGGGGGACATATACAGGGAGGGGGAGACAGATATACATATACACACAGGAGCCTTGTCAATGGCGTGGAGGTTAGAGACTGAAGAAGCAGCCGAGCCCCGTGCACGCGCTCGCCGAGTTCCAGAGCCCCGCTGATAGCGTGTAGCGCAGGTGAGGGGGACATATACAGGGAGGGGGAGACAGATATACATATACACACAGGAGCCTTGTCAATGGCGTGGAGGTTAGAGACTGAAGAAGCAGCCGAGCCCCGTGCACGCGCTCGCCGAGTTCCAGAGCCCCGCTGATAGCGTGTAGCGCAGGTGAGGGGGACATATACAGGGAGGGGGAGACAGATATACATATACACACAGGAGCCTTGTCAATGGCGTGGAGGTTAGAGACTGAAGAAGCAGCCGAGCCCCGTGCACGCGCTCGCCGATTTCCAGAGCCCCGCTGATAGCGTGTAGCGCAGGTGAGGGGGACATGTACAGGGAGGGGGAGACAGATATACATACATATACACACAGGAGCCTTGTCAATGCCATCTAGCAGTCTAGGTGGAGGTGAGAGAAACAAGTAGGTATGTCGGAGGTATACGTGAGGAGGGATTTTCCCGATAGTATGTAACAGGCGTTGGTGAGAGGGACACTTACACATACTAAACATAACGAGAGAGTGGGACGTACAGTATTATATTGTTTTGTAGGGGATGGTGGTGAGAAATTTTCATAGACTCATACGCACACTTATAATTCACTTGGCATTATAAAAGCGTGTTTTTAGTTCTTTAAACTATTAATGTATTTTATTTAACTACTACATAATATTTATTTTATTTTACAGACGCTGAAAGAAAGGAGTGCTGGAAAAGAAGAAGGAAAGTTCACAATTATTATTTATTATGAATTTAAATTTATCGACATTTATGATTTGAATGCTCACTTTACATATTCCATTTTGTGATTTTGTTTCTTTCTCACTTCAGTTGATTGTATAATTTGATTTCAATTTGATGTATAATTTCTCAACAGAGGAACAACAAGAATTTGGTTTAAAGAATCAAATCAAATCAAATCATTTTTTGATTTGATTTGGTTTAAAGAACGATATACAATTTAACTTAAATATGATACTTGATGTAGTATGACATATATTTATTTATAATACATAAAATATATTTTAGTATTTTATATCGAGCTCAAATTTTGTTAATTGGGTCGAAATGTCGATATAAAATACAATATCGTGAGTACCTACATATTGCATCATAAGTTGAAAATAGAATTCAAAAAACATGTACCTATGAGAACATACAAAATGTATGAGGGGATGTTAATTGTACGCGGTACCAATTAATTTTGAACGTATGGTGAAATCGACTCATTTGTTTGTATGTGTGTATAAGTAGACTGATGTGCAGACGAGCCACCTGATGGTAAGTGGTCACTGTCGTCGCACATTACACCGAATACATTCTAGGCAAATCAACGTTTCACAATGAAAGGGGATCCGCCAAAATTGACCCAGGCCCGGCGCCAAAGAAATGTACCTCAGTTTTAAGAGTAAATATAGTAAAAATATTGTATATATATGGTTTTCCTAAATTCACATGCTAACACATTTTTTTTCCCGTTGAATTTTCATAGGCGCTCTATGTAAAAAATACATTTTTAAGAGAAACGTACTATATTCATTGTACTATACCATTGTAATACTGTGATTATGGCATATAAGCATGTATAATGTATATTATATTTACATATTTCTCATTTGCAGTTATATTTTTATTTAGAAAAAATTAACTATGAAAAAATTACCTAGAAGTTCGAAACTATGAAAAAGTGGAAAATAATGAACTATGAAAAACTGCAAATAAAAGTTATTTCAATATAATATACATGCTTAAATGCCATAATCACAGTATTACAATGGTATTGTACAATGAATAATGACGTTTCTCTTAAAAATATATTTTTTTATATAGAGGGCCTATGGAAATTCAACGGGCAAAAAAAATATGTTAGCATGTGAATTTAGGAAAACCGAATATATACAATATTTTTACTATACTTACTCTTAAAACTGAGATACATTTCTTTGGCGCCGGGCCTGGTTTTTTTTTTGTATGGGATTTGGCGGATCTCCTTTCTTGTTAATATTTATTTAACAGTTTGTTTGTTTAAATAATGGGGTACTACTCAACCAGCCAATTTGGCAGATTTAAAAAGTTATATTATCAGCAAAGTATAGCAAGCAAAGTATAATCTGATATCATTCACATTTTTATTTTAAAATGCACTCTTGGAAAGAAAAAAATACAAAAATGTTCTTTTCAAGGTGGCATTGACGATAACGCCATGTGAATATAAGCCATTCTTAATTTCTTTTTTTTTTCTTATCTTATACATTAAGTAAATATATTGATTTCATTTTATACACTAAATGTCTTAATAATAAACGCTGTATAAAGTTATTCCATGTTTAAAATTATTTGTCCCTGTCATACGATTCTCTGAAGTCAAAGATAAGAAAGAGACAAAAAAATTAAACACTGAATAACTTTATACAGTGTTTATTAGTAAGACAGTAAGTAAATGTTCAATTCAATTACTACATTAAGTTAAAATTCAAATATTTTTTTACATTAAGTAAATATTTTAATTATACATCGTATCTATGTATAGCCTAAGTGAGGTACAATAATCGGGGCAGCCAAATTTTTTAGTGATAATTTTATATAAATTATTGTAGGTATTAAACGCTTTGGAGCTTTTTGTACTAAACTTTTTTAATTCGTAGATATAGATGGCGTTGGATGTGCTCTAGAACTATACATTGTGAAAATGTATAAAGAATTTCTTTAATTTTTTACTTTACAGTTGCTAAGTAGTAAAAGTGTTAAATGTGAAGGCGATAATTATTGCAGTGTTTGATAGGATTTATAAATTACTTTTTTTATTTTTACCCTGTATAAGTTATGGTTTGGCTATGATCCCACCTGATAGTGAGTGCCAACATTTATTCACTCATATTTTATATGAATTTCCTGCTATAAGTTTAAAATTCAGAACAATTTTTAGAGTGTATAGTTTTAAAAATGCATACAACGCCGTTATTCAAATATTATGTAGTTTATTAATAAAATGTGTAAATTATTAATCATTATTATTTAAATAGTACTTGCGAAAAGATTTTTCATAATCTTATTTTATTTTAATGATAAACAAAATATTTATTATGAAAATTCGTTCACGTAATTAAAATATAGTATTCTTTATTTTTTATAATTAAAAAACTCAGTGTTTTATCAACTTTATTAAAATGTAACTGAAATTTAATTCAATAACTCAAAACTAGGCAAAACATACTGTGTTCTTCAGAGATATTGTAGCATTCCAATGGTGAAAGATTGTTTGAAATCGATCCATTGATTATTGAGTTTATTTGTTACAAACATACAAATCTTTCTTAACAATTATTATGTAACAATACTGCCATGGGCGTACCCAATTTTTTTCAGTTCAAATCGGAGTTTTACAGAGTAAATACTTCATAAAAACCTACTTACGCCCATAAAAACTTTTGAATATTGGATATTCTGAGACTTGATATTACAAAAATAAATAATAATGATTAATAACAATATAACAACACTAGATATTAGTATAGGAAGTGCAAGTATTATAGATAATAGATATTTTACAATAATTATACTATGAAATATTGTTATTTAATGGGATTTAATTGGATGATTTTCCGAATAGTATGTTTTAATTTTCTTTTGTTTCTCCATAACCGCTCTTAAGATTTTAGATTTTTTTTGGAAAGAACTTCTTTAATGCATTGTACGATTGGAAGCTGGCAAATGAAAAGTGTAAGATTTTTGCGTAACGGAAATGGGAATGATACGCTATTGGCTGAGCCCGGCCATACATGCGCGCTTATTGGTCAATCAATTTTATTAATAGCAGCCAGTAAGGTATCAGCTGTCAGGTGCGGTATGTCAGATGTTCACGTGTCAGAGTTAAAGTGCAACAATATAACTTTGTTCCAACTGAGTGTTCTACGAGACTCGTGTATTTTTTTGTTTAATTTTGGGTTAAATAATTTGGGTTAAATAATGACTGACATGCTTTTCGGAAATTCATTCAGTATATAATACTATCAATGTGTTCTTGTATGTAAAATCTTTCTACGAGTAGTAAATGTTATGAAAATTATTTTGAAGTTGTAACATCCAATCATGTTATGGTATAAAAACGTTAGATGCGCCCTTACAGTAAAACCAACTTAACCTTGAAATGAAGAGAGGCGCTGTCGGACGCATTGAACCAATCATCGATAGGTAAGTAGCAACTGACAGATGAATGACCACAACGTACTTATGAATGACTTTTTAACATGGCGGCGTTAGTTCTAATTTTTGCCATTTCAGAGATAAGTTGGTGGCTCTGTACCATACTTCACACGCACGAAAATATGTCGTCGTTGAGATGAGTGAGCCCACTCATCCCGTCGTAGTCATTAGTTGGAAGCGGTGAAATAGTAATCTCTTCCTGTGACTTCAGAAAGTGATCTAATAACTCAAGAAAAAATATATTAAATGGTATTAACTATTACATTTCATTAATTATTTCCACCATTTCTAAAAGAATTACCTGCTCTGTTAAAATAGTGTCTATTATGTAATTAATAAGACGTGGATAGTTATTGGAAGTGTAGGGCGCATCTAACTTGTTAAATCTCTGAGAGCAGTCTTATCGCTTAGGGACTATGAATATTTGCATCAAGTATGTACTTAAAATAAATCATTAAAAAAATTCAAGTGAAAAACATGATGAGTTAGTTTTACATACAAGAACTCCAAAATATTTAATCGTTAGAGTAAAATTATGACATTTAGACTGTAATACACATTACGTTATTGGACCACTTGTTTTGTCTATACTTTACGGTAAAAACAAATTTATTACCTGTGCTTAAAGTTCAATTTAGCTTGTAAGTAAAGTTTACTTACGACGTTTTAAATCCTCGCCGTCAATCTACAATGAACCTTAATGTCAGGGACGGAAGTAGCATAAATTTGTGTGGGGCAATAGGGAATACAACGCAAAGCTCGGCGTAGATGGCGCCATCAGCACATACAGTAAACAAATCATAAGCCGCGTTCCGTAACTTGACCAAAACGTTTAAATTTCTATGACAAAGTGTCGCTTTGGTCGTTTTCGTCCAGTTACGGAACGCGGCGGTGTATGTGCTAGTGCTGCACTCTGGCGCCAAAATTTGGCAATAATGTCTCCTATTCTATATTGAACGCAGAGTATAGCTTCTACTCGTATTTTGGTACCAATAACGTTGTGTACATTTGTACTAGTTTTTCAATATTGACACCGATGTAATTGTCAAATATACATTTTGTGATTGAAGTTTTTGTTTTTTTTACATCGAACACCCAGTGACGTCATGACTAGCCTGAATCATGCTATCAAAATTTTGTAGGAACTTCACAAGCCTATGGGTTGAGAAGATGAAACAATTCAAGTGGGGCCGCTGTTCACAGATGGTCATTTAGCGTACAAATCTGTATACGTACGTACGTACGCATGACAACAAATGACACACAATGCGTAAAAGAAGATAGCATCATAGTCTTCTTTTTAACATGGTATTTTTGATCGAAGGAATTACATATTAATTCCTTTAACGCGTAGTGAGGTAAAATAATAATTATACAAGGGAATAAGAAATAAAACAAAATATAGTTATTCAATATTTTAATTCAAAAAATAACGAGACAAAAAATCAATACTTAATCACTAACTTTATTGAAATGGCACAATGAGTTTCATATAAACAGCCGTAAAATATTTTAATTAGTCATTATTGGTTAAGCGGTCACTACAAAATTAACAATAAAAAGCCTAGACGACCCGAATGGCCCAATGGTTATGCCGGATCGCTGCGCTGTTCCAACGGTCCTGGGTTCGATTCCCGGTGATGCGGAAATTTGAATGATGAGATTAAATTATATTTAATAACTTTCTACAAAAAAAATAACCAACTTCAACATGGATAAGTAGAGATAACCCAAAAATAACCCGTCAGATGTCGCTCAATGGGACCACACAACAAGCACCAGCTTTCGAATGAAACATGAATCATCAAAATCTGTCCACCCAGTCGAAAGTTCTGAGGTAACAAACAAAAAAATACAGTTGAATTGGGAACCTCCTTTTTTGAAGTCGGTTAAAATAGCACTGATCATCGTTGTAAAATATTCATGCAATCCGAAGCTCTTTTAGGAGTCATTTTCATGCAGCGATACTGTATACGATAATGTATGGTTTATGTAAGTCTTCTTGTACATCGTCTATGATTAAAAGCTAAAATTAAGTAATTAATTATAACTCGACAAAACTTATCGCCGCCAGACGTATGATTTAAAAATCTAGCTCCTGATTATATTCGAGTCGCCGCTCCTTATAGCTATAGATAACAGTATTTAGTCTTGTCACAAATCAATTTTTGTAATATCATAGAGATAGGAATGTAATATGATGTAAAATAATTGTCAAATCTATTTTTAAACAATTAATAATTAATTGGTAACTTTGAAGTTTCAGATCATTCCTTATATCATAGAATTTATTTACAAGTTTTAATTTAATCATAATACCCGTAGTGTCTAAACGTTATATTAATTTTTACCTGCATTTCATTTGGACGAATTGTACAGATCTGGTTATATTTTAAGAGGCATCTTTGTCCTCTAGGCAACACTACCCAAATTAGAACAAGACTTACTAACAATTACTAACTACTACTAACAACTACTAACAGCACTAACTATCACTACCAGTCCCTGCCCCAGTCCTACTACTACCGAACTGCCCAACTACCGTTCTACCGCCGTCTGCTGACTGACTGACATCCTACTGCTGGTGTGAGGCTTGTTCTGTGTCCGTCACAGTTGTCATAGCTATATATAGATTATTAGGCACAATTCTTATCAAACATTTACAAAAACTAGTAATTACACAAAAATACACCTTAAAACAACACTGTAAGGCACAAATTCAGCTGATTTTCACTCTCTTAGTGCTATTTCCACCTTCGTTGTCTTCCAAATCTCTTTTCCGTTGGCTGTTTCCGTTGACATCAATATTTTCTTTATTAGATTTCTTGCCTTTCCCCTTGTCCTTGCTAGTGTAGTATTCGTCGATTTTATGACAGGATTCTCCGTCCAATGGTTCCAGGATTAAGGATTCGTTCAAGACAGTATTCTTTGGTAATTCTTGGTGTTCCTCTTCGTCATCTGACTGAATGATGTTGCGTTTCGGTTTGGATTTTGAAGGGCCTGCTGTAATAGGTTAAAAGGTAAGTTAAACGACTTAGTGAAGAATCATTAAATTTTATTAAACAAAGTTTTTGGTATAAAATCACTGTCTTTGTAATACAAATTCGGTCTGTTTGTCAACTCAAAAATTACAGAACGAATTTTTATGCGGTTTTCAATGATTCATGAAGAAAGCTTGCATTTAAATTGAAATGGTATACACTCCGCACTAGTATTCCCTGTGATGTTTCAACATGGGCAACTAAACTTTAAAAAAAAATAAGCGACTTTGACTTCGAAAAGTACCTATAAATAAAACAAAAACTACTTGCTAGATGTTGCTTAAATGTAAGGACCACACGACAACACAAGCACCAGTTTTAGTCAGTCAGTTTAGTCTCATATTTCATAAATGGGACCACACACACCAGTTTTAGTCAGTCAGTCAGCAGACGGCGGTAGAACGGTAGTTGGTCAGTTTGTTAGTACTAAGACTGTGGCAGGGACTGGTAGTGAAAGTTGACATCAAAACCTCTATGTTACCTTCAATCTCCTCATCATTAGCATCATTAGCAGCGCTGGTGCTCGCAGTAACCACGTAGAAGTTGGTGATGGGTTTCTGCCACTTGGGAGTCTCCCGCGGACACACAGGGTTACCACCGGAGTAGCTTCTGGAAGACTTGCTTGTGCCTGGAGAAAGTTTGGAATTATTATTAATTATTATATAGTTATAATATTGAAGCGCTCATAGCGGTTTGCGTCGATCCCAAGTGATCGACTAAGTTAAGCAACAGCGGGCGCGGTCGGTAGTTGGATGGGTGACCGCTAGTGGCAAAATTTCTTGAGCGCTTCCGTGCCTCGGAGGGCACGTAAAGCCGTTGGTCCCGGTTGTTATCGATAGATAGCAGTCGATAAGTCATGTCGGAAGGCCTTCGGGCGGCTTGAAAACTTCCGATACTGGGTTGGCTACTAACCCCTCCACCCATCCGCACTGGAGCAGCGTGTTGGAGTACGCTCTAGGCCGCTCAATAATGAGGAGAGACCCGTGCTCAGTAGTGGGCCATTAATGGCTTGTAGCCAGCCAGCCAGTTATAATAAATAATAATAATAATAATAATCATTTTATTTCAGATTGCATAGATCCATTTTTACAGTACTACAAAGTCACGATACAATTAAAAACATGTCATATTAAATTAAATTCATAATAAAAATAGGATTAAAATAATAATAATACTTTAAAATACTATAAATTGCAATTCATAAAATTCATTAAAAATCTAAAATTAAATCAAAATTCAAATAAATGCATAAATTCAAATGAAATAAATTACAATTAAAAATACACCTTAAAATTCAGTCACAATACATAGTATTAGTAAATTTAGTAGTCTGAATGTGCCTATCACAGCATAATCATATCATAAAAATAATGTGTAATGTTATTTTAAAGTGAGTATAGGTCTTCACAATTTCTCGCTTCTCTAAGTACCTCTATGTAATTTTAAAAATTAATTATCTACTTAATCAACTATCTTATCTTGCCTGAGTCACTGTTTCTGCATAAATATGATATGAGAATCTTCAAGTGGAGAGTGAATAGGCCTTATCTAAGTCAGTGCACTCAACATGGCTTCATCACCACTTACCATCAAGTGGAATCATTGTCAAGAATTTATACTTTATACTACATAGTTTATACGAAATAAAAAAAATCAAATGCACACATTGCAAATTTTGGCCTGTTAGGCTTTTTTTGAAAAAATTTAACTTTCTTAGTGTGAAGTTAAAAATTCAACTTTTGAAAAACAAAATTAAGGGGCTTCATCATGCTTCAATTATACCTACATATATTTATGAAATTAATTACTTTTAAATAACTCTTCCTACAACAGCAAAAAAGCTTCAGTGTAATTAATTAATTCATGGGGCCTCCACTCCTTTACATCCCAGGACCTCCAGAATTTCAAAACCACCTTACTATGAGCCGCTATGAGAATAGTACTTACCGGAAGTGCTAGGTGTGCTAGGCGGGGGCGCCACACTGCACCGCGCCTTATTACTCTTCCCCGCTGAAACTGGTGACAAAATTATAATATTAGGGGATTATCTTCACATGTAGGGTTGCCACATCCCCAAATCTAAAAGCCGGACAGACCAGCCAGTTTGGCCGGACATTTGGGTAAAAAAGCCGGACAGCCATTATTATTAATAATGTCAATGTTATTATAGTGTAAATAGCTGATAAGGGTGAGGCGTGGGGGGAGGGGGGGGGGGGTCATAAATAGGATATAATATAAAATGAAGTCGTCACTTAAATAGGGGAATATATTCGTATCCGAGCAACTAGTCCGGTCAATATGTGATTGTAGAGTACGCGAAACAAAGCAATTTCTTCAGAAACGTGTTTAGGGTCAAAACATACTGAAAATCCTGACGTCTAGGAGGTGAGCCCTCGGGAGGGGGGTGACAAAAGTGCCAATTTTTGTTTTTTTGGCCAATATCTCAGAAATGGTGCAATTTAGCGAGAAATTAACCCTTATAAAATTCGCTTCAACTTTGGTTCCATACACTTTTTGGATATACCCAACCGTTTTTGAAATACATGCTCCAGAAATTTGGAAATTCACTTATTCAGCGTGGTGATTATCATTTGAACCGCAAAATTAACTTACATTTTACTGTAATACTAGCTGTTGCCCGTGGCTTGGGCTGCGTGGAAGTATTTTTGACTGCAGCCCCCCTTTTATTTGTTAAAGGGCAAGGTGTGGCGTAGTTATGATTCAAATGTAAAAAGCCTAACAAAAGCCAGACAGGCCGGACACCCTTTATTTTGGCTGGACAGGCACTCAAAAAGCCTAACACTGTCCGGCTTTATCTGGACGTCTGGCAACCCTATTCACATGTATGAAAATTATGAAATTGTGCAGTGGACTACATTACTTGCTTGTACTCCGTTCACGTCGGATAAAGAATTCTTATTATTAATGGTAGCACATACAAGGTACTGTCGACAAGAATTTAAAATGCTACAGTAAATTTTGCTTACAAGCTAAATAATAAAGTTGTTTTAGCGGAGAGAGGCAATTATCCTCAGTGACCCACCACTTGCTTTGGTGATCACAAAATATCATCATGAGATGCTTGCGAATCCTCCATCTTCTCCACAAGATATGATAGGTTTAACAATATGCATTTGGCCAGTTGGACTATGGACTATAATATGTTACACTGGGTGAGGAACCCATGCTCATTCATTTTCCTGCAGAAAAAGAGCCTCTTTAAACTTTTTATCGTTAACTAGAACGCGCCCTAAGTGAGTACCAGCTGTTCGTGACAGTTCTTGTTTTTAAAAAGAGAATTTCAAGTGTTTTTTTGAACAACTTACCCTTTGCTCCCACAGAAGCCTTCGTTCTTGCCATCTTTACACAATAAAAACAGATCAGCAAATATTCGTAATCGACTTAATGTAGATATACTATCTATTAAATAAATTCGTGAACTAAAAACTAGAAAACATTAAAAATATACCTAGCACACGTTTATTTACGTTAGCAAAAATATTTGGCGCGAAAACCGAAAAATTGTAAGTTTGTACTTTGTACTATTGTCAAAGTCAAATGTCAAGTCAAATCAACTTTGATGTTTTTCGAAAAAATTAGGGCAGCGTTCCGTAACTAGATAAAAATGCCCAAAACGACTTGAAAACGATACTTTTTCATAGTTTGAACGTTTCGGGCGTTTTGGTCGAGTTACGGAACGCGGCCTAGATCTGCAGAGTAACTATAAATTCCACGGACTGAGGTTATATTATAAAAGTAGACACACGTAGACAGACGTAGCTAATTTGTGAACGTAGTTTTTCGTGTATCAACAATTCAGTAATTTTATTAAATTATTTAATTAATTACACAAATTGGTGGCTAACTAATATAAACTACTATCCATATTTTGTGTATAAACTTTGTAAGTCCTACGTTTTATCAGTTTTATCATAGATAGTCTGTATAAGTGTTGTGATCATAGAGATAATACGTTGTGCTCAGTATTTCTTTATCATCTGTTGATAATCTGTACGAATGTCAAGCGACGCATGTTAAATTACTTTCATTTCATTTCATCAATGAAGATTCAAGATATTTTCATTTTACCATCATTTTTGATTACCTACATGCGATTAAATATTGTTCTACTTAATTTTTTATGGGTATATTGTTAACAGTTTAAATGTGAAGCACAGGAAATAACTCATTTTATATAATGCCATTGAATTTTCTCTTTTGGATTTGAAACGTAAGTGTTTTCAAAGAGTATAATTTCAGCGTTAAAAGTAAAAATCTTCGCACAAATTGCACTCGTATGCAGTATTGCTTTTATTAAAACATTTCTTTACGGTACATTAATTGCCTGTTTAGTAACCAAAGGACTTTCGTAAAATAATATGTATATCCATACTGGTATTATTTGCGTTTTCAAATTATTTCAAGCGTTTCTAAAATACCGCCGACTTTATTCTACTCGAATATAAACCTGTTTGTATTTGGCTCAAAGAAATTAGTGTGTAAAATCAGCGAACGTTTCATATATTTTTATCGCAATTATTACAAGAAGTGTATTTCGTTCATATCACGGTCATTAGATATCAGTTTTAAATTGTTTGTTTTTTTTAACCGAGTTGAAAAAGGAGGTGCTAAATTAATCTTTGTTTTTTTTTCTTAAGTTTGTTACCATAGCATTCCACTGGGTGACCCAATTTCGATAGTTTTATTTGTATTCAAAAGGTAGTGCCTCATATCTAATCCCATAGAACGACGTCTGATGGGTAGTTTTTGAGTTATCTCTACTTGTGATTTTGAAGTCGGTTATTTTTATGGGAAAAGTTATATTAAAACACATAGTAGGCATGGATAAATTCAAAATGCTAATGCCTACTAATATTAAACAAACCCTAAAGTAACTTAACTTTGTGTCTGTTATTCTATGGGCAGAATTGATTGAGGTGAAAGGGGTATGGGGGATTTTGTATGAACCCCGTCCCCACCCTACAACAGTCATGGAATGCATGTCAATTTATTCATTGAGACCCAAAAAGCCTTAAGTATCTATCTTATATGCAGAAGCAATGGGATTTATTTATTATAAAAAAAAACTTTTTGGCAAAAATGCATTTATCTTTAAACAAAAATCATTTTTTCCACAAACATAAGCTCTTAAATATACTAACAATTACATATTGTCGTCTATTAAAATGTTATCTAGCATTTGTGCAGGTGCAGTAATCTCAATATGACGCCCTAACCCCATATACAAGTGCTTATCTGACCCGGTGGCCAAAATTGGAACTAATGCAAATGGCATACTGTAGTCAAATACAAAGACAGTAGCGCTTTCCTTACCGGGTCAGATAAGTTTGTGGCACTGTACCATACAATTGATATGTGCGCACAACTTCCCAATGGGATAAGAAAAAAAATTTATTAATGGTTTTTGTATAATAAAAGTTACTTTATATCTAAACATTACTAAGATCCCTATATTCTAATCATTTTTATTGCACTATGAGGAAATGTGTTAGAAAAAATAAACAATATTTCAGAATACTCCGTAATAGTATAAAATCTAAACCCAATATATTTGAAGTACATCGCCATAGTAAAAATATATCTATCCTACTAGACGCTTAAAATGACACCTAACTCAAACCTGTTGAAGGGTGGGGACACTTTTTCCCATTGTCCTTTCCATAAAAATAGTTTCGAGTTCCAAGCTTATACTTGAGTCCGCTAGAATTGTCCTCCAAACAACCTTATTAAGGGCTCATTTACATGATACCATTTTCTGGCACATGCAAGAGAAATAATTGAATGCAATAATTGCATTTCAATAATTGCCATTCCACAATTGTACGGAACTGTTTACACACAAATTATTGTATGCAATTATTGCATGCAAATTTTCTCATCTCAATATTTCTCGCCTCTGAAGACCAGGTACGATCAAAACACTTCACGCGCTGCACTCATATGAGCTTCCAAATGCAGAGACAATTCAATCTAATACAAGAATTGCATTATAAGTAATGGTTTGTGCTGTTTACACTAAAACAAAACTTGAAACCCAAGTTGTCAAGAAGATCAAGAATGTTATGAGTTGTTTAGATTATGCAAGTAATTTACTGCTTCAATTTTATTGTATGCAACAGGCAAGAAACTGGCATCATGTAAATGACCCCTAACTGTGCTCACAATTTAATTTACTGTGTAAGCAAAATTTACTTAAGGCATTTTAAATTCTCGCTGTCAATCTACAATAAACTTTAATCACATGAAGTAGCATTCTAAGAAGGACTCTAAGCTCTTCCACCTATCAAAATATATTATATTCTATATTAGAAATTGTTACATGAAAGCTGGTGCATGCTGCATGCTCCCAAGAGATCTGATGAGTTGTTTTTGAGTTATCCCCAAAATTGCACATTTCATTGACTTGGTCTAATTTGACGATGCTCTCATTTAATTACATGTTGATACTGAAGGCAGTTTTTTATCTTCTTAAACTTTCTTTTTATTTGTTTGTATAAACACGTCAGTCGGATATGAAAAATCATTCTTAGTTATAAAAACTATTAGTTAGTTTTAAAAATTTACTGTAGCAAAGTTGAAGCCTATTAATGGGTATATAAAATTCATATTTCAAAATAATTTATTGCTACTATTGCAACATTATGACATCAGACACCTATGTTTACTAAAAGAAACGAATATTGCTTGTCTCTAGTTTTTATTTTGTTGAGGCATATACTTATACCATAAGGCATTGCTTATCATGTAAAGTAAATTTTGATTACCATGCTAATATTATTAACTAGCTTCCGCCCGCGGCTTCGCCCGCGTGGAATTTGTTTATATCGCGAATCGGGGAACAGGAATTGGAGGTCCCCTACATTCCAAAGGACTTTTTCATTTTCGTCCTCTATTTCAACCCTCTAGGGACGGTTTTCTAAAAAATATAGCCTATTTGACCATGTTTCACCAACTATGTATCAATTTAATTGAAATTGGGTTTATAGACTTAGTGTGTGTCACAGAATGCATTTAATTTTTTAGATGTTTATATGATGTTAGTGTAATTTTGGACTTTTGTTACACTAACCAAAATGTAAATAGTTTCAACCAGTAAGATTATATGATGTAACATACAAAACAAAGTGATACAGTGGAATTGAAAACCACCTCCTGTTTTGCAGTCAGTTAATAAACAAAATAATCCTACTTCCTACTAATATCCTACTAATATTATAAATGCGAAAGTTTGTAAGGATGTATGTGAGTAAGTGAGTGAGTGTGTGTGTGTGTTTGTTACTCTTTCACGCAAAAACTACTGAACGGATTTTCATGAAACTATGCAGTAATATAGCTTAGACATCGGAATAACATAATATGTTAAAATTTATAGAGATTTTGAAGGGACTGGTTCCCCGAAGCGAAGCGAGGGCGGATTTACTAGTATGTAGATATATTATGTATTTTGTTTACCTATTTTCATTTGGTCTTTGTTTGCTATTAAATTAATAAATTATACCGCTTAACTAATTAAAAAGTATATTAACAAACAAATAGATTTAAACACAAAGTAACAATTATAACCAACCTTCCGCTGCCGCCCATGACAACTGTGACCAACGTAAAATAAGACTCAATTTAGAGACTAGGATGGTTAGTCCAGTTAGCAGATTGTGTTAGAATATTAGTTGGTTAGTTTGTTAATAAGTGTGAGGACAGGGACTGTTATTGATAGTTAGTCCTGTTAGTTGATTAAGTAATAAACCAATAATTGTTAACTTTGTATTTCACAGATAAAATAAGACAAGATGGACGAAGACCCCGACATGGATATAGAGGAGACAACCCTCATATATCCAAGGATTGAGAACATTTATTCCGACGTGAACATCAAAGCGGAGCCTCTAGATATTGATGAAAATGGTGAGTTGTATAATAATAATAATGCCACACATTCATAGCATAGCTCTTCTATAACTATCTGAGGAGTACAGACCAGTATCTACCACACTGGTCAAGTGGTAGGTGGCTTGCTAGATTTGACATAATTATCTTCGAAACCTTGATGGAAAACTCTCAGGGTGCAGGTTTTCTCACGGCGTGTCATCTCCAAAGCAAGAAACAATAATATATTCATTGTACGCAAATTTTCTATGAAAATTCTTCACAATTGGTATGCGTACGACAACGCAAATTTTTGACTCCCTCGATTGTAATGTTTTAGAGCCATTTAACAAGTGAAGTTCGAGTGAAAAAATCAAAATATTACAAAGTGTCATGATATTGTAATCTTCAATTTCAGAATATGAATCCATGGAAATTGAGCCGACTGTCAGTGATTATTATATGCCAATTCCGAACAAAATCATCCTTGGCAGTAAGCCGCCTTCCTTGCCCCAATTGGAGCCAAAACCTGGACCCAGTACAGCATCAGACAACTGGGAAGATCAGGACAACTTCTTCGAATGTACCGAGTGCAACTTACTTTATCCCACGCAAAATGAATTGGACTCCCACAAGATGAGTTCTCATTCCTTTCTCGTCGCCCGACCATTGAGCAGGGCTATAAAACCAGAGACAAGAGTCTCTGTATCTTCAATTAACTCCCAGTCCTATCTAGAAGACTCCAGTTCCCAAGAAACTAACATAAGACGGCAAAAGGCGCTCAAGAGTACTGCCAAAAGTGCGTTGAATAAAACCTTTCCGATGCCTAATCCTGTTGCTATGAGCCAGAAAAAAGACACTGACAAGGGAGATATGCTTCTCTGCAAACATTGTGATATCAGATTTCCGGATGAAATAGCTCTGATTAAACATACCTATGAACTATTGCCAGCAGCAAACATAAAATGCGAAATTTGTGACATGTCGTTTGATTCGCAACCAGCTTTACACGGTCACAAGGCGAAACATTTCAGGAAAAATGGCGAAATTCCGAGAGCAGACAGTGATACACTAATACAATGTGTTTATTGCACTTGTTATCTAATGTATCCGGGGTTCATGAGAACGCATCTCCTGAAGAACCATAAAGTGTCAGAATATGAAGTGAAACACGTCAAATTTTCCGGCAAGTGTGCCATTTGCTCGAAACAAGTGAAAGATTACAAGTTACACAACAAACATATCATGAAGGACCATCGGAAGATATTTATGTCCAAAACGAAGTTTCTGATTGACGCGAATCCCGTAAAAATGAAGTGCATGTTGTGTTCCCAAATTTTTACCTCCCGTCGCGCTGCTTACAAACATAAAGCTGAAAAGCATCCAGAACAGCCACAAAAGCACACGTTTCATACGGTATACGAGAAGCCAATCAAGCAGCTGCCAGCAAATCCACCAGCAATTCCTCAAACCTTGAAATCTAAGCCTTTGATGTTGAAACCTGCACTCGTAAACAAGACTTTCATCCCAAAACAGAATATTTTCAAGTGTAACAAGTGTCAAATTCATTTCGTGAGTTGCTCGGCAGCTTTTGCCCATTCGAAACGGTGTTTGTTAGCGAAAGGTGATTGGAAGTGTAATAAGTGTCGGCGAACTTTCACCAATGCTGAGAAACTCCAGCATATGCAACAGCATCAATTTTCTGAAAAATTCAAAGTGCATATCGTCTCTGATAAGATTCTCAGCCAAGTCCTGTGTCGATGTCCCAAATGCGAGCTACTCTTCGATGAGATCTCATTCGCGGAACACGTGTCAACAGATTGCGTCCCTAAAAACGGTTTGGATTGCAAGAGCTGTGATTTGAAGATCCATTTCAATTCTTACGCGAAACATATGCGATATCATAGCAAATACAACTTTTCAAGTGCTGATTTCATTCTAATCGATTTTGTCGACACTTCGGTCCAAATTGCGCCTGTTAAGGTAGAAAGGAAGGAAGAAGAGAAAAAAGGTCAAATCCGGCAGGAATTCGTCTACTGCTCCACTTGCAACTGTCACTTTTACACGTTTAGGATAAAACAAAAGTATCACATGGAAGGAAAGTGCAAGACGTTAAAAAAACGCCTTTGTACCACTTGTGGGCTTACTTTTGCAGTTAAAACGTTCAACAGGCATGTCATTGACGACCACGACACTCTTAATTTGAAGATAAATGAAATAAAATTCATAAGGATTCAGGATTACAAACCGATTAATCCGGTGATGCCAATATTTCACAACTGCGATAAATGTGACGTCAATTTTATTTCACCTATACATAGAGTAAATCATAATTGTTCCAAGGTGGTGTTTGAAAAGTGTTCGATGTGTTTAAAAAAATATGACACAGTTTCGTATGACTTACATTTGCCATTCCATAACTACGCACGTTCGAAAACAGACGACAAAAAGGGTTCTATGGTCCAATTAAAATTTTATTCGTGCGTGACTTGCAAATACGGTTTTCATGACTACGATGGTCTAGTTGAACATTGTCAAAACCATTACACCAGTTCAGAGGATATGGTGACGAAGCATTGCAGAATATGCAAGTTAGGTTACGCTGAACCTCACAAAATGGCTCATTCCAGTGCTAATATCGAAATATTTAAATTTGACCATGAGAAGTTATTGAATGAGGATTGGTTGAACGGGTTTGGTTCTTTATCGAAAGATGAAGTTGATGAGATTTTATCAAAAAGCAAATACGGAGGTATGCGGAATGTTCGTCTAGAGTTATTAATAGAAGGGCCAGCAGAAAGAACTTTATATAGATGCGCAAAGTGTCAATTGAACTTTGAACAGGATTACGTACTAGAACATACAATTGAAACGTGCGGCAGTAGTCCACGATTTGCTTGCAGCAGCTGTCCTGCTGCCTTTAATACGAGGATAGCTAAAAACAATCATATAAACGTACACGTCATATATGGCGATGATATAACATTTAGGGAAATCGTTTTCAAGAACGAAAACGACAAGGAACTGAATGAAGCACTCAGAACAGGCAGACAGAAGGAATCGTTGAAGTTCAGGAAGTGCCAACAATGCAAATTACTTATAAAGAAATCTGATTTTGAAGACCACATCTCGGCACATAATAAAGTACAAGTTAAACTTGAGAAACCTTCAAATGATGATGTAGAAATCCTGAAACATACGGCCCGGTTTTACGATAAGTGCCGTACCTACAAAATATTTAGGCCACGTAATGGGCCTAAGAAGTTGTATTCGGTATTCAAATGCAAGACTTGTACAGCGTGTATATGGAAAAAAGCTAATCTAATTCGACATGAATGTGGAACTCCAGACAAGTATAGCAAGTGTAGCAAATGTTCTTTGTATTTTTTGCCTTGTAACATGAGACGACATATGGAACAACACAACATCAATCCAAAGTTTACTAGGAAAAATATTATGATACAAGAGTTTCAGTTTGTGAACAACGGTACAAGTGTGAAAAAACGCAGGAGATATTCATCTGACGATGACGCTTCAACGGGTGCAGGGGTCACAGTTAGCGTATCAAAAACGTATGATACTAGGAAAGTTGTAGGAAGGCCATACAGTGATAATTTAAGTGAAGATAGTCAAGACAGTATCTTAGATGCGACCGCTAAAGAAACGATTAGTTCAAATACTTATGCTAAAAAGTATATTAAGAAGAGCATCGAAAAAGTTGACAGTGACAATGAAATCGACGTGTCTCGAATTAAAGTAGAATACGCCCCAGAAAACAAAAAAGATCTCACTGATTCAACGCTGGATATGGAGAGATGGAGAATCGAAATGAAGAACAAACTTTATCAATGTGAAAAGTGCTATGTATGTTTTTCGCATAAACAGCTGTTAGTAAGTCATTTATCGCAATGCGACGACACCAACTTGTCAGAGACTCCTTTATTTTGCGACCAGTGTGAAATGGTCTTCCATCCATCGATGACAACATTCCATGAGAAATTACACGAGCTAGTCCGACAAAACCCAATCGAAAATTACTTTTATCTGATCAATATATCTACTAATGGAGTTCACACGAATATTGAGAAACGATGGCTGTATAAATGTCGTCTTTGTAATATTCACTATCTCAACATTAGATCTTTAGAGAGACACTACAGTTTCGATCATGTTGTATCAGATTACGTTGACTGTGATATCTGTGGCTTGAAATTCACAAAGGCAAGCCGCACGAGGCATATGAGAATTCAACATGAAGAAAGGGACTTGACCAAAGAAGATTTTCATATAGAAATATCAGATAAGAAAATAGTGGGTGTAGGTGAAGTAAATCTCAGAGCTTTCGTTGAACCATATTCTCGTTTCAACCCGTATACCGTAGAAATTGAGTATTTGGGCAAAGATAAAGTTGAGGCAACTGACAGTTCAATAAAGAGAGAAGATTCAATGGATATCGAAGAATCAGTGTCTGTAGGCACAGATCAATTAGAAGATGACTCTTGCATTCCCAGTTCTAAAGAAATTGAAAGTAACACACGTTTCTCGATATACAAATATGAAAAGATAGACCATAATTTATATGAATGCAATGAATGTTCTCAACTTTATTTAACTCATATGATGTTGGTACGTCATACCATGGAGGCAAATCACAAGAGGACGAAGACCCTTTACTGTGATCTGTGTGGTTTGCCATTTGGCAAACGTACATTACCGTTTCATAAAGTGAAGCAGCATGATGAACTTAAACTAAGTCGTGAAGATTTCGTTATAAATAAACCGAATCAAATGGCCGATTCGGAAGTCTTGAATAAATCGGACGCCTCGTTCGATGTTAGCCTATCTCTCGATAAAGAACAGAAAGCTGATTTATCGGAAAAATTGAAAGATGTTAGCAAGGAGCTGAAAACATCCATCTCTCATCCTATAGATAATCGCGTATATAAATGTGTGGAATGTTCAGTATATTATACTAATAGAAGTACGTTATTATTGCATATAAAGATTAAAAAACACCAACAGTTCGAATTTTCGAGGTGTGATATATGCGGACTGTTATTTGGAAAGGGTTCAATGTTTAAACATAAGACTGTGCAGCATGAGAAATTGAATCTGACTCGCAAAGATTTAATTATCACTGACGTTTTTGGGTCGCAACTGCCTGACGACGAAGACAGTATTCAAAGTGATATCAAATACGCAGAATACGCTTCGTCTGTTAACACTGACGATATTACATTAACGGAAGTAGAAGATAAAGCAGTTGTTGATAAAGGAACACAGGAGGTCAAAAAAGAAACAGGAATTAAAATCTTCAAGTTGTATCAATGCAAAGATTGCAAAGTATGTGTTAACAAAACAGAGAGAAAACTCCATGTCTGTTGTTCAGATATTCAAAAGAAACAATGCATTAAATGCTGTTTATACTTTAAACGCACAGATGTGGTCCAACATAAACGGTTGCATCGTAAATATAACAAATTATCTAGAAGAAATTTTGTACTCTACAGGTTTGGACGTCGAAAGTCCATACAACACAAGATTTATAAATGTGTCAGTTGTTCAACTCATTTCGTGAGCTTGAATGCTTTAGAATGGCACATGAACACGTCAAACCACAAAACAAAGCGAGAATGCTGTAAAAAATGCGGGCTGCTCTTCGGGAAATATTCCCTTAGACGCCACATCTATATTGACCACAATAAATTGAACTTGACCGTTGAACAGTTTAATATAATTTACGTGTCTGATAAAAATCCCCCTAATGAAGAAGATAAGGAAAAGAAGGGGAATTTGAATAATAGTAATAAGACGTCTGAGCCAGAAACTACACCAAACGTATTGACTGTTAAGAAATTATTCAAATGTGTTGAATGTGATGTGTATTTTCTAACACGCGCGTCGTATTACCATCATATTTACAAACACAGGAAGCTGGATCCTACAGAATTTATTGATTGTAATATATGCGATTTTCAGTTTCTGAATGAATCTCTTGGAGTGCATATGAAGACGCATAAAGATAAAAGTTTCTGCCTGGAAAAATTGTTGATAGAAGAATATCAGCCAAACAGGTCAGAATCTCCTAAAATCGAGTTCTATTTTGCTAAAGACGGTCTAAATTCCAAGCTGGTAAGCACAACAACACCATTTGATAATGATGATGAAAATGTGTTAGGTCAAACCGATGAACAGTTGAGTGTTATCGATTCTACAAGTGACGAGTTGCCTAAATCGAGGGCAGTTATCAAAATCGGTGTTGATAATTCATTTTCGCGTGATACGGATTCTGTTCGTGAAGACAGCAATGTAAACCCAATCGTAGAGCCTAATTTAGATGCTGTCAAACCAAGCGATTAAGAACTATAGTCCGTTTTTTTTCGCTACGGACTAAATTGACATATGCAAATGTCAATTTTCGAAATAATGATACCAGCTTTTTAATAGTAGTGTTGTTCTACGATACCGGTTTTATGAATCGTAACTTTTTACTTTTATCAGATAATTTTATTTTTATTTGATAATAGACGAATCTTTTACAAATCATGGTAACTATGGAGTATCACAGATAAAAAATATATTTATTAATTTTAATTACGTATTACACTAAGTAAATACGAAAATTATTGACTTCTTGTTGAAGAATACGCAATAACAAGGTTAAGGTACATTATATAGGTATGCCTGTCGGTCATATTATTTTAAAGACACATTTTTTATTATTACCGAAAAACGATACTAGATTGTAAATTACGTAAAGTTACGGTAGAGGCACATCACTATTAATGATTCGCAAAAAAGTGGCAACACAGCTAATGTCAATTTAGTCCGCAGCGAAAAAAAACGGACTATACGCAATCGTAATGATTACGTGATCGAAATATTTTCTTTGTAACTTTGCCTTCGTATGTTAAAAAACTGACCTGCCCGTTTTTATAGATAAGGTAATTTTATTGACACTTTGGCGCCAAAAATATGTTCTAAATTGGAAGACAACTTGAAAAGTCATTGAAAACTGAATTTTTTATGAAGATTTTTTTTCGAATTGATTTTATTTCTCAAATTAGACATTGACCAAAGGATATGTCATACATTCTTGCGTAGTATTGTTCATGTGAGTTAAAGATTAGCATTTTTGCATTGACCGTGAAATTAATACTTGTTGTAATACGAGTTTTTGTTTTTGCATTAATTTAAGGAGAGAGTAATTAATATTATTAATTTAAGCTGTAATTTAAATACTCCTTAAGGGTCAAATCACACCGAGACGAGACGCTGCGCGCAGTCTTTCAAAGAGCGGCTCAAAATAGAACTTTATTTTCTACACGAAAAGATACACATTTCATTGTGAGAATTCAGAATACGTTGCTTCATGCAGCGCTGCGTCTCGTGACGCCTCGCGGCGTAGCGCGGTGCATCGCTACGCAGCCGTGCATCGTCGGTACGCGCGGCGTGCAAGATTGCCTACTTTTACGATGCACCTCGCGGCATTGAGATGCGTCTCGCGGCGACGCGCGGCGCATCTTCCAGTATCGTTGCGTCGCGTCGCGTCTCGGTGTGAGCTGACCCTAAGTGTATATAATTTGATTTTTTATACCACCGACAGAACATAAGTGACAAATGTCAAGATATGACCGTTTTGACCTCTGAATAATTCAATGATACAGTGCCACCAACTTATCTCTGAAATGGCAAAAATTGGAACTAATGACGCCATGTTAAAAAGTCATTCATAAGTACGTTGTGGTCATTTATCTGTCAGTTACTCCCTCTCGATGATTGGTCCAATGCGTCAGGGTTAAATTGGTTTTACTGTACAATTTCAAGGTTAAGTTGGTTTTACTGTAGTTATGCTTAGAACAGGGGTACAAGTAGAAGTGGGATGGGCCATAAAAATTATGAGTGTTCTTAAATTACATTGATAAATGCATTGATTATGTTTGAAAACTAATAGCGTTGTCGTTGATTACGAGTATAAAGGCCATAGTTATAAAATAACCTCAAATCCCTTTATTCATGTTCTAAGCAATTGAGTCAGGGTTTCAGATTGTTTAAAATTACTCTAAAGCGGTGTCCTGCGTGAGCGACGAAAACGATGCGACGCGACGATCGTGATCAAATCAATGAAATAAAATAAAATAAAATCAACGGTATCCCTACTTGCGTCCTATGTGACAGTCTGCGACATAACAACACGCGACGTTGTCATTGTCGCGTGTAGCATCGCGTCGTGTTGCGTAGCGTCGCGTCGTATTCGTCGCTCACGTAGGGCACCCCGTATTACTGCGTTGAAGGTTGAAGGTAAAAAAGAGCGAATTTTAGCTGTATTTTTGATTTAATTTATGCGAGTGATTAAGTAAAGGACTATGTTGATTTGTCTCTTGCCGTATTTGATTGTGTGCCGTGCAATTGTAATGAATTTTGGATCGAAAACGGAGTATAGTTCTGACTTTGATGATCTAATGTCTAGATGGAATATGGAATCCGCGCAAACGTGTCAAAAAATTGTGGCTAACTGTTAGCTACAATTTTTTAATCACGCAAACATAGACAATAGACGAACGTGTAAAACATCGCCTGCACGCACACATGCTTGATATTGTTGCCTTGTTTTTTTGTTTTCATTGTAGGACGACGATCAATCTAGACATTAGATCATCAAAGTTCTGACTATTGCAGTTGAAGTAAAATTCGTTAGTGCAATTTCATCCTTAAGGCGAATTTAGT
The DNA here is from genome assembly GCA_905404135.1 of Hesperia comma. NCBI lineage: Eukaryota > Metazoa > Arthropoda > Insecta > Lepidoptera > Hesperiidae > Hesperia > Hesperia comma. The sequence continues at coordinate 7,166,471 of FR990039.1, forward strand.
CTACACTGCAAAGGTTACAAATAAATGTATGTTTGAATTCTATGAATATGAAAATATGCCGCAAATTGTAACGAAATTATTTAATTTTAATGGTGTTAGTATTATGACGATTATAGCCATGGAGTTCAGAACCTATAGAGGTACAAAATAGAGTGGCTTGGCCAGGCTTTAAAATTTACTCAAATAGAAAGAGAGAGATGATTATGGTACCAAGTAATTTGAGTGTATTACTGACAGATTTTCTCTCTTTCTAATCGTTGACTATTTCCACTTATAGGTTACCTACTTTAGTTTATAGCTCTATGGTCGGACCGCATAATCACAGACTTATAAAAAAAATAAGCAGACCTAACATATGGGAAGAAATAGCGTTCCACTTACAACTACATAGACATGCTGCACACATTGACAATTCCCATACAAAACATTCGTGGTCTACAAATATTCTCTATGGTCCTCATACAAAAAGTGAGCTTCTTGTAGCTTAACAAAATGGTGAAAGTGCTTCAACCTCATTTTGTCTATGTGTGCGTGAGTGTTGCAACAACAAAAATAAAACAAAATAGACTTTGTACGTGTCATGGGAGAGAAAGAGATGAAACTATTGCTTACATACGTCTTTGTAGTGGTGAACATTATGTTAGGTCTGGTTGCTTTTTATTTTTTAGAAATCTGTGCGCATAATAATGATAACCAAATAAAAGTGCATAGTTAAAATCAGTAAATAATAAATATGTCTAGTTGCAATACACCGCAACGGCAGTTGTTAGTAGTCGTAGACGGTAAAATACCTAGAAAATAGTAGATTGTATGACAAGGGTGCAAAGTAATATTTTTAGCGTAGCGAGGGATTCTTTAGTAGAATCACGAACGTAGCGAGGGATTCAAAGTACGTCGCCCGAGCCAAAAATATACTTGCACCCGAGTGATACACTCTACTTTTCATCACCCACTATGAGAAAATAATATATATATATAATAGAAAATAATACGTAAAAATTCACGAAAACTTAATTTTAATTTGAAAATCTTAATTTGATTTCATTTTTTATTATTCAGCTGGCGGGGCCCTCGCGTCGTACCAGACATTCTTTATTCAAACAATATTTGCGTTCGATTTCTTTAGCGCAAAATACTAAAATGTTCTAAATTCAAAATAGGACGGAAAAGATCTAGCCGGCAGGAAAAGTTGTATGAAAATTCATTCCCGCCCGCTGAATAGAAAACAGCAAATTTGGAACCCCGTAAGTCCGAACCAAGTCGTCTTTTTCGAATAGGTGTGATGAAAAATCCTTTTCTAACCTCTATCCTCATACTCATAGTACTAAAAACAGTGGATGCGTGGCATAGCCATTATTATGGATGTCGTTGAAATACCTACCTCTCTTAACCTAGGTACCAGTTAATGCGTTTTTTGATTTATTTGTATAATTTCGATGTATTTGTTTTTTGAAACATTTTTGTATAATTTTGAGTTATTTTTACATGTATTATTTGAAGTCTGCTTTTTAATTGCGACATGGGTAATGTCAAACATTGCTCATAGCTGGCTTGCGTCGATCCTATTACTTGAGTCGCTCAAAACTCAAAATATGGAATTGCCACTAAAAACAAATGTATTACCTGTGGTCACAGTTCAATTTAGCTTAAGGCTGGAAACAGTGCTCGACTGACGGTACGTCCGTACCGTACGTCCTGACCGTCAGCGCTGACCGTCGGTTGCGAAAATGCATTTAGTGCTACGCTGACGGTGAACTATACCATACAATAGCTCGTCGGTCGACCGACGTACGCGCGACCGACAAGCTAAACCGACGGCTCGACTGACCGTACGCGCGTACCAAACGACGCGCGGACCGTCAGCGTAGCTCTGTGCGCATTCATAGACTTGCATAGATATTGCTACGCTGACCGACGGTCAGCGCTGACCGTCGGTCGAGCACTGTTTCCAGCCTAAATGAAAAGTTTACTTAGGACATTTTAATTTCTCACTGTCAATCTGCAATGTATTATAATCGCAGGGGAGAAAAGGAGTGTCTTTTCAAAATGTCGGACTTAGTAGGTCGTAGTAGGTAGAGGTTTTATGTCCTATAAGGGAGAAAATCTCTTTTTTTACATTAGGATGTTCATATACCTAAGTTAAATATCTTTTTTCGCGACTGGGTGTCACCCACGAATTGGTGACACTACGTCACTGCTACCTGCCAACTACCCTCATAATGTCCAGTTTTGAGTGTTACCAGTGTTATAAATTATATGATTATAAGGCTTTAATGATTAGTGCGTGTGAGTTAAGATATTTTTGTAAGAAAAATGTGGATTTTTGGAATAAAAATCTGAAAAAAAATGTTTCTGAATTTTATTTAGCTCTTCTTTTAAAAATATCGATGCGTTTAAGCTGTCACATCGTTTGAATTCAAGGTACCAAACGAGCATGCAGCACCTTGTCTCACATAGGGACTACAATGGTCAGTCAGTGTTCATAAGAACGATAGATTTATTTTTGGAACTGCACGACACTGCAGCAAGGACAAATGGGTTTGAAAAGAAAACAAAATAGTGTATTTGAATCATATTTTTTATTCCAGAATCCAAAAAGTGCACTATGTTTCAAAATATTTACTTCCCTTGGTCACTAGGTATTCAAAAACAATTTTAAGTACAATAATAATATCATAACTTTGCAGTAATATAGCTTAGACATCGGAATAACATAATTTGTTAAAATTTATTCCGATGTCATATACTGCAATCGGAATAACATAATTTGTTAAAATTTATTCTGATGTCATATACTGCAAAGATATTACTGCAAAGTTTCATGAAAATCCGTTCAGTAGTTTTTGCGTGAAAGAGCAACAAACACACACATACATCCTTACAAACTTTCGCATTTATAATATTAGTAGGAAGGAAGGATTAGTAGGATAAACATATTTTTCTTCACATTTAATTATATAAAACCCATTTTCAAAAAATGTTTTAAGAACATGATTATTTATTTATCACAAAATGAAATATTCACATTTGACTTTTAGCTTGACGGTACCGCCACAGCTATATATAGGATGAAAGAAAATGCTACATTTCTGGTGTTAATAGGTAGTATGACCAGTGAGAAAATCTCAACACACAAATTCTCACTGGCCATACCAGTAGGACAAACCAGTATGACCACCGAGAATCACCGCCTTAATCGCATTGGCGGAACGCTGGCATTTGTGTCCCATACAATTATAACTAATTCCAGATCGAATTCAAACGGAGTATAGGTTGTTATTACATGATAATATTCTTAGTAAAGAAGTCCATTTGTACCTTAATCACCAAAAAATACTGTTATTTTGTATACTTCTAAAAGTATTCGAATTTGAGCGGAAAGTAATTAAATTCGAATGTCGCCTAACATTCACAAAAAGGTAATAATTACAAAAAAAAATATTTTTCATAATTATGAAGCTTTCTTAGGTACGATTTAGGCATATTTTAAACATCAGTGCAAAAATAGTTCCCCCCAAAAAGAAACAAACAATTTTAAATAAAAGTATAGGTACTTCCACTGTAGGTTTACCTAGGCGCGTTCCATTAACCGACTCTCAAAATGACACTTTCTAAAGAAAGTGAACCACTTCCACTTTTTTATTTATTTCCCGTTATATCCACTTACTCATTTTCCATTGTGAATGTTTTGGTCGATTAATGGAACGCGCCCCTAATATTTTTTGATGACATAATTTTTAGAAAACAAAAAGAGAATGCGAGTACAATACAGATATTAAATTTCGATGAAGTTGCTCAGTACAAGATATTTTTTAAATTCGTCTATATACCTAAAAAATATTTTTTATCTATCTACTGGTATATTTTAGTTAGTAAGCAAAAATCGTGATAATAATTACTTTATTTAAAGTGCACGAATATAAAAATTGCGTATTTTTATTAATATGAAAAGTATGTACTTTTAAATATTTGATTATCTATGGTATATTATAGTATTCGCGCCAAAATATCGCGAATATACTGAAGTCGAAACTGTCATGGCTCTTGAACTTAAAAAGTTCTTGACTTTTTATAAATATTCCTTTTTGAAATACACAGATCACCACACACTATCATAATACAATTTTGTGATGGTGATTAGCTCTAATTTGATAATTTAACGCATATCGCAACCTCGTAGGTAAACGCAAAATATTATATTGATACAACAATATACATTCATAGTTCCTTGTGATTTCACAAGATGGCGCGACGTTTCGATATGTCAAATGAATTATGACAATGTCATGATAACCACGTCATGACGAAACGTTTCATTTTTTTACAGAAAAAGTGTCGTTTTGACTTGAACGCTTCTAGAACTAGTATCTACCAAGTGAGGTAGACCGACAAATACAAAAAATCTGACCCTATATATATGGCGGGAAAAACCAGAGACCGACTTTGCCAAACAATCGCAAGACAGGCCGATACAAACATTTTATCAAACGTTATTTCAAATTCTAGATATCTATACCTCCTATAATAGGTCACAACATAACTCATCTTATTACCTATTAAAGACCTCTATTAAATCCTTTTATGACAATTCATGTCAAAAAACTATGTCAAAACACATTTCCCTAACTCTAAACCATGCAATCAAAATATCGAATATTTTTTAACAAACCACGTCACAAAATTTATGTTTTTTATTTCCGATTAAATTAACGATCTTAATCAAGATTAAGCGCGAGGCCGCTCCACGGTATTTTCCCGCGGCGGTAACCGCGTAAGCGCGCGATTCGCATACATTATCAGAAACCGCAAGTGCGGCCGCTTGTATTGCTTTCGCCGCGGCGGCGGTTTAGCCGTAGTGCGGCCTCGGCCTTAAGATTGTTTATTCCTAACATGTCATTGAAATTATTGGCGAGACAGAGATCACAATTTGAAATTTAATTAAATTTCAAACATCCATAATGTGAGACTATTTTTTTCTGTTTGTTCGTAATGGAATAAAGTGAAACTCGCTTTTGTTTTAATTATTTAATTTTTAGTTTAATTATTATTTCTACTTTCTATTCTATAAATGTAATGTTCGCACACCACGCTTATCTGGCAGAATTATGCGCAAACGCTGTCGGCCGCATAGAATATCAGAGTGTGAAGACTACCCTCACACAAAATCTGAATGCGGTCGTTTCCGTCAGGAGGGTATGGTGTCTGCTTCATCTATGTGCCTACTTGTCCTTTATTTAAATGTCGTTTTTTTTGTACACTGTAACTCTGACGGAATAAATATGTCTTCTTTCTTTCTTTCTTTCTTTCAAAATATTACTTGCACATATGTATTAAAGAACAAAACAAAATGAGGAACTTCGTTCCAAAAAAGAAGGAATTTTTTAATAAAACAACCAGAAACATTATTTGAAACGGAGCAGAAATATTATAGAAAGTAATAATATAGTGATAAACTCAGACCAATTAACTTTAGACGGAGCGCCGCGAACAAAAGCGTGAAGCCGCCAAAAGTCAGCCGAAAGCACACATCGAAACCAATAGAATGCCCTATGTTGACAGTTTGAACTAGAACAAATTTAAACTTTATTTTTTGAAACACAAAGCTTCATTTATTTTTTATTATTTAGAACACAAAAGTCGTTTTGGTGTGAGAGCCGCCGTATGTATACAAGACTAGGCTTACTTTTTGCCGGCTTCACTCTTTTGTTCCCGGCCTGCCGTCTATAGTTTATTGGTCTGAGGTGATAAAGAAAAAAAATAACGTAAAGAACTTTCATTTCGCACAAGTGTACACTAAAGCCCCCTTTTTTAGCAACAATTCAAACTCAAATCCCTATAATCATGTAGGTATTAAAAGTACACGTATGATATTGTTATTTTTTTGCATTTATCAATGCATTGCAAATGTGCCTCTTTTTGCTTAGCGTGAAAAAATATTAATATACGAAAATTTCTAGATGAATTGAATATATAGAAAGACTACAAATTTATATAGCCGTATAGACATTGATTTTTAAACTATTATACTTAAAATATAATTTTAATATAACTACATGTCTAGCCTTATACAACTGAGAGATCGCAAAGGACAGATTATTAATTTTATTTACATTTTAAGTTTATTGCAATATTTGACTTTGCATTTAAAAACTCTAGATCGGATTTTTATCTATAAAGTATTATTAAAACATACCATACATGTATCATTCATAAGTCATTACTAAGTTGTACTATAAACTACCATTTATTATTTTTTATAATATTCATATTTTATGTAGTTAACTTACTTTACGACTCGGAAGTTAAAGTGAAAAACTTATAATTAAAATTTTAAACCATTGGTTTTTCAGACTGGGCCGTATTTAATTTAACATTCTTTGAAAATACAGTAAAAAAACACGAATATCACAGAATAAAAAACGTTTTAGTTACCTACCCATATATTGCTTTAAAGACATCCGAAAGTACGAAAAAAATATTTTTACCTAAACCGCGTAAGTAATATAATATAACCATTTTTAATAACTAGTCCAACCTACATTCAAAAAAAGAATCTATTTAGTTATATAATAAAAAATACATCTACTTAATTATCGAAATTTTTTTAATTGACTGAAAAAAATACTGCCTATATTTTGTCTATATGATGAAAATTATATTTTATAGATTGAGGACTTATCATTAGGAATCTTTAAGTGGCGGTTTTAGAAAAAAAATACACATTTTGGGCGTGTTCCACAAAGGCCCCGACCCGTGTTCCGTAACTAGCCCATAACATTCATGCGTCTCAAAAAAGCGTTCCATTTCTGATTATGGGCATTATGGTCGTGGCATTTGGTGTTCGTTTGAGCGGTTGTGACGTAATGGATTGCGTCACCACTTTCGATCACAACGACCCACCTGGATCGGTGGGGCGTCGTAATGTTAACATCAACGCTCAAATCCTTTCCATTAGGGTACAACCACAGACTTATAAAACATACAGACCTAACATCACCACTACAAAGACGTATGTAAGCAATCTCCCATGACACGTACAAAGTCTATCTCGTTTTATTTTTGTTGTTGCAACACTCACGCACACAGACAAAATGGGGTTGAAGCACTTTCGCCATTTTGATAAGCTACAAGAAGCTCACTTTTTGTATGAGGTCCATAGACAACATTAGACCATGAGTGTTTTGTATGGAGAATGTCAATGTGTGCAGCATGTCTATGAAGTTGTAACTGGCACGCTTTTTTCTCCCATAAATGTTAGGTCTGCTTATTTTTTTTATAAGTCTGTGGGTACAACACTGAACGTCAAAACCTAATGGAACTCAAAATATGGGCGTTGAGGGTGAGATTATTATGGGATAGTTAAGGAACGCGGCCTAAGTAATCACAAAGCTCAAAACGACACTTTTTTGAGAAAATTGAATGTTTTGAGCGTTTTGGTCGTTAAGTGGAACGCGCCCTTTTTATGTTCTAAATTAAAAGTAAAGAATTCAAGTTTGGAACACTACTCAACTAGAGATCGGATATTCGAAATTCGAATATTACTCTATTTTAAAGCAAATGCACATAATATACAAGCAGTTTACGAAAAAATTCGAAGCAATTAAATTTAGTCTCTATTACTAAAGAAATAACGTCTAATATCAGTAAAGTTACTGAAGTCAAGATAAATCTATTACCCAAAGGTATTTGGACGTAGTTTTTGAAATGAATTTACATGAATTAGAGGAATTTATCTGCCTCACTTTCGTCGCACTGGTCACATATTTACGTTTATATCACTAGTTAATGCCCCTGACTTTGCACGAGTAGTACAGCAAATTCTAGTGAATAAATGTCACTCAAACACATTTTTTAGCATTCTAAAGGTGAAAATAATTTTCTAAATCGGCCCATTATTTTTTAATTTTAGTTACTAACATAAAAAAAACCTTTCTTCTTTATGAGTGTTGATTATTAAAACTAAAATTAAAGTTAAATCAGAGTACTTCGTTTAAAGATTTCTTAAAAATAACACAATTTGAGAACCAGTGCCGTACGCGTCAGCGTCAGTGGTCCTCAATCTTCATTTGCCTTTGAGGCAGTTGTCAATTTCAGCCAGCGAAGGCCAAGTGAAGCCATGACTGTTGTTTGTGTGCCCTTCAAGGCACGTAGGGGAAGACCTGAGTCACTCGACCGATGGCTCTGTAAAAAACATACAATAAATCTATGATCGATCGATTCCTGTATATGAAAGATATATAAAGAAGACTTTTGCAGGGGGGTCATTATTGATGCAATAGAATAGTTTTGTCTGTCAACATCCAACACCCGCCTGCTAATTGCCTGGTCAACCCTACCCAACCCCCGAAACGCCACACCCAGGCCGTTAACTATTGAGGAGTTCCCTGGCCCCGCAGACGACCAAACCCACTCACCTGGTCCCGAGCCCAGCAGTGAACAGCATCCGCCTCCCGCCCACCAGGCACAATGAGCCAACATTCAACACCCACCTGGCAATTGCCTGGTCAACCCTACACACCACCCCAAACAGCGTCCACGAGCTGCCAACCGTTAAGGAGTTCCCTGGCCCCGCAGCCGACCAAACCCACTCACCTGGTCCCGAGCCCAGCAGTGAACAGCATCCGCCGCCCGCGCACCAGGTACTCCGGGCAGCGCGCGAACCTGAAGACTACGGAGGCGCGCTCGCCCGCTCGTAGCTCATTGTTTGGGGAGAGGATGCCCTGAAACAAACAATTAAAATTCATTATCATCAAACTGTTCCACTATTGGTCATGATTCTCCGACAATGGTAGTCACAGTCCAAAACTCCAAATGCTTTATCTATGACATCAGAATACAAAGTACCGCATCTTTATCAAAACACTGTCATGGCTGCCGCGTTTTGATTGGTCAGTTAGGATACTATACATACGCAAACATCTCGGAAAACGATGTTCAGGTCGGCCAAGTTAGGATGCGCTAACATAACGTCTAAGAATACTAGTTCTAACCGAAGTTTTCTAGTTTCTAGATATAAATCACTAGCTTTCACATTACTTAAATGAATATGGCTAGAATTTGACTATAGACCTCTGATATCTGCATCTGTATCTCTTCCTCTCTCTCTCTCTCTCTCTCTCTGTATGTATGTATTATATGCCTCCAGAAAACACGATACGTTGATTGAAGAAGCAGTTGTATACTTATCTGTGGCCGCTGGATAGTCTGTGCTTGCATGAAGGAGTTCTCCTTTGGTTTAACTTTTTCACTTAGCAGGCTCCCAGATAGAACGCGGATTTTTTAAAAGTTTCCGCTGTCTTTTGTTTTCCTCGGCCTTACATTAATAAATCACGCCTTATTGGTGATTTTGTGTGATAGATTTTGACAATTTAAAATTTATCAAGCTATCAAGCTTTCTCAAAGTTTTGACATTTATACAACTAGTAAGTATATTGTAATAATTACAAGTATATCAAAATCAATATATTTTATTCACTTGGCTATTAAAAATACACTTGTGAAGGTTGTTTTTTGATTCTACCGATTTGAGTACATATATACTTGGTACTTATAAAAAAGTAAATAAGTAGTCAAATATTTCAACTGTCTGGTTTTCTGCGATTAAAAGATAAACATGGAATCGTGTTGTCTCTTGGAAATGCATTGCTTCAACAGAGGAAATTAACTTACTTATAAAGCAATTTTAAATTGAGGCTCAAGATGGTGTATTTTTATCATTCTGAAACCTTATAGTAAGTTTGTTTCCGAGATACCTACAAATATTTTGAAGGAAAGTTACAATTATTTAATGATTAAATGGCTGATTAATCAGTACAAATATATCACTAATTATGTTTGAAAAAATAAGATATAAATTATGACACAGGTAATGTCCTCGTGTCTTACTCACTAAGAAACTTTAATTTGATTGATCGGCTCGGACATCATTTATTCCATTTATGCAATCAATCGTGGGACTTTTCTGTATTTTAAAAAAGAAAACTGTAAAAAAATACAATCATAGAAGTAAAAAAAAAAGTTTCTTGTCATAATTACCTACCTCTCGGTTTAACAAGTAGGAATAATTATTCAAGGTACTATACAGGCATCGCTGGTGGGCTACCATCTTGATGCCACCTACTTGATAATGTCCGCAAGTTTGCAATTGACCTTACCTCCTTTGAGGATACCTGCCGGAAAGGTGGTGATAGAAAAAAATTCTCCACATACCTCCAGTGATCCATGAAATATAACAATAGCATGTCATAATTACAAGCTGTTGGGTGTAATTATGTAGACTGTGAAAGAAGTATGATGTAACTTCTATGCTTTCAAGTTTGACCTGCAAAGACTAAGATCGTGAGAATGGAACATTTCTAACAAATTTTCAACCTGAATAGATATTTTGAAGGCATATTCCAATATCCCTGTGACAAATGCATATAAGATTTCCTTACGTTTACAAATATTGGCTTGAGATAACATCTCTACAAAACGGTTTGGCTATAGCTCCTCACCCGTAAGGAACAGGTTGGGTCACAGAGACCTTGCATGTAAAAATTTTGAGTCGCGATGTCGCGACGAACTTGCAAGTAAACATTTGGGTCGCGGAGACCTTTAATGTAAAAACGTTGGGTCGCGGAGACCTTGCAAGTGAAACTATTGGGTCATGGAGACCTTGCAAGTAAACATTCGGGTCGCGAAGACCTTTAATGTGAAAATGTGAGGTCGCGGAGACCTTGCATGTGAAGGAATGTCGGGTTCTGCGGTCTATCCCAGACGACATTCCAGTGGTCCATTGGGACCCGTCCAAGTTAAGTTCTCAAGTTGCGGAAACTGTGAGGCTCTTGGACCATATGGGCTGGGAAGTCAATTGGCGGAAGTGAAAGTCTAACTATAATCAGAGATTTGTTAGCAAAATAATAGCATAAAGTACCAACAAAAGGGATGAACAAACTGAACATTTCATTACAATACCTACATGATGTTTTCGCCAGTTACACAATTTGTTAGTTAATATACTACATCTTGTCAATTCCAAAATACCAATGAGAAGGTTGTCGACATAGTATAAGATGTTATTTACGTACGTTTGGAACGTATTTCCACCATCCCAGCCCATCCCTCAACCGGTCCACCGTGTACACCTCTACAGGTTCGGTGATGTGGCGCAGAGCCACATATTACATAGTTTAAAACTGTCACACAATCTTTTATAACAATATATGCCGGTTGGGGGGCACAACTAGATGTAATTCTAGTGTCAGGGATATGGCCCTTTTTTACTATAATGATGGCACTAGCAATAATAATTATAAAGATTGGATTTGAAACAAAATCTTAAAAAATTAACAAGGATATTTCGACAGTCCTAGTAGCCATCATTTGGATCTGAAACATACTAAAAGACTAATGTTTTAGTTTGATAAAATTCACTAAATTGGTCCCTAATTTTATAAAAAGGAGGGAGCACAAAGTATTTGGAATTACTGGTTTGGTCATTACGATTGCTAAATGTCATTGACTGATTCAACTATGTTCTACGGGCATATTACCTCCCAAGGAGATGCACCTTAATTGCGGACAGAATAATGGGGTATCCAACAGAATGGAATTTCTGGCCCCAAATCACTACGGACGTATTCAAAAGTGCGAACGGTTGGACGGTTGCGATGGACAGCAGAGATCCGTCAGAGAAATTCAGAGATGCGCTCAGCCGACCAAGGACACGCTTAACTGGGGTAAACCCTTGCCTGATCAACTCTCCAGAGTTATGTTGGAAATCTGAAGTACTCAGAAAAAATAATTTTAAAGACATTAATATGTAACCTAACAACTTACTATAACACTTATTTGATTTGACATGTGCAACCATTCGGAGATAAATTCCAAAATGTCGTGATGCCACTTCTATTATTAATAGGTGGAAATTGGGCATGGTTGGCGTTACCAACGGCCATTGAGCCGTAACCATTGCTATTTTTTTTTAGCAGCCAGCCCTATGGATATAACATTCGGTCCCCTGGACCTATTTAATATATGTTTGTGGATCAATAAAATATGGAGCGTATATCGCCCTTTATCACATATATAAAGCAAATGACGGAAACTGGTAATACATAGTAATAAACATAATGACAATAATGATACAATGTTTCATACAATCCTCACTAATAAGGGATATATATAATTTTGCGAACGCTTTTATCCAATCTAAGTACCTCATATATCTGTTTACAAAATAGCTCGAAAGTCAGCAATTGCTTGCTTAAAGATATTTTTTAATAATTTTACTGTTTTGTATTGTAAGTTGTTGCTAAATGCAACATTTTGGTTTTTCCGATACTGGCCAACAATTTTTTCCCCTATTCTATCATTCGATTCTGAATTTAAAATAAACATAATTATTATGTCTACATGATTGCCATTCTGCATTGATGCTTTCAGTACACGATAATATATGCCAGTGCCTTTCTTTCTTTAGTAGAGAAAGTCGGAACTTAACGAATTAAATAGATTTTGCATCTTGGTTACGATATCTTACCTAGCAACATAGGGGTAACCAGGTACGGATAGAGGGATGGAGAGACAAGTGCCTCCTTGAATGGTGTGACTACAGTTGGTGAACACCTTAAATCTGCCTCGGAGATCCGATTTGCTTCCGCCTCCTCCCAGATCAGGAGGAAATTGCTGCTTGCGAGGTTCTCGTACTGCCATAGCAAACTATATAAATACTGTTTATTCTTACAAGATAATGTCATTCATTCAGCAGTATGAAGCTACAGATCATCAGTGGGTTCACTGGGTTGGTTAGATAACCAGCTAATAGAAAATAATAATAATAATAATACGCTCAAAAGGTAACTGATAAAAGACTTCCTAAGGGCAATTGGAAATCATATGTACTATAAACTCTCGTATTACTATTGTCATACAGTAAAGTTGTCGAGAGATTATTCTTACTCTATAGGTGGTTCTTGGTTAGGAAATCAAGAAATACTATACATATTATATAAGTATGCTCCAACAGTAGCAAGCAGAAAAATAATTTTAGTTTTAAGTTTATTGTAAACTGATACTATTAATGAGAACTAATTATACTGAATTTTCAGGTTTTTATTTAATTTACTTTCAAAACGTGAATGAGATTTCTTATCACGATTTTATTACATTATGTAAGGTAAGGTAATAATTAACCTTTTCTTCTGTAATCATCATAGCGTTGTGTCTACATTAGCACCAGCAGATAACAAACTCGTCTTCAATCAACGTATCGTGTTTTCTGGAGGCATATAATATGACGGTTTTACAAAACAATAAAACCGATATTATGTGCCGAAAAGGAAAACACGATACGTTGCAGGAAGTCCTTCCTGGTGAAGACTATGAAAACAAAAGACAGCGGAAACTTTTAAAAAATCCGCGTTCTATCTGGGAGCCTGCTAAGTGAAAAAGTTAAACCAAAGGAGAACTCCTTCATGCAAGCACAGACTATCCAGCGGCCACAGATAAGTATACAACTGCTTCTTCAATCAACGTATCGTGTTTTCCTTTTCGGCACATAATATCGGTTTTATTGTTTTGTAAAACCGTCATATTTATGTTTGTAAGACTGTGTGCGTGTTTCACGTGTGTGGTGTGTCTATTACCTCAATGATGGCGGTCTGGCGCACGTTGCCCACATGCACGGAGCACTGGAAGCCGGGGTAGATCGCCGTCGAGTGACGCAACACGTGGACGGACGCCTGACAGACAATACAATACTGTGATTATGCCAAATACAAAGTTCGAAAATTGTTCTTTTTGTGACTTTAAAAAAACTTTAAAAAATAATTAACAATTTTTCAAAAGCTAATGATTGTCGTATAATCCGACTTAAATGTAAACGACATCTGACGCGTACTTTTTGAGTTATCACTAATAATCCTCATTTAATTATTATTTGTAGAGTGGCATAAGTGTACTCACAATATACCTCCAAAAATACGAACATGAATAAAAAACAAAATACCTCCATGAATAAATAATATTGAATTCCAACATTCATAAATTCAATAAAAGTCAATAAAAAATCATAAATTGAATAAAACATTACCTGGAAATAGATACAGCCGCGAGGGTCATTGGGATCTTCCAGAAAGAGATCATCCTCATCACAAGAGTTGGAGTCCACCGCTTCCTTCGCGTCTGTCAACAATAAAATATGGTTTTTGTTTTTGGAATTAAGGTAGTAAACGAGCATGCACCTTACCATGCTGCCCATGACAACACAGAACAAGTTTTAAGAGTTTCGTTCTAATTCGGTCACAAATGCGTTGCTGCTAAAGCATATATTATGTCGGTAGAAACTTGTTAAGTACCTTGTTGTTATTACGATGTTAATCTAATATATAACTGTAAAGTTTCATCAAAATTTGTCCAGAAGTTTTTGCGTGAAAAAGTTACAAGCATTCATTTAAACTTCAAACATACTTTAACCTAATTTATACAAACATCGTAGATTTGTGAAGGGCAGGTTTACCATGCAAACAAAATTTCATCACCAAGTTCCATCACCAACTTACCCTTCTCATCATCATCATCGGATCTGTACAGATTATCATCGACCGGGATGTCCTTGCTCAGCCGGTTCTCCGCGTTCTCGATGTCGTGGAGAAGATTCTTGTTTCTCCGTCTGACATTCCTCTTGTTCCTCGCGTCGTTTTGCGTGTTCAGTTCTGGAGCCTGGAGACAAGGGGTTTATTACTTTTTACTCACACAAACAAACATAATTACAATAGTAGTTGTGTATTTGTATAAGACTCGAAGGACCAAGTTAAAGAAAATACATTTATCTGCTTTAGAAATACACAAACACACTCGGAGTATTATTTATTGAAAGGCTCGAAAGTAAAGAAAAAAGTAAGTAAGTAACTCAAAAATTTAACTAAATTAAAGACAAGGCACATCCATCTTGACCCCAGCTCGAAGGACCATCCTCAATAGTTCTGCTTCCTCGCTCACGTCATCTTTACTTCCCATAACTTTCTAACCACTCACTCTCCCACTCACTAATTTACGACGTTACTAACTGGCCGGCGGCGACCGGCGACCGGCGACGTTACCATGACAACGACACAACACTCACCCGCG
Source organism: Hesperia comma (assembly GCA_905404135.1). NCBI lineage: Eukaryota > Metazoa > Arthropoda > Insecta > Lepidoptera > Hesperiidae > Hesperia > Hesperia comma. The sequence goes on from FR990039.1 coordinate 7,181,582, forward strand.
GCACGGACAGCAGCACCATGCCGGCCCGCAGCGCGCAGCACGCGCCCAGCCCGAGGCTGCCCGACTGGCCGGCGGCGACGTTACCATGACAACGACACAACACTCACCCGCGGCACGGACAGCAGCACCATGCCGGCCCGCAGCGCGCAGCACGCGCCCAGCCCGAGGCTGCCCGACTGGCCGGCGGCGACGTTACCATGACAACGACACAACACTCACCCGCGGCACGGACAGCAGCACCATGCCGGCCCGCAGCGCGCAGCACGCGCCCAGCCCGAGGCTGCCCGACTGGCCGGCGGCGACGTTACCATGACAACGACACAACACTCACCCGCGGCACGGACAGCAGCACCATGCCGGCCCGCAGCGCGCAGCACGCGCCCAGCCCGAGGCTGCCCGACTGGCCGGCGGCGACGTTACCATGACAACGACACAACACTCACCCGCGGCACGGACAGCAGCACCATGCCGGCCCGCAGCGCGCAGCACGCGCCCAGCCCGAGGCTGCCCGACTGGCCGGCGGCGACGTTACCATGACAACGACACAACACTCACCCGCGGCACGGACAGCAGCACCATGCCGGCCCGCAGCGCGCAGCACGCGCCCAGCCCGAGGCTGCCCGACTGGCCGGCGGCGACGTTACCATGACAACGACACAACACTCACCCGCGGCACGGACAGCAGCACCATGCCGGCCCGCAGCGCGCAGCACGCGCCCAGCCCGAGGCTGCCCGACTGGCCGGCGGCGACGTTACCATGACAACGACACAACACTCACCCGCGGCACGGACAGCAGCACCATGCCGGCCCGCAGCGCGCAGCACGCGCCCAGCCCGAGGCTGCCCGATTGGCCGGCGGCGACGCTGCCGCACCGCACGCGGTTGCGGTACACCGTCTTGACTGAGGTTCGGACGAACTCGCCCGTGTCTAGCGGTCCTGGGTTGTTTGATAAAAGGAAAAAATGTAGTTTGATGATAGGATATTACGTTACAGCACTACAGTAGGATTCCCTGTGTTGTGGGTGTCATTGACAACACAAGACATGGACACACTCAGACCGAGAACGGAAATTTAAACTCATCATCACCAGCGATCCGGCGGATTTACCAGTGCGCCATTCGGGTCGTCATGATAAGGTGAATGTTTTTCGATGATAGGTCGCATGTTGTTTGATGATAGGATGAATGCTGTTTGATAATAGGTAGAATGGTGTCTGATGATACGATGAATGACGTTTGATACAAGGAGAAATGTTATGAATGGTGTTTGATGATAGGATACATGAAGTTTGATTTTAAAATAATTTAAAACTATTCATCATTTCTAAATCGCTTCAGCAATCTCTCAACCACTCACAAAGCAGCAACAAACTCCCAAGCAATATCACGTAAAAACGATCATCTCGTCCCCCTCGTACAGGCGTCCGCGCGCGAGCAGCCCGCCCACCACCGGGCCGGTGGTTGGGTTGGATGAATAGTGTTTGAGGATAGGATGCATGGTGTTAGGTGACAGGATGAATGTTGTTTGATGATAGGATGAATAGTGTTTGATGATAGGATGAATGTTGTTTGATAAAAAGGATAAATGAAGTTTGATAAGTTTATAAATGTAGTTTGATAAACCGATAAAGGCAGCTAAATCAAACTTTACGCCATTTAAAGATATTAATTATTTCTAAATCGCTTCACTAATCCCTTAACCACTCAAAAAGCAGCAACAAACTCCCAACCAAAAAACAAACATACCAACGATCATCTCGTCCCCCTCGTAGAGCCGGCCGCGCGCGAGCAGCCCGCCCACCACCGGGCCGGTGGTGTCGCCCACGTGGAAGATCTCGTCGATCTGGAACTCGCAGGTCTCCTGGAAACGGGAGTTATACGTGCTGAGGAGTTTGTTTCGCCGTTTTTTTAATAATTGGCGAAACAAGCAAAGTTAAGCAAATGCCGGTTCGTAGGTGGGTGGGTGACCGTTAGTGGTTAAAAATTATTTGAGCGCTTACGTGTTTTAGAGGGAACGTAAAGACGTCGCCCCCGGTTGTTATAGATAGATAGGAGTAGTTTTGCCATGTCAGCAAATTATTGACAAGCTAAAATGTACTGTGAGCATGGATAATATAGTCTTATTTAGCGGGGAATGGGACCAACTGAATTTTAACCCCTGGTAATAAAGTCACATCCGGTCACATCTCACGTCCACGAATTCCGCGTGCGTCGCTGCGAAAACTGAACTCCGACTCTGGACCTTCATCAATCTAAACCCCAATCACTGGTAATAAAGTCGTATATCAACAACACACGTCAAGCCAAACTGCACCCTTAATCCCTTCACAATAAGGTCGTATACAGCGTACTCACGTCCTCGGGCTCGGCAGGCGGCGCGGCGGCGGGCGGCTGCAGCGCCAGCAGGTAGGCGTGCAGCGCATAGCGAGCATAGCTCACCGGCAACACCGCTCAAGCTAATTTGAACCCTAACACCGCTAAAATGCACCATAACGCCCTAGCAATAAGGTCGTCTATAGCGTACTCACGTCCTCGGGCTCGGCGGGCGGCTGCAGCGCCAGCATGTAGGCGTACAGCGCGTTGAGTCCGTTCCCTCGAACATAGCTCACCGGTCCCCGCAAGCATAGCTAACCGGCAACACCGGTCAAGGTAAACTGCACCCTAACACCTTCACAATAGAGTCGTATATAGCGCACTCACGTCCTCGGGCTCGGCGGGCGGCGCGGCGGCGGGCGGCTGCAGCGCCAGCAGGTAGGCGTGCAGCGCGTTCAGACCGTTCCCGCGGACGCAGCTCACCGGGAACACCGGGACTATCTGTTGCTCCGACCTGGTGATAACGCATCGTTATACTGTAATTCTACGGCTATATATGTCTGTGTATGCATGTGTGTGTATGTGTGAATGTGAGTGTCCGATACTCTGCGGCTACACCTACACACACACACTACGCGTGAGCGTTTCAATATGCACACATGTGAGAGCGGATATAAGAGAGAGCAGTGTCAAAGTCAAAGTCAAAGTCAAACTGTTTATTTCATCTAGGAATTTACAAATTCACTTATGAACGTCAATTTTTTGATTCTACCACCGTTTTGGAAAAGTGCTTGAGGAGAAAAAAACGGCGAAAAAAAACTCCTCCGCATCTTTTAAAATAAAAATTACAATATTACTTAATTGATACAGGTAAGCACTAACCTAGCGGAGCTGGTTGCAGAGCTGGTAATTTCCATGCCTTTTTGTCATCTAAATATTCCTGTATACTATAGTAGCTCTTGTCTACGAGTTGTGCTTTTACATGCTTCTTAAACAACTCTGAAGGCAGGTCACGGATTGCCTTAGGGACTTAATTATAGAACTGTACACCAAGCCCCATAAAAGAACGCTGCACTTTACCTAGCCGATATGAAAGCGTCAACGTGTATAACGCAAATGGTGTTTATTCACGAATTAATGTGTTTGAAAGTGTTATATTTTTAACATAACGTAAGATAGTAATGTAAGAGAGAGCAGAGTGCATTGTCTATGAGATCTGATTGAGTGTACACGCACAAATGGTATTTATTCAAGAGTGTAGGTGTTAGTGACATTACCTGTGCGCGTGTAAGTATTTATTTATTTTTGTCTGTGTTGGTTTTATTTCTATGTCTGTGAGATTGCGTGTGGGCGTGCCCGTAGGTGTGTATGTTTATTTGTGTCTCTGTGTGTATAACTCACTCGTTCTCCTTATCTCCGCCGCGGCCCGCGTCTATGGAATCCAGTATGGACTTGTGCTGCACCACGCAGTTGCGCGCCAGGTTCTCGTCCGTGATCAGGAGTGGTTTCTGGTGGAGAAGAAGAAACACATGCACCAGTTAGAGATAGAAGGAGAATAAGAAATGTTGATGCCACTATGGCGACATCGCACACAGGTCACTATGACGTCACGAAGCCTGGATCACGCTATCTAAGCGGCGAGAGCATTCACTTGGGGCCTCGGCCGCGACAGTCGTCACGCCTACACGTCTCGCCTCTCGAAGTGATTCAGGCTTCAGTGACGTCATCGTGTTACGTGTGTGCGATGTCACTGCAAATCTGTCAGTGGGCTCACAGCGCTATCTCAGAATTTTTGACTCGAACAATCTTAACTATTCATCACAACAACTAACAAGCCTTAAAATTGCTAACATAAAGTCTAACTACAAATAACATTGTCTCTTTGTCTCAGCCGGCAACGCATATCCGATGATAATAACTGACTCAGATCCCTCCTCTACACATCCACCACCCATCCCCCCAAAACCCCCCACCAGCACCATCCGTGCCCTACGAGGCACATACCTTGTTCGCGGGCGCCAGGCACGCCGCGAGCCTGTCCACCAGCGGGCCCACCGCCGCGGGCGCCAGCTCACATTTATTGATCACCGTGAAGAGAGGCATGTCGAGTGCCAGGAGCAGCCCTATGTGCTCTTCGGTGATCCTTGTTATGCCTGCGGTTGCTGAGATCTAAGAAGAATAGAAAAAGAAATTAAAAACCGTCTCCTACAAGGGGATAACTCAAAAATTGCTCGCCAGATGTCGCTCAAATTTGTATGGGATCATACAGCAAGCATCAGCTTTCGAAAAAATAATAATAATTATCAAAATGGAAATACTCATTTATGTGGTACTACACATGAAAAACAGTCGAATTGAGGAACCTCCACTTTGTTGAAGTCGATTATATAAAACAGATACTGTTTGAAGCGAAAAAATTGTACTGACGACACATAGCTCGTGTCCAACAGTGTACTGTATTGTACTGACGACACATAGCTCGTGTCCAACAGTGTACTGTATTGTACTGACGACACATAGCTTGTGTCCAACAGTGTACCGTATTGTACTGACGACACATAGCTTGTGTCCAACAGTGTACTGTATTGTACTGACGACACATAGCTTATGTCCAACAGTGTACCGTATTGTACTGACGACACATAAGCTTGTGTCCAACAGTGTACTGTATTGTACTAACGACACATAGCTTGTGTCCAACAGTGTACTTTGTACTCACGACACACATCGCGTAGTGCGGGGAATACCCGGAGAGGCCGTGTAGCGTTGTCCTCTGGTACTTGCTGTGGCCGGCCAGGTCGAGGAAGCTGAGGAGTCGCGCCGATCGCTCGCCGATACGCTCCGCTGTCATCAGCTCTGAGGAGCCGTAGTTGACCACGTTGCCCTGGGTGGAGAGAAACGGATGTTTATTATTGCATGTATACATTGTCAAATACATTCTTACATTGTGTTCGAGTACTGATTGTGCATCTAGTATTATTTTAGATCGATGAATCACACTATCTAAGTACTTATACATATATACAAGCTCCGACAACAATCCGTCAGCACACAACCTCTCCCACTTCTCTCTCTCTCCTCCCCCCACCAGTTAGATCACAACCACTCTCTCTCTCTCTCTCTCCCCTCACCTGAGCATCGAAGCAATATATAAGCTCCGACAACAACCACTCTCTCCCCCCCCCTTCTCTCTCTCTCCCCTCTCTCCTCTCCTGAGCATCGAAGCCTAATATACAAATCCCAACAGCCACCAGTCAGACCACAACCCCTCCTCCCTCTCTCTCTCTCTCCCCCCTCCCTTATCTCCCCCCTCACCTGAGCATCGAAGCCGAGTATCTCGTGGCTGAGCGACGAGGTGCGGCCGCTCTTCACCTCGTGCAGGTGCCGGAACATGTTCAGACGCGCGCTGCCGCGCCCGTTGTCCAGCTCGCCTGGGGATAGAACGTATGACGTCACACCGTGGTATATGTCACACCATAAAAAAACTTGGACGAAGCATACGTCACACTATGACACCACAGACGCATCGTGTCATACCATAAAACATTTAATCGAAAATACCGATAAATTGATAAAATCAAAAACTATTCGTCAGATGTCGCTTAAATTTATATGAGATCTGACGTGAAGCGCTAGCTTTCGAATAAAAAATCGTTGCTGCCAGTAAATAGTTATGATTTAACACACATTAAATAAAAAAATTAAAAAATAATACACTCGATTTGAAAAACTTCTTTACTGGCTGGTTTAAAATGAGAACATACAAAATTTAAAATGAGAACAACGAGACCACAGTTCTCACGAACCCTAGCGAAAGGTGCTACATTCTCCTTTTCTACCTCACTTCCATAAACCACAAAAAATCTAAATTAATAAATAACGCTTCACACTCATAGCCCCACACTAGGATTCCCTGTGTCATGGGTGTCATGGACAACACACAAGACAAGGACACACACCCAGACCGAGAACGGAAATTCAAACTCAACATTCAAATTTCCGCCTCGCTGGGAATCGAACCCAGGACCCTCGGAACAGCGATCCGGCGTGTTAACCATTGCGCCATCCGGGTCGTCATAAATGAGAACAACGAGCTCACAGTTATCGTGAACCCCAGCGAAAGGTGCTACATGCACCTTGTCTAGCTCACTTTCGCAAACAACAAATAATCCAAATAACCACCCCTTACCCTGGGTAAGTACTCCGATGAGGGTGGATTTCCCCGCCTCGTTGGCGCCCAGCACTGCGACTCTCAGCTCCACGCTCTGCTGCGGATCGGCCAGCTGGGAACAAACGTATACATGAGACTACATCTATACATTAATAAACGCTAACACACTCATACCCCTGCAGTAGGTTACTAGGTACCTGTGTCGCGGGTGGCATGGACTACACATATAACATATAACACATTACAATTACACCCATGACCCGAGTACAAATATTTATCTGCCACATAAATATCTGCCCCGGCCGGGAATCGAACCCGGGACCCCTCGCGTCGCAGGCAGGGTCGCTACCAACTAGGCTACAAGGTCGTCATTACATTATTACACTTATTTCTGTTATAACTACCTGCATTATTTCCACTATCACTACCCCCACTATTTCCACTATTTCTGGTAACACTAAGTCAATTAACAACAATTAACTACTTCTCAGAGTCAGTAACTTCCACAGATCTTTTACTTCACTGTTTTTTTTATTAGCAGTACATATAAATAAAATATTCCTACTAAATCTAACTGTACGTATATCAAAAACTGCTACCTCCACTATTTCTACTACCACTACTCCCCAACTAACTACAGTACCCGGCAAGAAATAATGCACATCGGTATTCAGAAAGAGATAATCGGTTAGTTTCGGCTTTGTAGAGCGTTGTCCTTGTTGACTTGTCACTTTTCTTTCGAATTCGGTGGAAGACAGTCGCGTTCACTCATAAATAAATATAAAGAGTTGTTAAAACCTCTAATGGAACATCAATATTATGATTATTATATGTACTGTATAGGGTGTTTTATCAGCTCTTAATAGATATTGCGCTTTTAGTGCAATGTGCGAGAGAGAACGCTCTACATAGCCGTAATTAACCGATTATCTCTCTTTGGATACCGATGTGCATTATTTCTTGCTGGGTACTGTAGCTAACTACCGCTGCATCCAAGTAACAAGCTACCGCTGCCTCCTAACAAACTACTGCTGCTTCCAAGTAACAAGCTAAAGCTACCGCTGCCACCCACCTTCCGTATATAAACCTCAGCTACCGCCCGTCCCGGCGCGACCCGCCGCGCACGCGCAGCCACGATGCCGGCGCCGAGCGCGCGCGCCATGCCGCGCAGCGAGTCGAGCGACGCGCGCAGCGCCCGCGCGCGCAGCCCGCGCAGCGCGCCGAAGTCGCGCACGCCCACCACGTACACCGCGGTGCCGCCGCCGGAGCGGAGGCGCCATTTTAGCTGGGAGGGGGAGGGTGAACATTTTATCTATTACATGATATTGTATGTAAATGAAGATTTGTGTTTTTTATGCTCCTTGTGAGTCTGTCTCTACCTCGTTATCTGTGTATGTGTATACGCGTGTGTCTTTATCAAGATTAGTTATTTGGAATGTTTTAACACGCTTGACCTGTAGGTATATAACGGACACTCGGCCAGATTTTCGGGTTACCCTTGTTTTGTATAACAACTTTTGATATAATTTTAATAAATCGAACAACGTTTAAGATAATAATCAGTTTGTATAATATCGTTTGACATAATTTTCATTTGATCGAATATTAATTTTGTGTAATATTGATTGACATAATGTTCTTTTGATCGAATATTTATTTTATACAGTGTTCATTTCATGCAATGTTCAGATGGTTATAAACGCCCTAAAGTCGGTTCTGGCACTCGCCGGCCGCTGCCGCGGCACGCTCGCTTCGCTCGCTCGGCTCGTGCGATGGTACCTGTTAACCTAACACGATCGTCGCTTCGCTCCTCGCTAACCTAATTACCTTAATTAAAATTTGCGCATTTGAACATTCGATAAAAAGATATTATTCGAAACAAATGATGATAAGAAATAAAATTATGGCAATCAAATATTCGATCAAATGAATAATTATGTGAAATGACTTTATTCCAACTAAAATTAGTCGAAGCGATTTTCGACAAAAAGTTGTTATACCAAACAAGAGGCACCCCAGATTTTCACCAACTTCAAGAAGTCTTGCACTTGCAAGAACTTGCACAGCGGGCAAGAGCCGATGACAAATTGATGCAATGTCACGACAAACATGACCAAATTGCACACTCAGAATTAGCTCCAGCCAAGAGAACTCCTCAACGGTTAACGACACAGTAGTAATGACTAAATTAATAATTTATTGCCTTTACTTCAGTCAGCTTTATACAAGGATATTTTAAGTATTAGGCTGTAGTACATGATAGTATATAAAAAAGCAACTCCTCAGACCTGAGTGACAAGGTGCTGGAAGCGTCTCTCGCAGGGCGACACCAGCTGTAACTTGTACTCCACATTGCCGAAACGCGGCTCTGGCGGCAGACTTCCATAGCACTCGTCGCCGGAATCCTCAGCTTCCGATGTCCTGAGGAATCAAATCAATATTTCAACAATGCATGACATTTTTATCAAATAAGATGGTAAAATGGTATAATAGACGGTAAGAGACCACGAGTTCTTTAGCGCATAGGAGTTTTTCCCGCATTAATCCCGATCCCGCGGGAATTGCAGGATAAAGAGTAGCCCATATGTTGCTCTACAACCTGGTCTAAGTCCCATAAAAATCGATTCAACCGTTCTGGAGATTAGCCGAGACAAACATGAGATTTAAATCAATTAACAAACATTTAAATTACCGGCAGACAGACAAATTTTCAAATCTTTTTTTTGGGTTTTAGCATCATGTAAATACATAGGTATTATATAGATGCACATAGATGTAATACATTGTATCACCAGTTACCATTAGGTGGGGTAGTTGTCTAGCATTAACTTATTTTAGGTAAAACAAATCATTCTAAACAAACCTAAATAAATAAATAAATACATAAATAAATAAATAAAGACTTACGTATCATCACAATACTCCTCAACATCATCGGAGTTATAAAAGAAGTCATTATCCAAGTCCTCAGCATTGAAGTCTCCATTCAGGTAGAAATCATCATTGATAGTCACTTTCTCCAACTTATCAATAACATTGTGGACTTTCTCATGATAATTTGAAGACTCTGACTCATTCTTTCTATTCTTCTTATAATCATTGAGATCATTCACGTTTTTACCGATGTCTGCTGGCATCTGTAAGGTAAAATGGACCTTGTATAGTTGTAATAAGAGTTATAATCGTACAGCACCTGTTCTAATCGGTAGTGATTGAGAAGCGAAGGGTATTAAATTCCGTTCACGTTGGATAATATTTATATTATTTATGGAATCATTTTAATACCACACAAATACTACTTCCGTCCTGTAATTAAGCATTGCAGATTAACGGCCAAAATTTAAAATGTCATAAGTAAATTTTTCTTACAAGCTAAATTGCACTTTGATCACTGGTAATAAAGTCATTTTAGTGTGTAATACCAATTCCATGTATAATTAACATTATTCTATATAATATAATTCCCTATAACATCTGAATCTACATACCTTAGGCTTCCGCGTGTCAAACAAATTTTTTAAAATGTCATAAGTAAATGTTTCTTACAAGCTAAATTGGACTTTCAGCCCTGGTAATAAAATTATTTTTAGCGTGACATAGGAAGCAACCATATTATGCCTCTACCACATACCTTAGGCCTCTGCGTGTCAAACTGATTATTCCAACTCGCGTCGGGTGCCTCGAGGTCTTCGCCCCACGCGTTGCTAGGCAACAGCTCCTTGCCGGGAGAGACTTTGTTCTTTTTCCGTCTGCTCTTGCGCCCCGAGTTACGACGGCGCGGCTTCTTGTCTGCGTCGGGTTTTGTGGTCGTATCTGTGGATAAGACATTAAATGAGTGACCTATACTCTGTTCGCCTTTCGTCTGGAATTCGTTATAATCGCATGGTACACAAATGTCAGCTTTCTGTTTATGCGATTAAGGTACATTTAAGATTGACTGCGATTAAGTTACATCTAAGATTTATCTATAATAATCATAATTACACTTTTGGAAACTGATATCCGACGGAAATGTAATCTGTAACCATAATATAATCCTTTGCTTGAACTTGGCTTGACACACTACCACGTGTCTAGATTACATTTTGTGCGAAATTCACCAGATTTAAGATATTGATTGAAGTGTTGATGAAATTTCGATTCTATGCTTGGTCTCGGTTCCGAGTTAGTCAGGAGGGAGTGGCGCTAGTACCTCTTTTAAGTATACCATCGAAATTCAACAGTAACAACCAAGTCATAAAGATTATAATGGAATGCTTTCGTTTTAGTTGGTCCGTTATAAAGTCGTTGTAATGCGCACAGTGCTTTATCCTTATCCGTACCTTTATTCTTATCCTTATTAACGTCTATGTAGCTCTCGATGTAGCCACAGTCTTTGACTAGATCCTCACTGTCAATCTCCGGCTCGCAGAGGAAGGAGGACTCTTCTGGCAACGACTCGTTCTTCTGCTGAGATCTTCTGCCTCTTCTTCTGCCTGGAACAGAAGAGAAAGTAGTAGAAAGACTTTACAGAATAATGATAATCAGATTTTACGAAACTACTCTTAATGTTATGTTGAAATGCGATAGTATACTTTATATTCCGGCTCGAAGGACCAAGTTATAAAGATTTTTTTTATAAATTATACACGTCACGCATCAAAGATACAAGATTTCGCTTTGAAATGTGAACTGTGCTAAAAACGGTTTGACAGATTTTTAAAGTATGGCTCGAAGGACCAACTTACAAAAATAGTTTTTTTTATTAAAGTATTCCAAAATAATCCCTACATAACTATACCAAACAACTCCGTATCCTAGTAAGGGCGCTTTTAGTGTCACGCGGATTTGCTCACGCACGCGGGATTGGCCCGCATGCGTGAAATTTCATACGCATCATACGCAGTTTAAGTTTCAATCTTCTGCGGGTTGCGTAACGGGTTGCGTAGACGATTAGTACAATACGGTGCGTGCGCCCCGTCCGACACTAAAATGGGCAGTAAAGTTGTAGGGACGCTCACGCATGCGGATGCACCCGCTCCGGGATGACGCCCCGCACAGCGCCCCGCGTCCCGCGTGCGTTTATCACGCTTTATAATAAATTCATATATGAAATGGTTCTTTGCGGGTGCTACGCATGCGGGCCAATCCCGCGTGCGTGAGCAAATCCGCGTGACACTAAAAGCGCCCTTAATAGTGGCCGATCTTGCGAAACGAGAGGTCCCGGATCTATTCCCGGATAGACATTTATTTGATAGTTAAATGTATGTATCGTGGGTTTCATCTAGTAACGTTTATCTAATATCTTTAAACGAGCAATTCTTGTATATTTATTTATTTATTTATACCTATATATATAATCACGATCTCGGAAACGGCTGCAAAGATTTTCATGAAAGTTACAGATTAGGGGGTTTTCGGCTCAAGGAATCGATTTATCAAGGTCCCAGGTTCGAGAAAAGCTTTTAAAAATTTTAATTAAAATTTTAATTTTAGAGATTTTAAAAACATCATACTGACGCCATCTATGAAACATTAGGATAACTTCTATGAGGTACTGTAACTGTAACGTGTTGAAATTTCAGTAGTATGAAACTAGATGGCGCTGTAATCTCTATGTGGGCAAATGGATATTTATCGTATCGATATTTTTCAAATGTATCGATATATATCACCCAAGAAATATCGATATTTTTTAATGTATCATTTCGATTTGGGAAAGTTGTAGGTCTCGTCAAGACCTACATTTCCAATGACAGCTGTCAAACTTCGAACCGAGATATCCCGGCAACGGCTGCTCCTGGAGCACTGGTGTCTTTGGGAAAGTTGTAGGTCTCGTCAAGATCTACATTTCCAATGACAGCTGTCAAACTTAAAACCGAGATATCCCGGCAACGGCTGCTCCTGGAGCACTGGTGTCTTCGGGAAAGTTGTAGGTCTCGTCAAGACCTACATTTCCAATGACAGCTGTCAAACTTCGAACCGAGATATCCCGGCAACGGCTGCTCCTGGAGCACTGGTGTCTTTGGGAAAGTTGTAGGTCTCGTCAAGATCTACATTTCCAATGACAGCTGTCAAACTTCGAACCGAGATATCCCGGCAACGGCTGCTCCTGGAGCACTGGTGTCTTTGGGAAAGTTGTAGGTCTCGTCAAGACCTACATTTCCAATGACAGCTGTCAAACTTCGAACCGAGATATCCCGGCAACGGCTGCTCCTGGAGCACTGGTGTCTTTGGGAAAGTTGTAGGTCTGGTTGAGACCTACATTTCCAATGACAGCTGTCAAACTTCGAACCGAGATATCCCGGCAACGGCTGCTTCTGGAGCACTGGTGTCTTTGGGAAAGTTGTAGGTCTGGTTGAGATCTACATTTCGGATGACAGCTGTCAAACTTCGAACCGAGATATCCCGGCAACGGCTGCTCCTGGAGCACTGGTGTCTTTGGGAAAGTTGTAGGTCTCGTCAAGACCTACATTTCCAATGACAGCTGTCAAACTTCGAACCGAGATATCCCGGCAACGGCTGCTCCTGGAGCACTGGTGTCTTTGGGAAAGTTGTAGGTCTGGTTGAGACCTACATTTCCAATGACAGCTGTCAAACTTCGAACCGAGATATCCCGGCAACGGCTGCTCCTGGAGCACTGGTGTCTTTGGGAAAGTTGTAGGTCTCGTCAAGACCTACATTTCCAATGACAGCTGTCAAACTTCGAACCGAGATATCCCGGCAACGGCTGCTCCTGGAGCACTGGTGTCTTTGGGAAAGTTGTAGGTCTGGTTGAGACCTACATTTCCAATGACAGCTGTCAAACTTCGAACCGAGATATCCCGGCAACGGCTGCTCCTGGAGCACTGGTGTCTTTGGGAAAGTTGTAGGTCTCGTCAAGACCTACATTTCCAATGACAGCTGTCAAACTTCGAACCGAGATATCCCGGCAACGGCTGCTCCTGGAGCACTGGTGTCTTTGGGAAAGTTGTAGGTCTCGTCAAGATCTACATTTCCAATGACAGCTGTCAAACTTCGAACCGAGATATCCCGGCAACGGCTGCTCCTGGAGCACTGGTGTCTTCGGGAAAGTTGTAGGTCTCGTCAAGACCTACATTTCCAATGACAGCTGTCAAACTTCGAACCGAGATATCCCGGCAACGGCTGCTCCTGGAGCACTGGTGTCTTTGGGAAAGTTGTAGGTCTCGTCAAGACCTACATTTCCAATGACAGCTGTCAAACTTCGAACCGAGATATCCCGGCAACGGCTGCTCCTGGAGCACTGGTGTCTTTGGGAAAGTTGTAGGTCTGGTTGAGATCTACATTTCGGATGACAGCTGTCAAACTTCGAACCGAGATATCCCGGCAACGGCTGCTCCTGGAGCACTGGTGTCTTTGGGAAAGTTGTAGGTCTCGTCAAGACCTACATTTCCAATGACAGCTGTCAAACTTCGAACCGAGATATCCCGGCAACGGCTGCTCCTGGAGCACTGGTGTCTTTGGGAAAGTTGTAGGTCTGGTTGAGACCTACATTTCCAATGACAGCTGTCAAACTTCGAACCGAGATATCCCGGCAACGGCTGCTCCTGGAGCACTGGTGTCTTTGGGAAAGTTGTAGGTCTCGTCAAGACCTACATTTCCAATGACAGCTGTCAAACTTCGAACCGAGATATCCCGGCAACGGCTGCTCCTGGAGCACTGGTGTCTTTGGGAAAGTTGTAGGTCTGGTTGAGACCTACATTTCGGATGACAGCTGTCAAAATTATTAACGTTGAATATTTATTATTAATGATGCCAAAGAAGTATAACTTCTTACGTGCGTACATAAGTACACGCAATTCTTTTTAAACTCATATTATGTCGGAAAGATCGAAGAACATTATTCATATTTTATCAGTATGCGATTCATACTAAATATAATTTTCAACCGAGCAAAGCTCGGTCAACCAGGTACTTTATGTTATCCATATACCAGTCTCAACATAGATGATCCTAGTACAGAGATTTTATAGTTTCAAAATCCAGCTCGAAGGACCAAAACCTATCACCTTTATCGTTATGAACATCCATGTAGCTCTCGTTGTAGCTGCAATCTTTCACATATCGTATACATAGTTTACAATGTCTTAGATAAATATACGTTTTCGGCTCATGGGTGTCAGTAATAATGTTATTTATGTAATCTATGACAACTCAAATGATTCTATTGCAGGGATTTTATAGTTTTAAAATCCAGCTCGAAGGACCGAAACCTTATGGACCTCCATGTAGCTCTCGATGTAATAGATAAATATACGTTTTCGGCTCGTGGGTGTCAGCAAAAATGTTTTTTGTGTTACTCTTTCAAAATCTAATACTCGATTTATACTTTCAAAATCTAGCTCGAAGGACCAAAATCACCTTTATCCTTATGCACCTCCATGTAGCTCTCGATGTAGCTGCAGTCCTTCACGAGCATCTCGTTCCCGAGCTCCGGCTCGCAGAGGAACGAGGATTCCTCCGGCAGCGCCTCGTTCTTCTGCTGGGATCTTCTGCCTCTTCTTCTGCCTAGAACGAAGAAGAAAATAAGTCACGTACAAATAACTTTTAACACGAAAGATCGTCTTCAACATCGATTAGTCAATGAGAATATCATCAGTAGTCGAAGTCAACAAAATATGTATCACTAGTGATAACTCGAAAAATACTCGTCAGATGTCACAGACAGACAGACAGACTTTCACAATTATAGTATTACCATAGAAGTATCGATAATGAAGTCCCGGAAAGGTAACGTCTGAAACACTAAACTATCTTGCTATAAAAGTTTAGTAAAGAGTTTGTTGCCGGTGCTACTAATACATTCTACACAAATCTTACCTTTGGGTGCATCTGCATTCTTCTTAAAGTTCTCCTGGTCGCTTTTATGTCTCTTCTTGTGGTTCTGCTTACTCTGACCGTCGGAAGGATCGAACAGGCTAAAGAATGAGTCCATTATCTGAAACAATTATATCATTCTTCATAACTGACTTCCTAGGGTCCGTTCACACAGACCGGCTCGGAGAGTGTCGGCTCGCATTTTTCTTTTCATACAGACCGGATCAGAGTGGATCGGAGCAGAGCCGCCAACTATTTCACAATATAGAAAAGATCTTAAAGGCGAACCAGCGAGAAAGAGCACGCAATCGGAGCCCGTCGGCTCCTCTTTTTATTTCACACTAAACGCATTCGAGCATTCCTCGAGCATCCTGATGACAAAATAGGTGCACATACAAAAATAAACCTTAATAAAATTACTCAGAACTCTATTTCCATCGTGATAAAAACCTGCTCTGCTCTCCGAGCCGGTCTGTCTGAACGGACCCCTATATTGTGGCTCCCCCCGCCCCCTATACCACAGCCACAGCAGGCGTGTACAATGTACCGCCGTAATTTAAAATGTTCCAAATAAATTTTGCTTACAAGCTAAATTGAACTATAAGCATACGTAATAAGGTTGTTTTTAGTGGGGAGTGGCAATTCAATATTCTCGGTGACTCAGGTATAGTTTGGCAACTCACCACTACCCAATTTGCTTTAAGCGTGGTGTAATTTATGCTCTAAGATTCTAGGCGTTCGTCAAAGTGTTACCAGAACAATCGATCCAACGGCGATCAACGACATCGATCGTTGGTGGAAAGGATCTATATTTTCTACTAGATCAATCGATCGATTGACGTCAACTAATCCATTCCACCATCGATCGATGGCGTCCATCGACGATCGATCGATTGGTCTGGTAACACCCTTATGGAAGACGCTAGCGCATTTTTATTTATTCGAAGTAGGTTTTTTACAAACACTTTTCGAAAGTCAAACTAAGCCATCGCTTCAACAAATCCCTCATTCCTCAAAAATCAAATCATTGTTGTATGGAAAGTGGAAACAAATCCAATTAAATTTGTAGCTGGTTTTTAAATAGTTTTGATTAAAATACGACAAGAATAATATTTAATCAATTACAATTATGAAATCATCGATGAATGTACCGCACTTAATTGCGAGAATACCTACGAGTACATCGCTTTTCATTGGAAAACGATCATCATTTAAAGATAAAATAGATTAGTTTTATGATTATAATCGTTTGCTGGAAATTGATAATTTCTTTCTTGTCTTGAAAAGTTTTGTTATGCCCATTAGTGACGTTTGTACAGCTGTGTTTCCCTTTTTTAGGGTTCCGTACCCAAAGGGTAAAACGGGACCCTATTACTGAGACTTCGCTGTTCGTCCGTCCGTCCGTCCGTCCGTCCGTCCGTCTGTCACCAGGCTGTATCTCATGAACCGTAATAGTTACACAGTAGAAATTTTCACAGATGATGTATTTCTGTTGCCGCTACAACAACAAATACTAAAACACTGAATAACTAAAGTAAATATTTAAGTGAGGTTTTCATACAACAGATCAGGTTTTTTTGGCGTTTTTATATACAATGGTACGGAACCCTTCGTGCGCGAGTCCAACTCGCACTTGGCCGATTTTTTTATTGAGTTGAAGTAGAAAACGAGCATACAACCTTCCGCTGCCGTCCATAACAACTGGGACCGACAACACAGAACAAGGCTCAATTTAGGGACTAGAATGGTTAGTCCTGTTAGCAGATGGTGTTAGAATATTTGTTGGTTAGTTAGTTAATGAGTGTGAGGACAGGGACTGTTAGTGATGATAATAAATAAATAAATAAATAAATAAACGCTAACACACTCATACCCCCGCAGTAGGTTACTAGGTACCTGTGTCGCGGGTGGCATGGACTACACATATAACACATCACAATTAAACCCATGACCCGAGTACAAATATTTATCTGCCACATAAATATCTGCCCCGGCCGGGAATCGAACCCGGAACCCCTCGCGTCGCAGGCAGGGTCGCTACCAACTAGGCTGCAGGGTCGTCAATGATGAGTCCTGTTAGTTACTGTTAGTAATAGTCCAGTTAGTATTTGTTAGTATGAGTCTCGTTCTAATTAAGTCACAGATGTGTTGCTACTTCTGAGGACTGTGGTGGTCGCGACTAAAAAATGTGTAACCGGTAATCTCTGATGATCTAATATCTAGATGGAAACGTGGAAACGTGTGAAAAAGTTGTGGCTAACTATTGGCCACAATTTTTATATCATTGTATCATTGATCACGCACATAAATAGACAATAGACGAACGTGTAAAACATCGCCTGCACGCACACATGCTTGGTATTGTGGCCTTGTTTTTTTGTTTTCATTGTAGGGGGACGCTCAATTATATAGACATATGTTACAAGTTCTACTTCCGGCACCCCGATATAACCCAACATTAATTACTAATTACAATAATTATATTATTGTGTGTATAATAATTCTATGTATAATAGTTTATTCCTACGATTTATTAATAAATTCGTTTATTGTTTGAGATTATATAAGTGTTGTTAACTTCCGATTTAATTGTAAAGTGGGGTTGAAGGTAGGATATAAATATGGCGAACTAAGGTTGTGGAGGTCATTAATTTTGTAACGGTTCTAAGGGGAAGTTCTGCCCGAATGTATACTTGTAAAGATAATTGGGAAGTTCATCGTCCTTGCTGCAGCCAGTGTGATAGCCATCATCACACCTCAGAAGTGGGATATATTTTCCTTTACAGCCCATATTATCTTGGTCAAAGGAACGGAGATTTTTTTTTGACACGCCATCCATATCTACCAAAGTACTCGCTGGCATGCGGCGGGGACTTCTTGTGATCCAAGGAACAAAGAAACGAACAGGTACGTCATATTCATTTTGTCTTAATCGAAGGAAGTGGTGTCTTTCTTAGGTTATAAAACCTTATGACAGTTCTTAAATATTGAATGTTTTGGTTAGTGGTTGCTGAACCGTTTCAGATTATTATTTCACAAAACTTTAAGATAACATTACCTAACGATAGGTATATCTACACGACAACACAAAGCACTTATACAATCGTTCGCAAACATAATACTTAAAACATTATAATGAATACAGTATACATATTACCCGTAAAGATAATTTAAACATGATTCTTAATAATGTACTGACTTAATTGTCTTTTGGAATCTTTCCACTTTGTTATTTTTTTTTACAACTGAGGGTATTTTGTTGTAAAGTTGTGCTCCTTCAAAAGTAATTGTTTTTTGCCGTAGTTTGTTCTTATTCGGGGTAGAACTAAATAACTCAATATCACACAGAGATTAGTGCAACAGGCGGCCTTATCACTAAATAGCGATCTCTTCTAGACAACCTATTAAGCTGAATACATAAATAACTTTGGAAACAGGGTAGGGTGTACAATTGAGCTATAGAAATTTGTTTGTCAGCATTAGAACAGAATAGTATTTTCAAAAGTAAATGCAAAAAGGAAATAAATAGCAAAATAACAATAAGACTGTGTGGTTAGAATAAAAGCAATCGATCTAATAATATGAAGCCGTTATCTTGCATAATAAATAAATCTGTGTGACTACATAAAAAAAGTGACTACATGGCAGATCTGTGTGACCACTATGAAAATTCTGTGCGTCTACTTGGCAGATTTTTACGGCTACTATAAAAATACTGTGTGTTTACATGGTGAATCTGTGTGGCTAGTATGAAAATGCTGTAGAACTGCATGATAGATCAATGAGGTTACTAAAGAAATGCTGTGTGTCCCCACAACCAGGTTGTAGGGCTATTATGAAATAGTAGTAAAACCTTTATCATGTCCCCAAAGGTACTCTGGAAGAAATCGCAATTTTGCTATAGCATTTTCTGCACAAGTAATATAAATTGAAATATTTTTATTCCAATTTGTTGTTATGGTGTGCAATAAATTGTAATAAATAAACCAATAAAAATAAAATGCGAAATAGATTAACCTAAGTAGGTATAAAGGAATTAAAAGAAACAAGCGCTCAATAGTAAGTTGCAATAAGTTTTTATTGAACATGCGATAATGTTTTTGTTTGTTATAATGATTTTGCGAATTAGATTGGACCTCTTTCAACATACATTCTGGTGTGACAACATACCTACATGTATAATACATTTTTGACATAAGCATGATCTGGTAACACGCTCAGGATTGACTGCAGCCAAATCCTCATTTACCGACTTGCTTTACAATAACATATACGCTGAGTATTGTAAATAAGTTATAGGTCAATATCATCACTGTTGTAGAGTGATATGTTTAACGTATCTATTTATTATACGTATGTATCTTATATTTAATATTTGGTATCTATTGACGAAAGCCAGAGCATAGCTATATAGCATAGCTATAGCTATGGCTAATTGACTCTTTCTCATGAAAGAGGGAATTTGACAAAATAGTCCATATTATTTATTGTTACATGGGTCATGAATACTTACCGAGTAATTCAAATCAAATAATTACGTAACAGCGTGCTATGTGTGCCGAAATAAAATTAATAGACTGTATATTTCATGGTCTTAATTACAGTCACCATATATATTTATTGAAGGAAATTTTGGGTTCAATCCAATTATGCTCTTGATTTATTAATTTATGTATTCACAATAATATACAATACGCAAACTCGAGCCACCTAATACATTTATTTTGTGATATACCTACCTACTTACATTACATTTTCAATTAATTGGTATACCTATTACTTACAACGCATGTTAAATTATTCAACACAATTATTTTCATCACGTACATATTCTCTTAAACTAGCGAACCGCCCTCGCTTCGCTTCGGGACCCGTAAGTATCAGCTGCGTAGGTCTCGCTCCCGTAGGAATTTCGGGATAAGCTCCCGATCCCGCGGGATTTTCGGAAAGACAGCCTTGTTACTTTTATATTAATATGTTTGTTATGAAGCTATACCCATACTCGTCGAAGTTTTTCCCGCGTAAAATCGGATCCCGCGGGATTTCCGGGATAAAAAGTGTCCTGTGTTATTCTGGGTTATAAACTATCCGTGTACCAAATTTCATCCAAATCCATTCATCCGTTTTTTCGTGATTGAGGACCAAACATACAAATCTTCACATTTATAATATTAGTAGGATGCCACAGAATTCGCATTGTGCGAGTATTTTTGGCGCGCGAAAATGTTTAATGAATTTTTTCACAACTTCTACAGAGCAGTTGAGTGGAGGGAGTTTTTCCCGTGTAAATCTCGATCTCGCGGGAAGTCCGGAACAAAAAGTAGCCTATATACTGCTCCATAACCTTCTCTACCTTCCACTGAAAGTCCCATAAATATCTGAACCCGCGACCTATTTCCCGAATATGAGTTTTTCCCGCGTGAATAAGGATTCCACGGAATTCCGGGATAAAATTATCCTGTATATTGCTCCAAAACTGCCTCTATCTCCCAGTGAAAGTCCTATAAAAATGAAACTCGCACCTTCGCGCATAGTAGTTTTTCCAGCGTGAATCCTGATTCCGCTGGAATTCCAGGATAATAAGTGGCCTATGTTTTGCTCCAGAACCTTCTCTATCTCTCAGTGAAAGTCTCACAAAAATCTAAGCCCGCAACAAAAATGACAAAACTTAAGTCAACTCGAATAAACACTGCACCTCTAATTGTACCAACTTTATCCCCATTTTTGCATCCTTTGCTGGCTATTTTTTAAATACTGATTTTACATTGAAAATTACTTATTTCACTGTAATAATTTTTAAACATGGGGTTAAAATCATTTTCAGTTTAGTCAGAAAGTTACCTTAAAAATTTACAAATTCCCGCATTCTTTTGGGTTTTTTTCTTTTCCTTACAAAATATCGAAAAACTGAGAAACACGTATTCTATTAATTTAAGTGATAACCCTTTGTTGCAAATTTGAAGTAAATCGGACGACGTTATAAAAAAATTCCATACAAACTTTAGTCACCTATCCCTAGGGAACCTAAATATTATTCGAAAAAAAAAGTAGCCTATAATAGACACCAGTATATAGGTAATAACTTTACCAAGTTTCAATGAAATCCATCCAGTGGTTTAAGCGTGATGATCGGTCAGACAGACAGACAGACAGACAGACAATAAATAAAAAAAATATAATTTTGAGTTCTATCTCGATATGTAAGTGCCCCTTAGTCGAAATTTCAAAAAAATATTCAATGTACAGAACACGTGCTCCTACAGTTTTATTATAGTATAGATTATACCAATTAATAATTTTGTCAAGTAAATACGTCAATTCGTTTTGTCATAATCATTCTATAATGTTTATTAAGAAATTTATATGAAATACACTTAATGCATTAGGACGTAGCACCTGTAATGTTAATGATAATAATTTGTAATAAATAAAAAGTAAGTAATTATATACGCAATTGAAGGTGTTACTTTATGTGTTAATGCTGTAAACATTATTTCAATAAAATAATTGCTTAAGTTCCTATATTCATTCAAACATTATATTTACAACACAATGAAACGAAAATTTAAAACAAACAAGATTTATTTTAGCTTTATTTTCAATAGATATTAAGTACTGGTTATTTACTCCACTTATATTCACCTTCTTATGTTATTCATTTGTTAAGGTTCTTCAACAATACATATATTATTAGAATTTAATTTATAGGATGTCCCTTACCTACAGCAGTACACATCACTCATTAGTCATAAATAAAAATATTACATGTATATGGAATAAATAGATGCTGCTATTTATGCTTATTAAACATACGTAACACAAAAAAAACAAATAAATATAATATAATCAGTTCTTGACGATTTCATTATTACTATAAGACACCAAGGATAAAAAAAATACTTCCTCATGGGCATTTATTAATCAATTATTACTTATCATAAGAGAAAAAAAAAAAAACCAACTCCAATTTTATAATTTTATTTGATAAGGCCTTTACGCCTTGTTATACCATTAAACTCCATAATTATATTTGCCATAGGATTATAGTATAAATATCTTTCACCAATCATCACATGACCAACCACACGTTCACATTTATTACACACACGTTAATATTTACTATTATTACTAGTTCACATATATAGTACAGCCATCGTATATAACGTCACAGATATGTGTTCTTGTATATGTTTGTGCCCTTTGACGTCCTAGTATTTATGAGAAAACGGAGTCGGTTCGCATAAGAGTTTGAATTTGCCTCTAAAATGGTCGCTCCCAGTTTTTAACCTACGTGTTATTGCATAAAGCAACTCACAATATTACATAGCAAAATTAAAACATTACATACTTTCGTCTGTAACAACAAGAATATAATAATTGCTTTTTACAAAAAAAAAAATAACCGACTTCAATCTTGATAAGTAGAGATAACTCAAAAACTACTCGCCAGATGGCGCTCAATTCAACATGTAAGTGTAAAGTTCTCGTCACTACAAATTAATGAAGCCCAAACACTAGATAACTGCAGTAAATCGTTGAGGAGTTCCCTCGACTGTCTTTCGGCTTCATCAGATCGACTCCAGATCTTCATGAAATGGTAGCGCTTTAATGTACTTATGATAACATGAACAAACACACTAGTTGTCCATACAATTTTCGAAAGTTCCCCTCGATTTCTCTGAGATGCCATCATCAGATCCTGGTTTCCTTATCAGGGTACCCCACTGCGCATATCTACTTTACAACAAAAAAAGAATTATCAAAATCGGCCCATAAACGACGAAATAATCGCTGAACGTACATAAAAAAAAAAGCATATATACGGTCGAATTGAGAACCTCCTTCTTTTTTGAAGTCGGTTAAAAATACTTATCATGTACCTATGTATATGTACCATAATTTAAATAAAAAGAAAGCACTTCAACACACTTCAAATATTTATTTTGTAATCTGTAGTGTAAAGCGAATTATTTTTTTGTTATTTATTTTGTTAATCTACCCTCAAAAGTTCGTGGAATTATTTAACGAGAAACAACCGCTCTCTTGATAAGTCCATGTTAGAAGAGTATATTTAGACATTTTTATTTTATGGTGTTCATTTAAAATTGGTTATTGTGGCTGATTGCTGTGTGTGTGTATATTTAGACATTTTATTTTATGGTGTTCGTTTAAAATTGGTAATTGTGGCTGATTGCTGTGTGTGTGTGTGATTGCTACTCTGATTCGTGATGGACAAGCATAGGGCAAAATTCATTGATGAAATACAACTCTTTAGGTAGTGCTATTACTATTCTTTGCGCGACCCAGATTATAAACTAAAAATTACACAAAGGGCATTCAGTTGCTAAGTCCGAGCTCTCTAATCTGGTGCTTAATTCTTGTACAATTACGATATAGATTAACTGGGTTTCACTAATACTTATAGTATTTGTAATAATATATGTACTCTTTAAAGTCATACATGGAAATAATAAGTTTTAGAAAAAAACAGGATACATTGAAAACAATGTTAGATATTAAGAGCTGTGTGAATGAACTGTGTGAATGAAATTAAAAGCTGTGTGAATGGAATTAAAAGCTGTGTGAATTAAAATAAAAGTTTTGTGAATTAAATAAAAGGCTGTATGAATAAATTAAAAATCTGTGTAAATTAAATTGAAAGCTGTGTGAATCAATCAAAGCTGTGTGAAATAAAATTAAATTTGTGTAAGTTATAATTAATAGCAATGGAATAAAATAAATAAATACAGTTTGATCGGTGTCAGTTACGAGCGGCTGCAGGCGGAGGTAAATAAAGGAGACGAGACGAAGAAATTTTATAGAATTTATTGATTAAATTCAGTTTACAATTAAAGAAATATGTACCTAATCTAAAATACGTAAAGCTCACGCGATGCTAACTATGAGTCTCGCCCTTGGGAACGCTACGCGACACCGCACCGCGACGATTCCCGGAGTCTTGCGTTGTCAGCACAGGTGCATAACATGTTTGTCTGTACGCGGCAACAAATTTAAAAATTTATGAGGTCTTTATTTAATCAAGAGAACCCAATGTTTAACCATTTTGTCTATTTGACTGTAGGTTTTTGCACACTAATCCTCTAGAATTGCTTATTCGATTTGAATGCACTTTTCAGATTTCTACTTTGATGGGCTTCACTTAACATTAGATTGTAAAAGAAAAAAAAAAATCAAGTTCTGTGTTGGAAGAAAATATAAACAGTAAATAAAAGTTATATAAACAGAAAAAAAATATGCGATTGAGGAAAATACAAACGTCACCAAAGAAAAATAAATTTTATTTTATTTAACTTTTTTTGACAAAAAAGTCTATTACTTAGTACAAATGGCGAGCTTCTATGTGACAAGATGTTCATTCTATCTCCATTAAATTTGCAGTAATTACAAGAACCAGTTACTCGTTCGGTGTTTCAATTTCAGATGCCGCCGTAGACCAGTGACAAATGGGGACGCGAACAGACTAGCAATGATGACCTAATGATGACCGCCGTGAGACACGACAGTTGCAGGATGGCCGAGTGTTACAAGTTCTACTTCCGGCACCCCGATATAACCCAACATTAATTACTAATTACAATAATTATATTATTGTGTGTATAATAATTCTATGTATAATAGTTTATTCCTACGATTTATTAATAAATTCGTTTATTGTTTGAGATTATATAAGTGTTGTTAACTTCCGATTTAATTGTAAAGTGGGGTTGAAGGTAGGATATAAATATGGCGAACTAAGGTTGTGGAGGTCATTAATTTTGTAACGGTTCTAAGGGGAAGTTCTGCCCGAATGTATACTTGTAAAGATAATTGGGAAGTTCATCGTCCTTGCTGCAGCCAGTGTGATAGCCATCATCACACATACTAGCGGACCGCCCGCGGTTTCACCCGCGTGGATCCCGTTCTCGTGGGAATATATGCATGTATTATACATAAAAACCTTCCTCTTGAATCACTCTACCTATTACAAAAAACCGCATCAAAATCCGTTGCGTAATTTTAAAGATTTAAGCATACAGACAAACAGACAAACAGACAAACAAACAGACGGACAAAAATAGCGACTTTGTTTTATACTATGTAGTGAAGATCATCAAAGCCGGTAATGTACGGCAAGCCTTTCTTTAGGTTGACTAAGATTAAAAATGTCGTACTACGAAACTTTAAAGCACTAAAAGCACCAATAAATAGCATTAATAAAAAAACAACAGTCAGCCTTGAACATAAAACGGTCATTCACTCCACATTGGTTGTTTTGTTTTTAAGCAATAAAACGCCCACGTCAATGTTATACCTACCCACCAGTTTAGCGGACCTATTTTAATCTGCTACGTTGCGTTTAAAAAGAAAATAATAATAGCAGCAACAACTGGGCCCCAATTCTGCTAATTTATAACGCTTCAATAGCGTCACGATTGAATTGTTTGCCGCATTTTGTCATACAAAATTGAATAGTTGGACACATTTTTGGCACATTTCGTGTACAGAATTGAATAGATCGACACATTTTGGTACGTTCTGTGTACAAAATTTAATAGTTTTCGACGCTATTTCGACACATTCCGTATACAAAATATGGCAGACTATTCAATCGAGATACTATTGAAGTGTTATAAATTAGCAGAATAGGGGCCCTGCTCTGTCACATAGTGGTCCGTAGCTAGAGACAAATATGGGCTTGGATGTCCGTTCAAAAAACAAATTTATAAATCTTGATAATTATGCTGAGCTACAAAAAAGTATGGTTGTTGTTTCAAATGATCTTTATTTAAAAATTATACATATTTCATAATACATAAAAAAGTATAAAAAAGCTAGTAAAGTAACCCAGTACTTGCTACAATTCGGGAAAAAATATTCTTTGTTTACAAAAAGTAGACACATTCCCATGCTAAAAGACAGTTGAATTTTTTTATCAGGTTTTGTAATTTTTTGCAGTTAGCTTTGTGGTTTCCACATGCTACATATTTTATATACTTATAGATAGACATCCTAAAATTAACTTTTGTCCTCTGTCGATGATAAAAGCGACACACAACAAAAGCATTGTATCGTATTTTAAATAAGTTTTCTGACTTTTAACTTCATAGTCTGTCGGAGTCGGAGCTGCTTATTCATTGCATGCAATTATGAATTCCATGTATTGTTTTTTTAATATAAATTTATTAGTGCGTTTTTGAAAAGGAGTTAAATGATCAAGTAAATATTTTTTTTCACCATGGAAAGCTATGTTATTTAGTGAATTGACTTGTACAAACCTACTGACCTCTAACAGACAGACCCAATGAATGCCGCGATGTTAGTGTTGAGTTCAAGAATGAACAGCGCTTCTTTTTCCGTAATTACTATCCCACAAAAATAATGCAATTATGTAATATATTATGATGTTGGCACGAGAATGTCATCAAAGTGAATGTTTGGCGGTTCATACTATGTAAACTAAACACGCGTTTAATATTAAACTGGTAGCACGTCTGCCAATTCTATATTTAGGAAATGCGCGCGTTTTTGTGTGAAAATTTCTTGTTTGAGATACGTTGTTTTGGGTCCGTACGATCGAACAAAGCTCAACTGCGCGGACTATGGGCAAACTACCTATAATTATGGTCAAAGGCAAAGTCTAAACAAAACTACCAATAACAATATGCAACAGCGACCAAACCTTTTTCTTTATTTTTATCATTCTGTCTGTGCATTCGAGCTTCACACAAACAGCACTGGAATTAAATATATGATAGGTCATATAATTTCAGCTTTCAAAGTATCTGATAAATTAAGTCACATACCTAATTATGCTAGTTACACTACCCCTGTTGAAGGTACGCTGATAAGTAGTCTGCGAATATTATATCATCACAACTCCCGACTTGACTTCCGTTTTTCGCAGGAAAGCATCGCGCCATCGCGTTTCGGGGAATTCCCAAGCGCGCCAACGTTATTTCCGATTATTGCATTAGGAGAACCACCACAAATGAGTCATGCCAAAGGATTATTTGATATGACGCAACAAATATCGCAATATGAGCTTTAAAAAAAATAACCGACTTCAAATTTTAATTAACCCAAAAACTACTCGCTAGAAGTCGCTCAAATTTATTAGGAACCACACAACAAGCACTACCTTTTGTCAAAATTTATGAGGTAATAAGCATAAATTAAATTTACATTATTGAGAATAACTCAAAAACTGACAGTCAGATGCCGCTCATATTTTTAAAGGACTAGACGGCAGTCATTATTACCTTACGATTGGCGAACGAATTATCGAAAGTGGTTCACCCAGTACTAAGTTCTGAGGTAACACACATAAGAAAAAAAAATACGACAAATTGAGAACCTCCACCTTTTTTGGGAGTTGATTAAAAATATATATCCATAACAGAATCTGTTACAAAGCTTTGCTTTATAACAGACTAGCTTCCACCCGCAGGCTTCGCCCGCGTGGAATTCGTTTAAACTTCACCCACCTATTTCACCCCCTTCGGGGTGGAATTTCCAAAAATCCTCTCCTAGCTCCCTTACACTCCCCAAGGAACATGCATGCCAAATTTCGACTTCTTCCGTTCAGTAGTTTCGGCTGTGCATTGTCTGTCAGTAACGCACGAGTTTTATATAATATAGATTTTGTTGTTACAGTTGTGCATTCTATTGCGCCAGGACAAAAATACTGTAACTTTAAAAAGACTCACTAACAAAATGTAACAGAACTAAACTAAGTACCACTAACAGGCCTTGCCCCAGCCTCGTACTTATTAAAAACTAACCAACCAATGTTCTAACACTATCTATCAACTGGACTAACCATCCTAGTCCCTAAATTGAGTCTTGTTCTATGTCCGGTCACAGTCACAGCGCCAGCGGATTTTACGGCAAGGTTATTGACTACCTTATTCCACAGAGAAAATGACTATTCTTTGTCTGAACAAGTCAATTGTAACAATGTTACACACAGTCAACAAAGATCTTCAATTAATTTTAAAAAATCAATATAAGTTGCAATCTTTGATGTTTTAAATATCTAGATGGAACATTGAATCTGCGCAAACGTGTCAAAAAATTGTGGCCAACTGTTAGCCACAATTTTTATATCATTACGCACACATAGACAATAGACGAATGTGAAAAATATCGCAAGCACGCACACATGCTTGATATTGTTGCCTTGATTTTTTTGTTTTCATTGTAGGGTGACGCTCAATCTAGAGATTTAAAACATCAAAAGTTGCAATATTCAGCAGCCTACCAGTTGTTTTTTTTTTCTTTTTTAGATGATAAAAAATAAGATTTATACTTAATGAGTTCAAGGCATATTTATCAGTATTCCAACTCTGTGGCATTGACATTGAAAAAATTATTATGTTAATAATAAAACTGAATCATTTCCATACTGAAAACACTTGTTTGTTATCTACTATAACAATAAAAGAAAATATATAAAGTTTGGATTAGATTAAATCTATTATTGCACAAATACGAACATAATTATAATAAAACAAAATAGCAGATTATAAAATGATATGCAAGTGGCA
Organism: Hesperia comma; assembly: GCA_905404135.1. Taxonomy (NCBI): domain Eukaryota; kingdom Metazoa; phylum Arthropoda; class Insecta; order Lepidoptera; family Hesperiidae; genus Hesperia; species Hesperia comma. The sequence continues at coordinate 7,210,430 of FR990039.1, forward strand.
AGATTACATGACAAACAAAAGAAAAGGATTGAAATGAAATGAAAGGTATGTGGTAGGGATAAATTAATTATTAGATTTATTAGCGAAGCTTGGTGGCTAAAAATAGCGCCAAATAATTTTCGCGCCATTTACAGAAACCAACTTTGTTAAATAGATAAGGCTGTTAAATAGATAATATTCGTAAGGGTTTTCGTTCCATAAATCAAGGATACTCACAATTACGGACTCACCAGCTGGTGGTTGGTTCAAGGTCGCGGTAAAAGTGCTCTTGCCAACACGGCGGCCACAATTGTTGTGAATAAACAAACGGAACACAGCCAAATTATTTATATGACGTAAGAACAACAATAATATTTGCAACTGTTCAAACAACACTCACTATCAAGTGTATCTACTATCAATACACTGTCAATGTACGAGAATTGAAGATCATGTCAATATGTGAAGCAAACCTAAACACCTAGTTTAGTTTCCTCAAATCTAATTAGGTAAGTAATGCATAAATTTTGTAATCATTGTGAAATTCAATTGCTTTACAAACTAATTCAACTTTGTATGTGATATGACGAAATATTTTGACATTTTACTTTTGATTTGTTTGAAAGTAGGGATGCAACCATAGAGTCCATAGAGGCATAGACTATAGTATAGACTGGATGCAACGATATAATGAAAAACCGGTTTATATCGATATCAATAATACTCCGGTATCGATATATCAATATCCAAACACTCAATGTATTTGACGGAGATAACGAAAAACCACCCGTATTAAAATACCCAAAAAAGCGGGGAAAATGTTATTAAGCAATATTGGTACGGTGGTTCACACGTCACACGGAGACTTTACGAAACTTTAATTTCTACACCACCCACATAAAGGCGTTTTTGACCCAGTCACGTTCAGTAATGAAATAGGGTTTTTCTTAAAGGTTTAGGATTACCATTTCACGTAGGTAATGTTTTAATTTTGGTCCAAATGCATGAGGGAAAAAAGTTATGTGTTTCTACGCAAATGTATATTTTTCATAATTATTGATTTTTATTCAATTTTTTAATGAAAATGGGACTACGCGGCACTCATTCGCTTTCGAATGTCGAAAGAACTATTGAAATCGGTGCACCCAGTACGAAGTTATGAGGTAACATACATAAGAAGAAGAAAAATGTTTTTTTTCTTTTTAAGTATGTACAGACGAATTGAGGACCTCTTCCTTTTTCTGAAGTCGTTCAAAAATCTGTTGAATAAAAAGTGTTTTACTTCTAATTGAACAACAAACAACATTAATTAACAACCTTTTATAGACTTAAAAGCAAATCTTCCTTTGCTAATAAAATAGCGTTTCCATGCTTTTAAGCAATGCGACTGATTTCATAGCTAATCATGGTCGTTTACAAACTCTGACTAGTTTAATTCATAGAAAATACACTATATGTTTCATTACTGAACGCTGGTGGGTCACCGGTCCGTACCATAGAGATATTACACTAGAGGGCAGAAGCCAGGCTTCAGAGCGTACCTCGGATAAAAAGAGACGAAATCTTTAGTAATCACCTTTCTCTTTCTAACCGGGGGCGATTGCAATGTAGGTACGGGCAGCCGTATGGCTCACCCACTCTAGTGTAATATCTCTATGGTCCGTACAAAATGCCCATTTACCTTTAAATACAAAGCTCCGACTGGCATACTTACATTACTGAAGTCAACACTTCAACTAAACAACAGACAACTCCATATTCCTTTGTGTTAGCGGATTATTTTTAGGGTTCCGTACCCAAAGGGTAAAACGGGACCCTATTACTGAGACTTCGCTGTCCGTCTGTCCGTCCGTCCGTCTGTCACCAGGCTGTATCTCATGAACCGTAATAGTTACACAGTTGAAATTTTCACAGATGATGTATTTCTGTTGCCGCTACAACAACAAATACTAAAACACTGAATAAAATAAATATTTAAATCGAAATATGGCTTCGACGCCTCAGAGATAATTTAGTTACCTTTTGGTCCAAGAGATGGCGTTGCTTGTGGCTAATATGTGGCTACGAAAAACTAAAGTAAATATTTAAGTGAGGCTTTCATACAACAGACCAGATTTTTTAGGCGTTTTTATACATAATGGTACGGAACCCTTCGTGCGCGAGTCCAACTCGCACTTGGCCGATTTTTGATATACCTACGGGGAAACAGTGTGTCTGGGATAACAGTAGCTATAATTTATAACTGACGACTTCAAAACGACCTCCTACTGTATGCTACCTTCCACATCCTGGCCAAAGCCATTTTTAAGTTTCAGCACATTTTATTGTGTACTAGCTTTTGCCAGCGGCTTCGCCCGCGTGAATTTCGTTTAAACTTCACCCCTTTATTTCACCCACTTAAGTGTCATAAACGTAAGAGTAGATAAAATATAGGTATACTTAATCAGAAAGCTTCGAACTGCTAAGCTATCGGGAGTTACACGTGTTATTGTGAGTCAACCATAAAAGATAGACATATGCTGTCGTGGAATATTTTTTATATAATTTTAAGGAGAACATTTCCGTCATACATGATTTCTGTGTAGCTTTAACCATTAAGGTTGCACACGCGACGGAAGCTTAAAAAATGGAGTAACTTCTCCCGTTTCCCCAACATTTCCCTTCACTGCTCTGCTCCTATTGATTGTAGCGTGATGAAAAGTATACTATAACGATACATATATGGATACGAGCAACACCAGGGGAGTCACCAGTGCAACGCCGGCCCTGAAGGAGAACTCTTTTTACACCTTTCTTGAAGAACCCCATGTCATAGCGCTCCGGGACTACCTCAGAAGGAAGCTCATTCCACATCTTGCACGTTCGCGCCTAAAACGAATGTGAAAAACGGACCGTAGTCGTTCGCCACGAGTACAAGCGATGTGGATGAAACTTAAATCTTCGGCGAGTGGTGTGATGATGGAAGGGTGAAGTTGGCACCAAATCGAACAATTCCTCGGAGCACTCACCGTTGTAAAGCCGGTAGAACACGCAGAGGCATCCCATGTCTCTCCTCAGACTTAGGTGTTCTAACCTGTTAGTGACTCGTGGGTCGTTGACAATTCGAACCGCGTGCTTTTGTACGTCGTCAAATGGACTACGCTGGTATTGTGGTGCCCCTGCCCAGAGATGAGAGCATTACTCCATGTGAGGCCTGACCGCCTGACCTGTGCTTTATAAAGCATCAGTAGGTCCCTCGCAGTGAAGTACTGCTTCGCCCGGTTTAGGACACCAAGCTTTTTGGAGGCCAATTTGGCCTTAGATTCCAGATGACTCCAATACTGAACGTCGCTCGAAATGTCAACGCCCAGAATCCCAACACTTTTACCAACGGTGAGCGCGGTACCCTGGAATTGAGGCGCCATGACAAATGGGGCTTTCTTAGCGGAAAACGCGCAAACTTGTGACTTCGTGGAGTTGAACTCAATTAAATTGAGTCGACCCCATTCCCAGACTTCTCCAGAGAGTTCTCTACTTCAGACACATAAGTTTGATTCTGCTATCCTCCACTTGTAACCGAGAGGCATTTGCAGGGCCTGTATAATAGGCATCTCCCGTGCGGTCATCTGCTTAGCAATGAATGCCGTTTGCACGCTCCAGCATGTCATTGATATGCAGAATGAACAGGGTAGGAGACAGCACAGACCCTTGGGAAACACCAGCGTTTATGGGTTTCAAATCTGAGCAACAACCGTCAACTACGATCTTTATATGTCGCTCAGACAGAAAACTGGCTACCCAACTGCATAACCACTCAGGGAGACCGTAATGATATCATCATCATCACCAGCCTTCTAATTTCCCCACTGCTGGGGCACAGGCTTTCCTTGCTGATAGAAACACACAAGGAGAATTAGCCATAACCCACTAAGCGGGCCCAGTGCGGATTGGTGGGTGTTAACGACTGCAAATGCAACCGGGACCAACAGCTTAACGTACCTAACTGAGTAAATATTAAGGAGCCGGTTACACTTTTTTAGAGGCGACCATCTCAGTCCTCAGGGGTAGCAACGCATCTGTGACGGAATTAGAACGAGACTCATTGAGTCTAGTTCTGGGTCGGTCACAGTTGTCATGGGCGGCAGCGGAAGGTGGTGCTGCATGCTCGTTTGCTATCTTAATTCCATAAAAAAACCCATCCAGTGACCAGCCTCTGCGAAAGTTGCTTAGCAAACGTAATCACAAGCTGAGCGCGCTTACCGCTGCGCCACTAAGCTACTCAACGTAATGACATCAATTTGAGCAAACTGCGGACTTTTACTCCTATTTTTTTATTATCACTGGAAAATCAATAAAATATCAGGGTCGCGGACTTCAAATATTTTTACATTTAGGGTCGCCAGCCAAAAAGGTTAAGAACCGCTGCCTTAGAGCATAGGTGATTAGTTTGGTTTAGGCGGAGTCAGCGACTCAACTATAGAGACACGCATAAAAATTATTATGCAAAATGCAGCAAGCATACTTATTTGTAAATACGTAAATCATTATCTGCATGAATCATACTCCAAAAATAGTGGAACCAATGATAATAAAATTAAATTATCAGATTCGGTTAGTACTTTATCAGTTACTTAGTGGACAAAATGGCACCAATCGTAACGTTTGTGTTTCTTAAGGAGTTAAATAAAACGAGAATTACCGAATTGAGCCTGATTGCGGTCAAACGAAGTCATATTTTAGACACTCTTCCCAAAGGGTCTCCGCGTGTTCAACACAAACTAACTCTGTGTTTCAACCCTCGTCGGGTAGTGCAACCGGACAGTACAAAGATCACTGGACTCTGCAATGATCTATTGGAACACGAGTCTCCTTTCAACGAAAAAGCATTTGTTATCATCAACGGTTTCTTAAATGTGCTGAGCAAGCCGGTATGCTTGGTTGCGTATAATGGATTCAACTATGACTTCCCAATTCTTAAGAGACATTTGGTAAAACTGAATGTAAGTTTCTCTGACGATGTCCTGTGTGCTGATGCGCTCAATTGCTTCTATGATTTGGAAACAAAGCCTCCCAGAGCATATTTAGATATTCAACTTGAAGATAATTTGCAAGGAAATGATGCTATACAACAGATTTTCCCGATGCCTAAAGACATATCGAAGGTTAAGAGGCGAATTTTTTATGAAGGCGATCCCAAGCCACAGGAATCTTATGAATTGAGAGATGTTCACTATAGATTATTAAATCGGGAGGATATTAACGCACACCGGGCAGAGAATGACTGTAATATGATGTTAGAGTACTCCGTGATGGTAGCCCAGCAGTTTGTGCAGTGGATGGACAGTAACCACTGTCGGTTTTCTGACGTGCAGGCTATGACTATCGGTGAACGTCTTTGATGAGCGATGAAACTTGGGGAATTGGACTGATCTATGTTCGGCTCGCAAAAAAGATGACTAGAAACCTTGAATGTTGTAATAACACATTTTCGAATGTGACTACTGCTTTGTGGTGGTGGTGGACTACTGTTTATTAAATCGAGGTTCCTTCTATTTAATTATGGTACATATTTAGTACAGGTTTAAATTATTTTTATGACATTTCTTTATTGTTATGATACATATTTGTTGTATTATAATTTTTATTTTGTTACATTTTACACATAAATTATTATGGATTTTAAAAATAAATAATATATTTTTGCACTTTATAAATTACATTTTTTATTAATTTTAAATCCCGTCCGAACTTCTATATAGATAAATGCTCGTGATAGACCGCTAACGCCAAGGCAAACGCTGTAGATGTATTTGTACTTAATTTAAGAGACGATTTCCGATATACTTATCTACCTATCTAAAATAATTTATGCAATCTATATGATTGATCACTCATCGACAATCTAAGCACAAATTAGAATAATATAGACTTCTGTTTCTCTGTGGTATCAATCCACAGACGAGTTTCAGTTTATTAATCTGTCACCTACCTCGTCTGTGTCACTTGTGTCACTGTCAGTCAGATTCTGTAATGGTGCTGTCAAATGTAAATTGTTTACGATTTCAATGAATATAAGTAGAAATATAAATAGTATGTTTTATTAATATAATACAATAGAATTTAAGTCCGTGATGTGTTAATAAGTAAGTATACATGGTGATTTATGTTTCTTCATCATACAAAAGCATTTACTTTACAAGATTGAGTCAATCGAAAAAATATTTGGTTACGTTAGTGTCTTGATTCAATTTAATTGATTTTAAGGCGTTACTTCGTTGGACTTGTTATGCCAAATTAAAGATTTATCATTTATCTGCTTTGCAACAATCCACGAGCAAACTTGTATAATGGTGCAAACTTTCATGCAAATATAAAGTGACCATTTTTAGGCTCAAAACGGGACATCGTTTTTTATTGTCACTTTCCAGATTTTGTGAATATTTATACCCTTAGATCAATAATTTATACCTGTATGAGCGCCCCCAAGCACCTCGACTCCTCGTCGCTAAAAATACTTCAAGTGAAAACTGCAGTTTAGAGTGTATATGCACTGAATACCAGTAGCTGTGGCTCGCTACCACAGCAAACACTTGAGTGCGATCCATTTCCATTTGATGCTTGCTTTTACATAAATTTTAATCTTATTTTTATTTTACCTTTCCATTTTGTAAGTATTAGTAAGCATTTTTTTTAATAAATATTTTCTTCTTCTTTCTTCTATATAATTAAGCAAATATCTTACGAAAATCATCTGAATCTCGACAAAATTTGGTCCAGCCCACCAAATTCTCACTTTATTTCGAAATACGAAGTATTTTTTCGTCCTGGACTATCATTCAGAACACTGGGGCAAGCAACCTAAAGCAGGACTATTCCGTTAAATTTGGGATGTCTGCATGTTATGCAAATGTCACCTCCCTCCCACATTGGACAATATGCAACAAAACAAAAAAAAATATTCTCCAGCATAGGACAAACTGAGGAGTAACTGGCCACTGTTAAGTTATTGGCCGCTTGGAATTTCAAAGCATTTTAATAAAAACTTTAAATGAATTTATAAAGGATTTATTTTTTGTCTTGTTAGAGGTTGTTTGAAATTTCGTCCATTTTTTATTACCCTTCAGGATTATGGTTTGAAATAGTTAATCAAATTTTGTGAAGATTTTCATAAATCAACCCTTAAGGATAGTTAGGACTAAGGATGTTAATTTGTTTGAAAATCAGTTAAAAGTATTCCATATGGGCCAAGTTACGCGCAACTAGTTATTGATTTATAAATGTTAAATATCCATTTTTATTTCTTTTCAGATAATCCATCTTAATAGAATAAAACTGAAGATGTCTTCAGATGGATATAAAAGAAGTAAGCAGGAAGAAGATGGAAATGGATGGATAATGGAAGCCGATTCCTCTGACAGTGACATAAATCTAAAAGAGATTGTTAAAATTAAGGAAAAAAATAAAATCCAGAACAGTATTAGGTGTCAGAAATACAGAGCTAAGAGAAAAACCGCAGCAAGGAATTCTAAACATAAAAAAATTACGGCTGAAGAGGAAGAGAAAATAAATGAACGTAAAGAAAAAAACAAACTAAACAGTCAGCGGTATAGAGATAAGATGAGAGCCATGAATTTGATTAATTCACAGAGAAATCAAGATACAGTTGTAAAGCGTGTTCCTGAATGGCAGAATTCTGATAACCCACAAATTGCAGGTCCATCAACAATCAATGTGCCATACATTCCACCAACAGATACAGCTAGTCTAATAAAGAGTGACGCATATGCTCCAGAGACATATTCCGACTCTCTAGAATCTGATAATGCAACTGACGATTCAGGAGAATCAATTCAACAATTGCTTGAACCAATAATAATAATTAAAACACCAAATACTCAAAAGGTTCCTCCTGATGATGATAAAAGTAATACTCAAGACTCTGAACTCAATCTACCTATACAAACATACTCTTTATTCGAACGAAATTCTTGTGCACATCGAGAATTCCAAAAAGACTTTTTCGACAATGAATTTGGCCATGCTTGTAGTATTTGTGACAGACTGTGGTTTAAAAAAGATTTAAAATTCATCCCAAATAAAGATTCAAGTCCCAATATTCAATTGATGAGAACATTGCTCACAGACGTGAATGTCACAGAGGTGAAAGTATGCCCAACGTGCATAGCAACAATTAATAGGAATCGTATTCCACCGCTGGCGGTATATAATGGATTTAAATATCCACCATTTCCAGAAAAACTTAAACAATTCCCATTAGATCTGGTTACAGAGAGACTTATATCTCCAAGAGTGCCATTCATGCAAATTCGAAGACTTCGACATACTCAGGATCAATTTGGAATCTATGGGCAGGTTATAAATGTTCCAGCAGAATTTAATACTATGGTATCTTCATTGCCAAGAAATTTTAATGACGATCATTGCATTACGGTTCATGTTAAGAAAAAGAAAATGCTTAAATCAAACAATGTTTATGGCATAGCCAACAAAAGAAAAATAAAAGCATGGTTGCGATATTTGAATTATACACCTCTTTATACTTCTTATGGCATTATGGTTAAAGATCGCTTCTTACACAGCCGAGGTAAGGTAAATGAAATCGTTTATGATGAAGATGGTGATACTGATGTATCAGAACGAATACCAACAGAAGAAAGCTTAATAGCTCAGCAACAAACATTAATGTGGAATGACGAAATGTACTTAAGAATTGCCAAAAGAGGAGGTAATGTTCCCAGTAGTCTATTATTCGAGGAACACGCAGAAGAATTGTCTTTTCCGCAAATATACTTGGGTAAATTAAGAACTTTTCGTGATGGCATTAATGTCACACCTTTTATGATTGCTTCAAGTGAAATTAGACGATCAGACAGACGAGGAGTAATCCCTCAGCATTTATTATATATGGCCATGAATATAATGAGAATAAGAATACGCGATTCGCTCTCTGTTGCATTCAAACATGTTGGAAAAGGCCCCATCATCACTAAAGATCATGTAGAATCAGGAAATTATATGGAAAGTTGTATAGAAACTAGTTTGGCCTTTCTACGCTCGATCCCGAATTCAACATATTATTGGTTATCAATAAAAAAAGACTTGTTTGCAATGATCAGACAATATGGTAAGCCAACTGTTTTTTTTACAATAAGTGCTAACGAAACAGGATGGCCTAAGTTACTGCAATTATTGCATAATTTAAAAAATAAATCTAATATATCGGCTGAAGATGCAGCAGCATTAAATTTAATAGAAAAGAGTACGCTAGTCAATGAAGATGCGATTACTTGCGCTTTATATTTCAATAAGTTAGTAAATGTTCTTTTGAAAGTTCTACAATCCAAAAGATTTAGTCCTTTCAATAAATATAGAATTTTGTATTATTTCAAAAGAATCGAATTTAGACATCGTGGTAGTCCGGACGCGCATATTTTGGCTTGGTTAAACAATGCGCCCGAAGACATACTTGGAAAAGATTACAATGAAGCCATCAATCTCATAGACTTTCTTATATCGGTATCTGCAACGGAAGCATCAGGCAACATCGAATTACAAACACACAAACATACTTTCACATGTTACAAAGGATTAACATCAAAAAGAATGCAAAAATGTAGGTTTGAAGCTCCTTTCATGCCCATTCAGAGAACGAAGATTTTGTCACCGATGAAAAACACCGAAGATGGATTTGAGGAATATAAAGCAAAATATAATGATGTTCGAAAAAAATTAGAAAATTGTGAATATGACGATTTTCAAGCATTTTATAGAGATAATAATATAAATTCAGATCAGGAATATTTTAATATCATTCGCGCCGGAATCAATAAACCAACAGTTTTTCCGAAACGTCACCCTAATGAAAAATGGTACAATCCTTTTAATCCATTTATATTGAACATTGTTAAATCTAACACAGACTTCCAATTTATAACTGATGAGTATTCATGTGCAGCTTTAGTTGTAGAATACGTCAATAAAACAAATAGAGGAGTTAGTGATTTACAAAGAAAAATAATTGAAATCATGGACGAACACCCAGAATTTGACGTCACCAAAAGTATTGGTACCAATATTTTAAAACACACAGAGATAACAAGTCAAGAAGCTGCCTGGTATTTATTGAGAGAACCTATAGCCAAAAGTTCAACAATCATTACCTATATACCGACGATACGGCCTGTTGAAAGACAAAGAATAAAGAAGACAATGAAGGGATTGAGTAAATTCGACGATGATTGCACAGATATGTGGAAAGAAAATTGGTTCGACAAATATCAAAAAAGACCTAAAGATTTAGAAAATATTTCTCTCGCGCAATACGTTTCTCATTATTTCAAAAATATCAAGGGAGAGTATCTTAGACGAGAAGAACCGAGAACAATACGTTATCATGATTATGATATCGCTACTGATTTCAACGAACATAAGAGAGAAATGGTAACTTTGCACATTCCATTTCGTGATGAGGAAGCTGAAATTCTCGAAGATATGAAATTTATAAAATTGTACGACGACAATAAAGATCTGATATTACAGAAGAGAAAAGAGTTTGAATCCAAGTTAGACATTGAAAGATTTTTGCAAATTTGTGGAGATTTATGTCGTGAAGATAAACCAGATGATAAATTAGAAACAAGAAATGTAATTAGTAGAATTCCTGATGCATTTGACCCATTTAAAAAATCAATCAAAGTCGAACGCGAAATCAAAGTCGAATGTGGTAATTGACGGTTTACAACTTACAATGTAGAAAAACCTTAGAGCCACAGAAATTATCTGCTCTGTGCTTGGAGCTAAAGCCAAAAATAAAGAGAACATAGAGTCTTATGATGATTATTATAATTTATTTCGTCGGGTCTTTGAAGAACAATAAGAAATTCAATTTCATATTGAGCACCAATTGCAATGAACAGGATGACGGAGGACCATGAGAGAAGGCACGTTGCCACGACGCAGGGAACCATAGATTTAGCATTCCTATCAGCGAACCATATGCACACTTTGGTTATTTGCTATGTAATTAGATGCAATGTTATTAAAGAAACGTGAGATTGTGCGAAAAGCGCATACGAGAAAAAAAACAGGAAACGCTCGTCGACATTCCGGGACAGTGACTGGCTGTATTGTTGTAATTGTGACAAGCCAGAGACATCATTCCATGAATAAATGTGTGGTCAAATTGAAATCGCGCGGGTATTTGATTGAATCTATTTCCCATACTACATCCTCGCTATAGATTCGATATGAGCTGTGTGTAGTTGAGTTGTGTTGGTGTTTCTACCCAAATCATTTAAGAGAGTATTTATTCAAATAGTAGGTTAATAATAAATGTTTTTTTTTTCAAAATATTTTCTTTAATGACCTTCCACCCTGCTACTGGCGATATGAAATAATAGTCGCAAGACTATTTCAATCATTCAACATAAACGACCTGAATAGCGCAATGGATTGCTAATCCGGGGGTCCTGGGTTCGATTCCCAACGAGGCGGCGATTTGAATGATGAATTTGAATTTCCGTTCTCGGTCTGGGAGTGTGTCCTTGTCTTGTGTGTTGTCCAAGGCACCCACGACACGGAATCTTAGTCCCACACTAAGATTAAAGATTAAGCTTTGAGTGTGTAGCGTTATAAAAAAAAATCAAATACCTACGTTCCATTAGGGTACATTCTTACGTAAAAACCTTATGGAGCTCAAAATACAGGTGTTGAGGGCGGGATTGTTATGAGCTAGCTACGGAACGCGGCCCTAGATGGTTGCTCTGTGATCCAAGCGTTCAATGGTTTTGTGGTCCAAGCAAGATTTCTATAATAAGTCACTGTTCGTTCTCACATAATTATTATGTTTGAGATATGAGTAAAAAGACGGTCAGGGAATCGCATGGTCGCGAGTTCTTTGTGTGTTTCTATTTTAAAATCATATGAGGCTAAAATAATGTTATCTACATAAGGCTGTCCTAAGGCTCACAAAAATTAACATAACAAAGTCAAATTGACACTGACACTTCCTTGTAGTGACATTGGCGGGCGGGCAAACCGCAAACAAAATGTAAACAAATACAAAGTAGCAAGAGTAGCAATAGCAAAAGTAAAATCGATATATTTTTGTGCCGATGTATAAGAGAAATTTTGAATTAAAATACTATAGATACTAAGAATACATTGACGAATAAATTACCATTGAAATATTAATAAAAAAAAATATTATTAAAGCAAGATGTCTATCCAGGTAGAAAATAACCTCAAAGATGGTGATAATAAAGAAATATTTTGCCAAAAGGCGCATTTCATGCCCTGCAAGATCGAAGCGGATGGACCTGCCAACGTCAAACAATATTTCGAACCTTATATTACAGAGAATAGTGATGGAGGTAATAATTTTTTTTCTTATTTATAGGGTAAGTATTTAATTTTATTCTTACTGATTAAAATTTAATTATCACTTGCTTCGGTGATCAAGCATCGTGAGAAAGCACACCTGAGAGTTCTCCATAATGTTGTGGTCTCGGACCAGTTGTGGTCACTTGGACTATGGCTGCGCCATTGTGAGACCTGTGTCCAGCAGTGGGACTTTTAGGCAGGCGTTCCACCGCTGGCGAGTCAGCGAGTAAAGCTCAGCTCTATTTTATCGCTCAAGACACGTACAAAACATGACATTCCATGGAAACAAAAGAGACGCAAATAAAGAGACGCGAGTACTCGCTGACTGTTCAAACCGCCAGCGATTACTTTTGTTTACACAGAATGTCATAATTAATTATGCCCTTTCTTGGGCGAGAAAATAGCTCAAAACTACTCGCTACTCGCCAGCGGTCGGACACCTATCTTATGAACTGGAGTGGAAAATCACACAGAAAATATTTTTAATGTTCACAGATATGACAGCGACTTTCAGGGGGCATTCACTAGATGGTGTTAAAACAAAACTCCCAGACGGATACCAAGCCGTCTTGGTCACGGAGGCCAAGAGACCTCTTTCTGAAGATGCGGATAGGAGGTTTCAGGTGATTTTTATTAATAAAATGAATTAAGGTGGCAATCGAACATGCAGCACCACCAATCTGCTGCCACCCATGACAACTGTTCCAGCAAGACTCAATTTAGGGACTATAGGTGACTAGTTAACAGATGGTGTTATTAAATTAGTTGGCTAGATTGTCAATAAATGTGAGGACAGGGACTTAGTGAAAGTTAATAATAAGCCAGTTAGTAATTGTTAGTATGATTGTCATTCTAATTTTGGCACAGGTGTGTCACTACCCCTAAGGATTGAGGTTGTTGCCTCCAAAAAGTTATTACATGTTGATGTTGTAGTCTATATTTGAGTCGCTGAGCATATTTAATTGCCACTCGACACCAAAACCAAACTTATTATCTGTGCTCAAAGATCATTTTAGCTTGAAAGTAAAATTTACTAAGAGTATTTTTAGATCCCGCCGCCCATCCTAAATGTACCTAAATCGCATAGGAGTGAAGCTGGCATTTGTGTGGCATGCAATTATAACAAATTGGAGATCAAACTTGAAAGGAGTATGGTTATACAAATGCATTTGTAGGACGACAAATTAAAATTTGTTTCAGGTGGCTGGTGGATTCAAAGAGTTTGTGCTTTGGAATTGGGACAAGAAGACATCAAAGAATGACAACATAGTCCGCGCAATGGACTGGATAGATATTGCTGAAGCTGTAAGTTTTTTACCATCTTCAAAAATAGGAGGGGGTTTTCAATGCAATTTTATAAGCCCTGGACCTAGTTCAAGTTAACGCGAGGCCGCACCACGGTTTTTTCCCGCGGCGGTAAGCGCGTGACCGCGCAATTCGCATACATTATCAGAAACCGCAAGTGCGGCCGCTTGTATTGCTTTCCTTGAGTTACAAAATTTACGCGGTAAGAACCGCAGCGGTTTAGCCGTAGTGCGGCCTCGGCCTTAATCAGACTGCTTGAAGTTGGTAAAAATTAGGCTTATATTTCATTACATACTACTTAATAGGTCGAGCTTATAAATTATAAAAGGTTTTTATAAAAAGGTGTATAAGGAAAGGTGTATAATGACATAAATCGTGTCCTAGGTTCACCAGACCTGTCGACTTTTTCTTTAATGCACAGATTTTATTTTCAGTTCTGAATGATTTTGTATTTTTTTGTGTTTTTGAAGTTTATTAAACCTCTTTCGGAATGGTGAGAACTAGATTTTATGAAACGAAAAAGAAACATTTTGTGTTTGAGTGATAAATATACGGACTATGTATTAATTCTTATTTCTTGTATTTTAGATACATGGAGATTAATGAACTTTAAGAAGAGAAATACAGAGGAGGGTACAGAATAAAGATTCATGGTATCTGCTACTGGCTTATGAAGTAAAACAGTACAACTGTGGATTTAAAAACTCTAAAATCCATCTTGGTCATATCAGTTTTTTTTGTTAATGTAATTCTCAAAATATTATTCAATCAATTACTGTTTTGTATGAAAACAAAAATAAAACTACAATTAACTGAAAACAAATTCTTTATTTTCTAATCAACAAATCATTTTTAATTTTGAAGTATAACAGTATGATACATTTGTAATAGAAAGGTGCTTTTAGGGCTCCGCCCCTGAAGTATACAAGGTTTTATGGATAATAGATGTAAGAACACACTACATATACACAAGAAAATTTCACAATTACTATCAATAGCTGTTAAAACAACAAAAAATTAAATAAACTAAAAAATGAACACCTTTTTTTAGAGTAAATATTGCACAGTTGTACGAAACTTGTACAAAGTAAACTATTAAACGTGTTGTTAATTATTTACATACTTACATACTTAATTTTTGTGTTTTATTATGTATTAGTGAGACCAAGAGTTGCGTTGCAAAATTGCGTTTAATTGACGCATCATGGAATACAAAATAGCGACAACGCAACGGTGAAGTATTCACAAAATGATAACACACTACACCCCACACTATCATCCCCTGTGTCGTTGACAAAAAGACAAGCAACCGCGCTCAGTCACATGCGCGCGAACCTTAAAACATTACACAAATTGTCACAACTTTGGAATACCACGAATGTATCAAAATTCCCGTAATCATTTGCGAACGTCCGTCCTATACTTGTGGATTCATGTATTCGCAAATGTCGCAAACGCCGTCTCTAGAAATAACGTACTTCTAACAGCTATGGGGATCGCCATTATAATAATATATTATAGTGAGTATTCACTCAAGTGAGATCAGAAGGCATTGTGATGCGTTTATTTGACGCGTCGGGTAGAGAATCAAAGACGTTATCGCAACGCAAGATTACATCGTTCGTTGAATGACCATTTCCTTCGATGGTATATTCGTTTTAAACTTTTAATAAATTGTGATGCTATTGCGGGCGTATTACCTCTTTAAATTTCTTCGCTTTCAACGCGAAAAACTTCTATAAATACAAGTTTCTTCTTTCCTCTTTCAATATTATTTATTTCCTAGTCTTTCTTTTGCAATCTTTTCTCTGAGTTTTTGTTTTGCTTCATTCCTTCTTTGATAATCTCTTTTGCTAATTCGTATTATTCTTTTAAATCTATTATTTGTGATTTTCGGTGTACGTTTGGGGCTATTATCGTCTATATTCTTGCTATCGTTACTTTCAATAGCTTTAGTATTTTGTTCATCCTTATTTTCATTCAAATCTCTATCGTCTTCGGTGTTGGTAGGATTTGAATGTATCCCAAATTCAGGCCTTTCCATCAAATCATCAAAATCATTGACATTTTCTCTCGACATTTTGTTGAATATTTTCAAAAATTGCCAAAATTCTATATCACCCCCTTTGATATTGTTTTCATAAAATTTAATCAGTTCTGGATCACATTTGTGTTTATTTACTACTGGTCTGGGCTTCTTGTACCTGTTATCGTTAATATTCTCATCTGGAATATCTTTCTTATCGATTTCAACAACACGCGAATATTTCTTCTTACTGTAATCGATGTCAGTAACTTTTTTGTTTGTCGGTTGGACTAAATCCTTCATTTTGTGTTTCCAAACTTTCTTCTTAAACGGTTTGGACTTTGGATCATGTCTCCGACAGTGCAGTTTCAAAGCTGACAACGTGTGACAAATTTTATCGCAATTTTCACACGGAAAAAGCATTCGCTTCTTATACTTCTTCGCCAATCGATACAGTTTCTTCATTCGGCTCAAGTAGTCATTTGAATCTATTTTAATAGACAATATTTCATCGACGTCAAATTCTGGTAGAATAAACTCTTCAACATTATCGATTTTCGTCGTTTGACGCTCCACAATCCATTCATTACCTTTCTTAACCAGTTTAGTTTTAGCTATCCCCGTATCTTTGAGCTTTCTGTTTTTCTTATCTATAGCAATATACGCTTGTTTGTTTAAATGTTTGACACTTGGTATGACATCGATATCAGTAATAGTTTCGCTATTAACTTTATAGCAATACCTAGGACCACTATCTGATTCTTTATCAAGTATTCTAGTACTGGGTATAGTTACTATAACATCGTGTGCATTTTTCATATGTTGTACAATATTAAGTTTCGTGGCATAGTCACAGAGAGGACATTTCTTAAGAATGGTAGAGTTGCAAACCTCGAAATGATCTTTGCAATGATCCAGTAATTTATCTTTGGATGGGAAGAGCTGCAAATACAAAAATATATCAAGTTTATTCAATATTACTGAATTCAATAGGCTTGCGTAGATCGTAAACAAAATTAATTCGGGTTTACCAACCGAATATGTTTGGTTAAAACTATAATTTTATTGAAAGTATTAAGAATTCACTTTTTTTAATTGGAATTGAAATTCCACTACGGAAATGCTTACCTTAAAACATACATAGCACTGATGTGAATTTAGCTTGATTTTCCTAAACTCGTCAACACTTTTGACTTTGTCATTAGGAGACTGGTCATTTTGAAGATTTTTATTATTCGAAACAGAACGTAATTTAATTCTATATGTCTTATTCTCTCCTTTCGTATTTATCATATCTGTGTCCGCAGATTGATCCTGATCAAATTCTTCACTAGAAAACTGTTCCGGTTCATCATTTTTCGCTTCTTCATCTATATTAGGATCTTTTACTTTAGCCGAGTCGTTATGACTATTATATTCTTCACATTTGTCTTTATGATCATATTTTATTGCACTTTGTGTAGTTATTAAATCACCATCATTTTCTCTCTCATTATTAATAAAGTTGTGCATTGCATTAGTAATTGTTTTTTCTTCCTCTTGATCCTCTTTAACCGTATTTTTCCGATTTACTTTATCAAAATATTTTATTGACACTTTTTCCGGGCGCATTTTTCTCGCTTTTCTTATCCTTTCATTATATTGCTGTCTCGTTATCTCGATCAATTTAACTTCATTGTCATTTCTGGTTTTCTTCAAAAGTTTATCTACGTAACTTTTAGCAAATGATTCGCATTCTTTGTCAGTTGCAAATGATTTGTGACCTAAAATAACATAAAAAAATTAACGAAACATCGAACATCTATATTTATTACGTTTATTACAAAAGAATTAGCACTACTCACTTGATTTATCTCGCTTGCCATCTGACGTAATGTGCTGTATAAAGAAATCATCAAAATTCTTCTCTGATGGATCCTTTTGCTTTTTCTGAGTCATGCATCTAGCAATATCTTCTGATAGTACCGTTTTTGAATATTCTAAACATTGTTCTAATTCCTCAGAGTCTGATAGACTCTCGGAAGTAACTCTTTGGTCTTTTTCAGATTGTTCTTTGTTTAAAAGCGCTATCTTAATATGCGCTAGACTTTTTTGTTTTGGCGGTTTATTATGCAGACCTAAATGTTTTGTTTTCTTTTTTAATTTCTTCTGTTTTTGTTCAAGTCTTGCTTTCAACTGAGCTAGACTTTTCCCTTTAGAATTAGCTTTATGAATTACCGATTTAATTATTTTAACACTATTTTCTTGTCTATGATTATTTTGTAAAGCCATAATTTCAGAATTATGTTCACTTACATTTTTTTGCAAGTCGTTTTGTTCAAATGATTTTGTAGAATTGAGATCAACTAGGTTTTGGCAATAATTCTCATCTTCTATAACTTGACTTATGTTATTTTCTATTTGAACACATTTAGAATCTGTTATACTTTCTTCATTATCAACATTTTCTAAAAGCTCTTCACACTCTGCCATTAGTACTTCATCAGCTGTATTTGCTAGATTATCTATAGAATTATTACTAACTATTCTTAAGTTATCATGAACAGATAATACTACTTTTCTTGGTATTTTACTTATACTTTCAGAAACATTATCATTCTGTACACTTATATCTGATTTAGATAGTTGTACACCGCTATTTTGTTTTGAAACAGCTTGAGAAGATTCTTTATTTGAATTATTATTAACGCTATCCGAAACTCTTGTTAGAATATTTTCTTCTGCAACTACATTACATTCGTCTGCAATTGTCTCTGTTACGTTATTTTCTACATTTGTACGTTCATTCACCGAATGTAATTCTGAAACGAAGCAAAAATTGAAATAATTTATCAGCGTTTAAGTAGAAGATTGTCTTGAGTTGAACTAAACTCTTTTGAAATAGCCACACATTAATTAGATGATTCTTCTCACAATCTGAGACAGGCAAAAGTCATTTCATAAACAGTGATTGATCTCTAATTTGATAAATAGTTTTTGTTTTATTTCCATCTGATCATAAAGTTATGTCAGAAGAAGATTCTCGAATAGCAATTTCAAAATGGTTGCTAAGGGGCTGGTTTCCCGAAGCGAATTGATGACGGTTGTTCACTAGTTTACTGTATAAATAGATCAGATTGTTAACACTCACCATCAAGTACCTCTTCCTTTTCTATTTCGAATAGCTCAAATTCCGGCGTCCCGTCCGCATCTAGTGGTTCGACTTTTACATCCGTTGCGAATGTTGGTGTGCTGAAAATACACACATTCTTATTTTTTTTTATGTATACAGCTGTTTCTGGCAGAGATAGGAAGATTAATCATGATTACGGATTAGATTTACATGTAGTGGCTCTAAAATTCCCCTGCTGAACCATTCGAGAAAAGGTGGTGTTTTTGGCAGGGGCATTTTCCTTACCTTGATACCTTCAGATATCATTTTAAAGGTTATTACTAATTCGCTGTTCCCAATTAGCAACTACGACGTTATGATTGAGCTCACTCATCTCAACGACAGCATGTTTTCGTGCATCTAAAGTATGGTAAGGGAGTATCTAATGTCTTTATACATCTGATTGAAGGGAAAAATTACTTATGTACTTACCCAGTAGACGCCATAACTTTATGCGCTTGCCAAAGATGGATTTTCAACCAGTTCTCCTCTTTGTATTTCCTTGTACAAATTGGACACTCCTTATCCTAAAAAAAAAATGTTTAGTAACACAATATTTCAGAACGGATTGGATTAAGTAGACGCCTTTGCTTCGCTTTCGGAGACTTTTTGCTCCGCTCCTGTTGTACGTAGCGTGATGTTATATAGTCTATAGCCTTCCTTAATAAACGACTATTCAACACAAAAATATTTTTTCAATTCGAACCAGTAGTTCCTGAGATTAGGACGTTCAAACAAACAAAACTCTTCTGCTTTATATTATTAGTATAGATTAGTATAGATAATGCTCACCGATCTCCTACTGTGTCCTTTTATATGTCTGATAAGCCCTGGTTTGTTCCCGCACTCGAAGTCGCACATATCGCATATATATTTCCTCTTCCTTCGCGAGTGCTTCTTCCGTATATGCACTCTCAAATAGGATTTGTTGTAGAAGCTGAAAAACACAAATATTATTGGTGTGAATACCAATGCTAAAAGGAAAATGCTCATGAAAGTATGGAGTGCCGTCCAGAGTTGCATTAAATTCAAACTTGTTTTAGACGATATATGATTAACCAATTATTAAGACCCAATAATAATTTTTACATCAAAAAGCGGGTTTCAAAGTTATTTAGCAAAATGTAGCATAACCTCAAAATCTAAATAACCCGTCTTATCTACCTATAGGTTAAAATAGATTGTTTCATGAATTGTAAAAAATCAAAGATAAGTCACATTGCTTGTTAATGGATAGTAGAGTACTTAGTAATAGCAGTAGTAGGTACCTGAGTATTTTCAATCGGTATGTGTGAATACAAATTAAATATGTAGGTATAGCAGGTTACTCGTAAATAGACTTAGTGGAAATGACACACAAAAAACTCTGAAAGCTTGTTTTATTTGTTCGATTTTATTCCTCATACTCACACTCATTAAAAAGTCGCCTAAAAATATTATCGATAAATCTATCTTTAATTATATTATTTTGTGACTGGCAACATTAACTTATTAACGCTTATAACATTCCGTTGTTATAGAACTGTTAATTAAAAGATCAATCAAGATTAGGTTTTATTTTATCTTACAAGAAATCCGAAAACTTACATTCTGTTTGTCAGATAATGGCAAAAAATAATAAATAAATTATAATATTGCTTTCACTTTAAGGCGTGAGAAAAATCAGGACCAATGGTGAACATTCTCCAAAAGTCCTAAATGACAGTAATGTATATCCTCATAGGAGGGCAATTGGTGCAGTCACTGCCACTTACTCCCTAAATACTTAAAAACACTCACCGCACGCCACAATAATCGCACTGCACATTTTTAACTCTGGCCACGTGTTGTTTCTTATGCCTCCTCAGCCTCACCCTCCTTGTAAACTTCTTCCCACACACTTTACACGGAAACTGCTTCTCGGGATAATGTATTATCGTATGCTTTTGTAGGGAACTCTGTAAAAAATTAAATTAAAAATTAAAAAAACCCCCGACACAAACATTTAAAAAGTAAAAAATAATATCTCTAAAAATAATACGTCGCGTTGGGGGACCGCTCCTAACTACTCATTATCTACGATTTTTTTCATAAGTATCACATGCCTATTTACCCAAGACTTATCATATTTTATCAATATTTTTTTGTGTTAAAGTTAGAAGTAAATGGAGCGGTCCCCCAACGCAACGTATTATTTTTAGAGATATTATTTTTTACTTTTTAAATGTTTGTGTCGGGGGTTTTTTTAATTTTTAATTTAATTTTTATTTTATACTTTTTATAGGTAAGAATATTCTCGATTAAGTCATAAATATTCTCTTACTGTGCCCTTTCATTTGAGACCCCACACGAGTATATTTGCATACATTCGGCTATTCTTCCCCGCTTTTACCCCCCATAACTTTTAAACGGCTCAACCGATTTTCATAAAACATATTTTAAAATATGCGCCCGTAAGTTCCCTTTAATACAAAAAAACTAAATTGAAATCGCTTCATCCGTTTGGGAGCTATGATGCCACAAAGAGACAGAATGAAAATTCTTCCCCCCTTTCAGCCCCAATAACTTTTAAACGGCTCAACCGATTCTCATCAAACATATCTAAAAATACGCGCCCGTAAGTCCCCTTTAATACAAAGAAAACTAAATTGAAATCGCTTCATCCGTTCGGGAGCTATGATGCCACAAAGAGACAGAATGAAAATTCTTCTCCCCTTTCAGCCCCAATAACTTTTAAACGGCTCAACCGATTTTCATCAAACATATCTAAAAACACGCGCCCGTAAGTCCCCTTTAATACAAAGAAAACTAAATTGAAATCGCTTCATCCGTTCGGGAGCTATGATGCCACAGACAGACAGACAGACACACACACACACAGACACGTCAAACTTATAACACCCCTCTTTTTGCGTCGGGGGTTAAAAAGTTAATAATGTAAAGTAGTGGACCTAAGATGGTACCTTAAGGGATGCCAATTTCAAACTACAGAACTCAAAAAGAAAGGGTAGGAGGAAAAAAGACTAATTATTTATTTTTAGACTACAACAACTCGGCATCGGACCAACTAAAACGAATTCAACCAATTACGATCTTTATATCGATTCTTTATATGACGACTCTGTAGCCTAGTTGGTAGCGAATCTGCCTGCGACGCGAGGGGTCCCGGGTTCGATTCCCGGCCGGGGCAGATATTTATGTGACAGATAAATATTTCTACTCGGGTCATGGGTGTAAATTGTAATGCGTTATAATTATGTGTAGTCCATGCCACCCGCGACACAGGTAATAACCTACTACGGGGTATGGGTGTGTTAGCGTTTATTATTATTATTATCTTGGTTGTTACGGTTACATTTCGATGCTATTCATGGTATCGGTTCGGAGTTGGTCAGGAGTAGGTGGCAACTGCTCTTTCAAGCATACAAACGAAATTCAACCGTAATACCCTACACATAAAGATCATAATTGCACGCTTTGGGTTTAGTTGGCCCAGTGCCGGGTCTTAAGTGCAACTCACCTTATCCTTATACCGTTTGTCACAGCCATCAAACGCACATTTATAAGGCCTGACATCCACATGAGACATTAGGTGGGCGTTCATATTGTACTTGCTAGAGATCTTCGCTCCACATATCTCGCACGTGGTCGCAAACTTTCTGTTGTGCTTTACTGCCTGGGAGAATTAAATGAAAAGGCTTAATTATGTGTTAAACACTGTTAGCTTATGGCTTATAAACATTGTAAGAAATTCAATAAGAGGTAAGTAATTATTGCCAATTAGAGTAATGTATGTATGTAGAGGTTTTGAACTATAATCACTACATAAAAACAAAGTCGCCCTCCGCCTCTGTCTGTCTGTGCCTTTCTAAGTCTTCTTCTTCTAAACCACGCAACGGATTCTGATACGGTTTTCACCTTGACGTAGAGTATTTCTCAAGGAAAGTTTGTATATATAGTTTATGTGCATTCTGCTTTGCCATGCTATTACCACATCATCTTCATCATCTCAACCCATCATGGCCTACTATTGAGCACGGGTCTCTTCTCAGAATGAGAAGGTTAACGCCATAGTCCACCACGCTGGCCAAGTGCGGATTGGCGGACTTCACACACCTTTGAGTTTTGCGAAGTCTCCGGTATGCAGGTGTCCTCATGATGTTTGCCTTCGCCGTTTGTAGCAAGTGATATTTAATTTAAAAAGATTGTTATTACCACAATGCTGGCTGACAATTCAAAGACTTGATTTAAAGTTTAACCTAACTAGAAGATCAAATAGCACAAAAAAGCGAACATCAACCTTACACACTACTAAATAAAGTCTAAAATCAACTTACAACATGCCTGGAAAGCGCCGACTTAGTCTTGAACATCTGATCGCACAGTTCACACGGGATCTTCTTGAGATCCACGTTCATATGCACCTCGGCCACGTGGTATTGTAATGCCTGCTTCGCTGAGAACCTGCAAACATAGCCTATGTGATCCTGGCGCCTTTTATACTGCAAGAATGCAAGTAAAAATAATTAACAAAATCGGTTCACCCGGTACAAGTTATGAGGTATTTATCGCATAAAAATACACTCGAATTGAGAACCTCCTCTTTATTTTGAAGTCGGTTAATAATCCTACTTAATATTATAAATGCGAAAGTTTGCAAGGATTGTATGTGTGTGTGTTTGTTATGCATTCATTCATTCACGCAAAAATTACTGAACGAATTTTTATGAAACTTTGCAGTATTATAGCTTAGATATCGGAATAATTTATTAAGTAAAAATTTACAGAAATCGCAGTGTCGAGCTGTCGCGACACGCCAGTGGCGTGCACAGGATTATGACACAGGGTATGCGGCGAAGTACTCGGTCACAAAAACATTTTCTTTTATAGATTTTAGGCATAGGCACAGCCACGCTAAGGATCTCTAAGTCGGAAACCGTTCCAATAGAAGAAGTTTATGTAATACAATTCATGTACATCTTCTACGGCAACGCAGACAAAACAGCGATCGATCGTCGCAGCGGAAGAAATTCTGATAAATAAAATAATAAGCTAAAATATTATAATTACTCACCTAGTCAGCTTCAATTTTCACATATTCAAGGTTCTGGTTACTTGAGATTACTAAAAATCCCGATGTAAATTAATGCAATTATTTATTTAAATCTGAATATCCTGAATCAGTCCACACTGTACTAGAATTACTAAACAATATGCAAGGAAAACAATATAATTTAGTCGTGTGTACACAACCACACAGCCAGTTATACGTTTCATAACTTTTGACATGAAACTTTTTTTTTTTTCGGTTTAAAGATCTTTATTTCTCATAAGATGTTTACATCACTTAGAATGAGAAACTTAAAACTACAGCATGGATAAATTTTATGTCCGGTGTGCATTATTGCGTGTATATGTATGTGTGTGTGTGTGTGTGTGTGTGTGTGCGTGTGCGCGTGTGTATGTGTTCTGTGTGTATGTGCGTGTGTGTTTGGGTGTGGATGTGTCTCTGTGTTTGTATACGTGAGTTGGATATGCGTTCATGCATATTTAGCGTAGTTGTGTTGTGAAGTGTATTTTTATAAGGTATGTAACTATGTACATTTTATTTACGAGTACGTAAGTATTTCGTCCTTTTTACTCTTTTTTTTTGTATTTTATCTATTTAAAATGTTTTATATGTATTTTGAGATGATATGCTGTCTTAATAATATTTTAAACTTTATAATATTTTTGGTTCTAGTCACTGCTTCAGGTAAGTCATTGTACAATTTTGCCCCTTCATATTTAATGTTCCTTTTACCATATAATGTTCTCGGTACTGGTACTTTTAATATATTTGTGTTTTTACGCCTATTGGTAAACTTACTTGGTACTCTGTTGTGAAATTGTAATTGTGTGTGTATTGTTTTATTGACAATTTTTCTAACTAATAAGCATGTATTGTATATGTAGGTTTGATGGATATTTAATAGTTTCGTTCTTTTATATAAATCCTTTGTAGGTGTTAAGTAGTCTAACTTGAATAAAACTTTAATTAACTTATTCTGTGCCCTTTGGAGTGGTGATATGTTACTTTTAGCAGCACAGCCCCATATTTCAATTAGATATTCCAGGTGTGGTTTTACTAATGCGTTATAGATTATTAGTCGTATTTTAGGTGGTATGCATTTAGAAAGGTTTCTGACACAATATAAAAGTGATAATAGTTTGTTTCGAATTTTAGTGATATGAGATTTCCAGGTAAGTTTACTGTCTAGTATTATTCCTAGATACTTTTCTTCGTTTGACCTCTGCAGCGTGGTATTATTTATAACAAGTGGAGTTATTGTTTCAGTCCTTTTATTCTTTGCGGCAAATATCATGTAAGATGTTTTGCTAATGTTTATGGTTAAGAGATTTTGAGCGAACCATTCATTTATTGTGTTAAGGTCTTTTTGAGCGCTTGGAATAATTTCTTCAACACTGTCACCATAATAAAATAAGCAGGTATCATCTGCATATAATGTTATATTTCCCAAAAGGTCTAGTTTACCTATATCGTTAATATGGATGAGAAATAACAATGGGCCGAGAATAGATCCTTGCGGAACACCAAAGGTAAGCTGAGCAAGCTGACTCTGATAGTCTCCTATTTTGACAAGTTGAAATCGATTGTGAAGGTAAGATTGCAAAATTTTGAGGGCTTTATCAGAAAACAACTGTTTTAGTTTGGTGAGAAGTAGTTCATGCGAAACAGTGTCGAACGCTTTTTTGAGGTCAATAAAGACACCAAGTGCTATCTGTTTATTGTCGATAGTTTCTTTGATTTTAGTGATTAAGTCTATGGCAGCTGATAGGGTACTTGATTTTGGTCTAAAGCCGTATTGCGTGGTGCACAAATAGTTAATTTTGCTAAGATGTTCAAATATACGCGTGTGAATTACCTTTTCAAAGATCTTTGACATCACTGGAAGGACGGATATTGGTCTGTAGTTGCCCGGATCCGTGTGAGAGCCAGATTTGTATACAGGACTAACTTTTGCAATTTTGAGACTGTCTGGAAATATGCCATGACTTAGACATTTGTTTATACAGGACACTAGATCATTACCTATTAGTTCCTTTATACATTTAAGCGATTTTGTGTTGATCTCGTCTATTCCCGAACTTGTGTTGCTGTCAAGATTATCTATTATTGTATTTATTTCACTTAGTGTGCATGGTTTAAATTGTAAAAGTTTTTGGTATGTGTAAGTGCTATGTGTAAATGTGGTGGAACTAGTGATGTTGTTTGTTTTAGTAGTTTGTGTAGTAATTTCGTTGGCTAGAAGTGAACCAATACAGGAAAAAAAGTTATTAAATGTCTCACAAATTTCAGTACAATCAGTTATAACTACGCTGTTTACAATTAATTTTGAAGGTACGCTATTTTTCTCAATTTTGTTATTTGCTAAACTAGATATAAGGCTCCACATTTTCTTTGGGTTCTTCTTGCAATTCATAAACATATTGTAAAAGTAATTTTTTCTTAAATCCTTAATCAATTCCTTTACGTTATTTTTCTCTTCTACAAATTGGTTAAGCAGTTTTTCGTTATTCGGATTTTTCTTATAACTTTCCCATAATTCATTTCTTCTATTAATTTTTGTAATAACTTTTTGGTTAATCCAGTCTTCTTGTGGCGCATTTACAGTTTTAAATTTAATTATTTTACTTTGCTTTACCTTATCCCGAATCAAATTCTCCAGTAAAATGTACTCGTGTTCTTCATTATAATAGTTTGCCTGCGAAATACTTTGGTGTAAAGCAACGTAATTAATAGATTGGTACTGCTTATTTGTTTTAGGTAGTCTTATTGGCTTTTTTATTTCAAAATAAATCTGCTTATGATCCGACATACTGGAATCAATGAGAGTAAAGTGGAATGAATGCGTTTGTATGTTGCAGGAAACATGGTCTAATATTGTTTTTAACCCCCGACGCAAAAAGAGGGGTGTTATAAGTTTGACGTGTCTGTGTGTGTGTGTGTGTCTGTGTGTCTGTCTGTCTGTCTGTGGCATCATAGCTCCCGAACGGATGAAGCGATTTCAATTTAGTTTTCTTTGTATTAAAGGGGACTTACGGGCGCGTGTTTTTAGATATGTTTGATGAAAATCGGTTGAGCCGTTTAAAAGTTGTTGGGGTTGAAAGCGGGGAAGAATTTTCACTCTGTCTCTTTGTGGCATCATACCTCCCGAACGGATGAAGCGATTTCAATTTAGTTTTTTTTGTATTAAAGGGAACTTACGGGCGCATATTTTAAAATATGTTTGATGAAAATCGGTTGAGCCGTTTAATAGTTGTGGGGGGTGAAAGCGGGGAAGAATAACCGTATGTATGCAAATATATTCGTGTGGGGTCTCAAATGAAAGCGTACAGTAAGAGAATATTTATAACTTAATCCAAAATATTTTTAACCCCCGACGCAAAAAGAGGGGTGTTATAAGTTTGACGTGTCTGTGTGTGTGTGTGTGTGTCTGTGTGTCTGTCTGTCTGTCTGTGGCATCATAGCTCCCGAACGGATGAAGCGATTTCAATTTAGTTTTCTTTGTATTAAAGGGGACTTACGGGCGCGTGTTTTTAGATATGTTTGATGAAAATCGGTTGAGCCGTTTACAAGTTATTGGGGCTGAAAGGGGGGAAGAATTTTCATTCTGTCTCTTTGTGGCATCATAGCTCCCGAACGGATGAAGCGATTTCAATTTAGTTTTCTTTGTATTAAAGGGGACTTACGGGCGCGTATTTTTATGTTTGATGAAAATCGGTTGCGCCGTTTAAAAGTTATGGGGGGTAAAAGCGGGGAAGAATAGCCGAATGTATGCAAATATACTCGTGTGGGGTCTCAAATGAAAGGGCACAGTAAGAGAATATTTATGACTTAATCGAGAATATTCTTACCTATAAAAAGTATAAAATAAAAATTAAATTAAAAATTAAAAAAACCCCCGACACAAACATTTAAAAAGTAAAAAATAATATCTCTAAAAATAATACGTCGCGTTGGGGGACCGCTCCATTTACTTCTAACTTTAACACAAAAAAATATTGATAAAATATGATAAGTCTTGGGTAAAGGACTAAGTAGGTAGGCATATGATACTTATGAAAAAAATCGTAGATAATGAGTAGTTAGGAGCGGTCCCCCAACGCGACGTATTATTTTTAGAGATATTATTTTTTACTTTTTAAATGTTTGTGTCGGGGGTTTTTTTAATTTTTAATTTAATTTTTATTACCTATAAAAAGTATGAAATAAAAAATTAAATTAAAAATTAAAAAAACCCCCGACACAAACATTTAAAAAGTAAAAAATAATACCTTTAAAAATAATACGTCGCGTTGGGGGACCGCTCCATTTACTTCTAACTTTAACACAAAAAAATATTGATAAATGATAAGTCTTGGGTAAAAGACCTAAGTAGGTAAGCAAGTGATACTTATGAATAAAATCGTACTTAGATAATGAACAGTTAGAAGCGGTCCCCCAACGCGACGTATTATTTTTAAAGATATTATTTTTTACTTTTTAAATGTTTGTGTCTGGGGTTTTTTTAATTTTTAATTTAATTTTTTATTGTTGTATTTGTTTCGCGTGTGCAGTATTCTTCATTACATTTATTTAATAATTTATAACCACACTCCTTTAAACAGTTTAAATATTCAGTAGTACGACTGTCCTTACAAAGCACATTAATGTTGAAATCACCAAATACAACACATCGTTTCCGTTGTTCTATAAATGTAGAAAATACTTCTAGGAATCGATATACATTCGTATCCGGAGGTTTGTATATCAATCCTATGTTTAGCGCTAACTTGTTTATGTATATCCAAAGGTAGTTGTTCCGGTCATTATAAACATTAGCAGTTATTTCAAAACTGAATGTATTGAGAATAAAAATAGACACACCGCCTCCTATGCTATCAGTCCGAAGATTAAAAATATGTGTATAGTTCGGTAGATGAATAGATTGCGCTTCAATCTCGGTTGACAACCATGTTTCAGTTAACAATATGATATGGACGGTGGCCGGTATACTTTTTAATATGCATAGTAGTTCCTCACGTTTGCCCGATGTATGTATGCTTCTAACGTTCGCATAAAGACATTTAAGAGATGAACTGCTGGTATGAATATCTTGATATTTCTGTGTTAATTGGTAGGTGACTATATCCTTAGGAACTAAATTATTCGATAGTGTATTTAATTTTGGGAGTTTTTTGAATTGTATTTTATTATTTTCGGTATCCCTTTAACATACCTAATTCTTAAGCCACATTCACCATTTTCCTCGCGCGCACTTAATTCCTTACGAAGGTTATCCATATGCTGTTTTTGCATTGGTGTTTGGTCGGCATAAATACGCAAATTCTTTAACTTTGATTTGTTCTTAAATAGGTGTTTCACTATAGTGTCGGATTCAAAACATACTTTTAGTGGTCTAGATTTGCCTGGTTGCGGTTTACCAAGTCGATATGTTTTTAAGGGTGACGGACATTCCGAATAAACAGAGTGAATAATATTCATCACTTCATATTCGTCATGTTGTTGAGTTTTACTTATGTCCGCAGAAAACGATTCCGGAATACCCACAACTACTATATTCTTAGATCTAAGGGTGCGGTCATGGAGTTCGGCGGCGAGATTTTCATAAGATGGCGCCGGTGTCGTTTGAGTACTGGACGTTAGGCTTTGAAACTTATTTTCAAATATTTGAATTTTATGTTCGAAATCCTTATTTTGCTTCTTAACCGTGTTCAATTCTGCCTTGATGTTTATGTTTTCCTGTATAATTAATTCCGACAGGCTTTTGATATGAACCAGTTCAGCTTTCATTTCAACAAATTTGTTACACATTTTTTCAATATTTTGATTGAGAGTTTGAGAAAATTCTTTGAAACAGGTGTGCATCTCTTTTCGAAGTTCTGAAACATGGTCTTTATCAAGCATGGTCTGAGACTCGGGTTCCTTCTTTTTTCTACGCGACACAAATAAGTCTTCATCCAAATGAATAGTTCTGAGATCAGGTGAAGAGTCGCTCCCGCTACTTCTTATGAGTTCTTTCGATTTACATTCCCTTTTTGCTGGTTTAAATTTTGTAACTCGGGTACACACCTACCTTTAGACACAATGTGATTCTTTTCACTGAATGACAATAGTGAGAACTTGTTATTTTTAAGTTTTAGTAAACACACATTATCCACACAAACTTCACAATCCAACATTTTAAAAAATTCAACAGACTAGCACTAGTAAAAGCAAATCACTACAATTATTATAGTAATTTCTTTCAAATGTTAAAATGAAAAAATCTTATATGAAAACTATATTAATAACTCGCAATTCGCAAACAATTATGTAATACGTACCTAAGCTCGTCACATGAAAAGTGGCTAAACATGGCTGGCGCGAAATATAACCCTACTAAACAAAAATGCGTAATGTGCATACCTGATTTCCTCGGATTATAAGCACGAAAATGTCCGATTACTTCCGAGGACGTGTTCGGCACTGTTCGGTTCGAAAGCCTGCAGCATGCCTTGCTATAGATATTATATGAATGTGTGCGTTTGCGAACTGTGTACGGACACCAAAATTACTACACACATGCAAACAAATCTCCTGCCGACCGCGGTGGCAGGCATTAGTTCATAGATAATACATAATAAATTAGTTGTTGCTATCATCAAACGGCAGGCGTTTGTGTTTACAAATAGGTGTTATTTATAAAATATTAGGAGTTTTTAAGTTATTATATTTTGTATATTCATTTATTTACTGTTAATTAAAGTCATCTAAAACGTACAAACGTTATATTAAAATATCGTAAATGGCAAGTAATGCACTGCATTTATGCCTACAAGGACCGCACGCCCCTGCGACACGCGTACTCGTACACACACTACAACCGCCATACTCACTCCTTGTCACAAATGTTGCACCGGTGTCGCGTCACGATGCCCTGGTGTCGCTCGTGGTGTCGCCGCAGTGTCGAGCTGTCGCGACACGCGTAATCGCAGTACTTGCACTTGAACGGCTTTAGATCTGCAACAATGTTAGGAAATGAAAAATAAATGATTTATTTCGAACTTGGTTTGTACAAACACTTTTCCTATGTCAAACTACGCCATCGCTTCCACAAATCCCTACGATGAGTGGCCTTGATAGAAGCGGCAAGAAACTCCCAAGGAGTTTTTCCGACTCACAGTTACAGACAAGACAGAGACAGGACAGAGATAACGTTACAACGCTACAAACTCATAGCTCTATACTAGGAGTCCCTGTGTCGGGGGTGCCGTAGACTTCACAAGACAAGGACACACCCAGACCGAGAACTGTTTAAATTTAAACTCATCATTCAAATTTCCGCCTCACTAGAATCGAACTGAGGTGTGATGTGGGGCGATTGTTGATTTTAAAACACCACGAAGGAGCAGTAGGGGCTAAACATAAATCGTAATTTTCGAATATTCTCGAAAAAAGAACTGTTTATTTCAGTCAGAACAAACGTAAAATTACTTCCGTTTCTGTAGTAATGACGTCATACAAAACAGTACGTCATCATCATAAAGACATAAAAGGTAATCTTTTAATGAGGATTTTAGGTACACCGTCTTAAGAACCATACCATATTAGTGTTACATGTTGTAACATACATACTAAAAATCGGACTGTTGTCTGTATATATAATTCCTGTACATTGAAGATATTCGTGAAAAATACAGAGGATCTTTATTAACGCTATTAAACCCAAAAATTATTTTTACAATTTTTGTCTTGTCTGTGATGTTGTTCACGCTAATCTCAGAAACGGCGCAACCGATTTGAGAGCGGTTTTCACTTATACATTGTGGTACGCTTTACTTAAATTAAAGGGTTCATTTAATTGCAAATAAAAAAGTTATACCTATCAGGTTAAATAATCTCACCTAACTAGTACCGAATGTGACTACTATCTAATATCTTTAAACGAGCAATTCTTGTATATTTATTTATTTATTTATTTATTTATTTATTTATTTATACCTATATATATAATCACGATCTCGGAAACGGCTGCAAAGATTTTCATGAACGTTACAGATTAGGGGGTTTTCGGCTCAAGGAATCGATTTATCAAGGTCCCAGGTTCGAGAAAAGCTCGGTTCCCGTTTTTTCCCGATTCCCGATGTTTTAAAAACATCATACTGACGCCATCTATGAAACATTAAGATAACTTCTATGAGGTACGGTTTGTTTGTTTCAGTAGTAACTAGATGGCGCTCGAATATATTTTTGTTCGGCTAATAGATGGCGGAATTCCTCGTATTTCTTGCGATTCATACTAAATATAATTTTCAACCGAGCAAAGCTCGGTCAACCAGGTACTGGAACTGATTCTCCGAAGAAAATCGAGGGTAAGTTTACTTGTCAAAGAAATATTTAGTCCACCCACATAAAACCGAGACGGGTCACTAGTCGCAAATAAAACCAAGTAGCAATTAGCTTAATTACGACAATAATTAGTAAAGTCGAGATAACACGCATTGCACACACGCAAAGCCATGCGCACTAGACTATACGTCATGGCTATATTACAAAATTTGCATGCGGTTGGTGAGAACTTTTCGTTATTACAAGCTTATTTTTTTAATTTTTATATAAACAAATATTATGTTAGAAGCTATCGTGAATAAATACGATACGCGCGGAAATCTATACATATAATAAGACTAAGTGATCGCTGTTTGTGCACGATAATCTCAGAAACGGCTGAACGGATTTTTGTGGAACTTTCACTGGGAGATAGAGGAGGTAGTGGAGCAACATATAGGCTTCTTTTTATTCCGGAATTTAATCCTTAATAACAGGGGCGGAAACTTGGCATTTGTGTGGGCGACTCAGTTGATCATTAAAATGGATTATAATTATATCGAACGCGAACGGAGTATAGTAATAGTATAGGTTGATCTCCACCAATCCGCACTGGAGCAGCGTGGTGGAGGATGCTATAGGCCCCCTCAATAATGAGAGACCCGTGCTTAGTAGTGGTCCATCAATGGGTTGCAGGTTGCAGCCGAATGCCAATTAAGAAAATGAAAACTAAATTGGTTTTTACACCTTTCGAATGTAAATGTGATTCGAATGGTGTTTTTTTCAAACTACGCCATCGCTTCCACAAATCCCTACGATTAGTAAAAGAAGCGGCAAGAAACTCGTAAGGAGTTTTTTTAAACGAGGAGTTGAGGACACGCTGAACAGTGATGAGGATATGACAATGCTATTAATCTTCCAGAAGGCCGAGTCCACTGCCAGGATGCCCACGCTTCCTCCTGGACTCCATTCGGCTACAGCTGTCCAGTGCTGTGTCAGAATATTGTCAATGCGATCCAAAGGTATGGTTGAAACGCCCATTATTCATTGCGAGAAGAGAAAACAAATAACTTATTCCTTTTGTCGATTAAAACGTTTTGTCGTAATAAGGTGTTATAAATTGATGAACACCGGCTGCATGCACGAAACAGTGTCACGTTGCCCGAACCGAGCGCGCAAACGAGAGCGCGGATGTGAATTAGCATACTATTGCCTGAGCGCAGTCACAGATGCGCGCCTATTGGCCAGTTTTATTAAATGCAACCAATTAAGTGTCAGCTGTCAGGTGAGGTAAGTCAGCTGTCAGGTGAGGTAAGTCAGCTGTCAGGTGAGGTAAGTCAGCTGTCAGGTGAGTTAAGTCAGCTGTCAGGTGAGGTATGTCAGATGTTCAAGTGTCAGAGTTAAAGTGCAAAAATATAACTTCGTTCCAAACGAGTGTTCTACGAGACTCACATATTATTTTGATTAATTTGTAACTTATATCCTTTTATAGATTGAAGATAATGGACTTTGAAAACATAATATATCCAAACCCAGTTATAATTCGCACGAATGTAGCACGAAGGAAACCGACAGACGAAAACGCGTTGAACGAAATTGAAACGGCTGAATCCGACAAAGACAACAGGCAGTTAAAAGCATACGAGTACAGAAAAAGAAACAATAATTTTAAAAATAGAACTAAGACCGCAGAGTATAAAACAAAAACTTTCACAAATCTAACCATAGACAAGAATAAATTCTACAAAGACGTTCTAAAGCTCACTCAGTTGGCGGCGAAAACTTTTAAAGGCGGGTGCAAAATGTCAAAAAAACGCGGCTTGGTTGACATGATGAAATGCGCGCGAAAATCGAACTTCGATGGAAGCTTCTTGAAGATTATGACTAAGCTGTTGAATAAGTACGCTAACTCCGAGTACAAGTTTACTGAAGATATGACCGAGGTATGTTATTTTATGATTTGTTTGATTTTTTTTATTTGCATGATTTGTTTCATTATTTGTTGCCATTGTAATTTTTTCTCCTTTTTTGTTACATACAATTTTCTGGATTATTCATGTACGCAATTTGATAATTTACTAACACGCAAATAGGTACTTGTATTACTTTTTTCACATTATTAACATGTACTGTTGCGTATCATATTGG
Source organism: Hesperia comma (assembly GCA_905404135.1). Classification (NCBI taxonomy): domain Eukaryota; kingdom Metazoa; phylum Arthropoda; class Insecta; order Lepidoptera; family Hesperiidae; genus Hesperia; species Hesperia comma. Next base: position 7,244,774 of record FR990039.1, read on the forward strand.
CTACAACCAATTAATGGCTCACTACTGAGGAGAAATCCGTGCGATTTCTCCCGATTACTGAGGAGGCCTAGAGCTTAGTCCACCACACTGCTCCAGTGCGGATTGGTAGAGGATACAGTATTAGTTTGCACTTAAGGATTTTCATAAATAACCCCCCTCATATTTTACGAACCTATATCGAACAAACCTATACGGGTGACTATCAGAATGCCTACGTAGCATAATGACGAAATAACCAAAACGTATTGAAATTAAAATGCCATAGTTACTAAATAGTCATGAACACTACCTATCGTATTGTTTTACTTTACCCCCAGGTTCTCCTAGAGAAGATCTTCGGCGAGAACACAGACCTCCGCAACAACATATTCGACGTGAACAAGCTGCTAGGATACCTGCGTCAGGCGCTGCACGCGCACAAGGAACACGAGAACCGTGACGTCATAGTGCTCGGCTCCAAGCAGTGCCTCACTCTGTCGCTGCCCGGATGCTTTTGTAAGACTGGGTGCGTGGTTTTTCAAATTCAAATTTCGAATAAAGAAGACGGAATCTTAGTTAAATTTTAAATAATGAACATCATGACACCTCCGTCAGGCGCTACACGCGCACAATGAGCACGAGAACCGTGACGTCGTTGTACTCGGCTCCAAGCAGTGCCTCACTCTGTCGTTGCCCGGATGCTTTTGTAAGGGTTACTATCAGAATGCCCACGTAGCAAAATGACGAAATAACCAAAACGACTTGAAATTAAAAGACTGGGTGAGTTACTTTTCAAATTCGAATTTCGAATAAGGAACATGAGCTTTGTTTAAATTTTAAATAGAACACGAGAATTGTAAGTCATCGTTCTCGGCTCCAAGCAGTGCCTCACTTTGACACTGCCCGGATGCTTTTGTAAGATTGGGTGCGTTGGTTTTTCAAATTCAAATTCGAATATGGAACACGATAACCGTGACATATTCGTTTTCAGTCCCTTTTGTAATACTAGGTACGGAGCCCTTGTCCCTTCCCGGATGTTTTTTAGGGTTCCGTACCCAAAGGGTAAAACGGGACCCTATTGCTGAGACTTCGCTGTCTGTCCGTCCGTCTGTAACCAGCAGGCTGTATCTCATGAACCGTAATAGTTACACATTACAAATTTTCACAGATGATGTATTTCTGTTGCTGCTACAACAACAAATACTAAAAAACAGAATAAAATAAATATTTAAGTGGGCGGCCATACTTTTGACGCCTCAGCGATAGTTTAGTTTACCTTTCGGTCCAAGAGATGGCGTTGTGGCTACAATAAAATAATTAAATATTTAAGTGAGGCTTTCATACAACAGACCAGATTTTTTTTGGCGTTTTTATACATAATGGTACGGAACCCTTCGTGCGCGAGTTCGACTCGCACTTGACCGGTTTTTGGGGTGCGTTGCGTTTTCAAATTCAAATTTCAAATAAGGAACATGCGTTTTGTTTAAATTTTAATTGAGAGACGTGAGAACTGTGACGTCACCGCTCCTAACTCTAACTGTGTTGCTATTAATTTCATAATTATTCTTTAATAATCAATATTATTTCAGATTCGTAGAGAACTCCGGCCAGTGTGTGAGACCGTCAGACTGCGTCGAAGATTTCATTTACGATGAATATCTAGCTAGAGTTGTTGTTACTTAAAACATGAGTTTTTCTTTATTTTACCATCTTCCCACTTCACTACATAGTATAAAACAAAGTCGCTATTTTTGTCCGTCTGTTTGTTTGTTTGTCTGTATGCTTAAATCTTTAAAATTACGCAACGGATTTTGATGCGGTTTTTTGTAATAGGTAGAGTGATTCAAGAGGAAGGTTTTTATGTATAATACATGCGTATATTCCCACGAGAACGGGATCCACGCGGGTGAAACCGCGGGCGGGCCGCTAGTAAGTATAATAAACCAAACAAACGACTTCAACATCGACAAGTAATAAAATGAGAACATCATGAATGTGGTTGAAGCCTATCAAATACGAATTAGATATAACTCAAAAACTACTCGTCAGATGTCGTAGTAAATAAATTAAATCACTTTAATTGGACAACAAGACAAGCACCAGCATAAGTTAGAAAGAGTTGTTAAAATCGAAGTTATAAGGTAACATACATACAAAAAAAACATAAATACGAATTAAGAACCTCCTCCTTTTTTGCAGTCAGTTAAAAAGCATATACATATACTCACTTTTGTGTATCAACACATGTGTTTTCAGTGAATACTGAGAGTTGAACCCCTTTCCGCAATCCTTACATTTATGTGGCTTCGAATCTGGAACATACAAGACATTAGTATAGTATTAATGTGTCAATGGCTTATAAATCGACGAACACTGGCTGCATGCACGAAAAAGTGTCGAGTTCCGCCTGAACCGAGCGCGCAATATTACACTACTACTACTGTACGGCACCTAATTCTGCTCTTTCGTATGCCCTTATACTGCTATATTTTTTATCACTACATAGTATAAAACAAAGTCGCTATTTTTGTCCGTCTGTTTGTTTGTTTGTCTGTTTGTCTGTATGCTTAAATCTTTAAAATTACGCAACGGATTTTGATGTGGTTTTTTGTAATAGGTAGAGTGATTCAAGAGGAAGGTTTTTATGTATAATACATGCGTATATTCCCACGAGAACGGGATATACGCGGGTGAAACCGCGGGCGGGCCGCTATTTCTTATAAGTTAACGCTTGGCTACATTCCCATCTGATTCTTATTATGTCAAATAGATGGCAATGAAATACAAGCTCAGGCGGAAATTGATTTATAAGATGTTATCATGTCAAAACTGTGTCTAAATCCACACACAATCCAATACTCACTGGTGTGTATCACAATGTGTTTGTCCAGAATGCACTTGTAATGGAACATCTTGTCACAGTATTCACATTTGAAACTCGTTGGTGGTTTATGGACAACCTGAAAATAAATCCATACTTATATTATAACAGATATAAAATCATGAAAGATAAATATGAAAGTGTATTTTTTTTGTCATTCTGTCACATCACATCACATCACTTGCAATGTAATAGTACAATTTAGTGTATAAGGATAGTTAGTAGACAGGCAAAGTCACGGGCAAAACCTAGTATTATCACACTTTAAAGTACATAATATATAACATTTAAATACCCCTAGAATAGACTGTTATACTTTCAATCACAGCAGCTTTTCAGAAGACAAAACCGCATCTAATTTGGTCCATCCATTAGAAAGCTACGATCTCATGTACACAGTTAAACAGAGACACAGATACACATCAAACTTACAACATCCCTCATTTTTGCTCATTTCAATAATTACTTATTAAATATTGACTAATAAATTAGGACTAACCCGAACATGTTTAGCGAGGTATTTCTTGGTCTTGCAAGTGTGTGGGCAGAGAGAACAGGAGAACGGTCTCTCGCTGGAGTGCAGCTGAAGGTGGTGGTCTCTGCCAGCGCGCTCCGAGAATGTCTGCGGATTGATATTGGTTTAAATAATTAACTTAAAAAAATTGCAATGACAAGTGGAGGTAGCTCAAAAACAACTTGTCAGATGTTGCTTCAATTTAATTGCATAGATAACTCAAAAATTAATTTTCAGGTTCTGCTTAATTTTAATTTTAATAGGACCCCATGTCAAGAACTAGTTTTTGAGTGAAAATATAATCATCAAAATCTGTCCATCCAGTTAGAAGTTCTTAGGTAACAAACATGAAAAAAATACAGTTGAATTGGAACCTCCTCCTTTTTTGAAGTCGGTTAAAAATACATACCTTACTACAATAACTGCAAGGATAGTGCTTGGTCTTAAACGTTTTCTTTTTAATTTTTTTCTTGGTCTTTTCAGTGTTTTTTATTTTCGCCATTTTTACAAAAATTTAAATGAAAATTTTAAATCTTCTAATTCATGTTCTGAAACAAAGTAGTTTTACAAATAAAATACATATTTGAAAGAGAATATAACGTGAATAAAATTATCTCTGATTACAAATTGCAATTAAAAGGGTATTTGCTAATAATATTCTAATATTATAATTTAATTAACTGACCTGATTCATATTAAAATTAAAATACAATTGTGATGTAACTGAAACGCAATATTTTGTGATAAGTTTAAGTTAAATTAAAATTAAGTAACAACAGTACATTTTTACTTAGAAAATATTTAAAAAATACCTAAGATATTTTTTAGTTTTACAATCAAATCAAATCAAGCAAGTGTTCATGTTCATGCCACTTTGATAGGTCTTTATACATTTGTCAATGTCAATGTCAACTCAAATTGACAACAGATGTAAAATCTATGAAAACCAAATAAAAACAGATTATACAGAGATAATAAAATAAAAAAACAACGATTTTGGTATGTATACATTTTGGATTTTTTTTATTATTCAGATTAATTATACATGACAAATTGCATTTATATTATATATTTTTTTTGGGTTTACTTATTTTACGAAAATACAAAATTAAAATCACAGACGAGGGAGGATTAAAATTACGTAGGCCGGGTTCCGAAACTCGACCAAAATTCCCAAAACGACACTTTTTCTATAGTTTTGGGAGTTTTGGTCGAGTTACGGAACGCGGCCGCAGGGAACCATAGAGTTAGCTGTGAAACATGTCAATTTAATTGTCAAATTGTCAATCAATCAAATCAAATCAACTTCAACATCAAAATTTCGTAAACCGCGTTGACTTGACAGTTGACTCACTGAGTCAACTGTCATACTGTCAACGCGGTTGATACGAAATTTTTACGATTTACATTATCAATTCGGGAAAGAATTTATTTAATTTACTGAAATAACCGAAATTCTTACTGATAATTTTATCTCAGTCCGACATACGCGTCGGCTTTAATGTATGTACCTAATTGTACAACGAACATGTAATGTAAGGCCGTCAACTAGTCTAAGGTCTAACCTTGAAATTGCAGGAAATTATTGTTTTGCACAACATTTTTACTGTTTTTTTATTTAATTAACTTACGTCATTAAACTTGATCACAGGGTACAAGGTTTAAATTAAAGTGCAACATTTTTTCCATTTACTTCTATAAGTCGCTCGATTTATCAATGTTATGTCATGATAAATATTGTGCAACGTTAAAATAAAAAACATTTAATTGGTAAGTATGTACTTTAATTTATTTATGGATTAAATTCAAATTAAATTCAAGTCATTCAAGTTCAAAATCATTTATGCTTATAATTTTGTTGATTCTAATTACAAAATAATTCCAATGAAAAAATACATTCACTTTTTACAAACTTAAAAAAGGGGTTCGTATTTCGACCGTATATGTATTTTAAGTCTGTTTTTCTGCTTGTCAGTTTTCACCAATGTATTGAAATGGCTTGCAGAAACTTATATCGTTAGCATTATTCTAATTGGATCACAAATAAAAAAGATATCACAATTCAATTAATCCCTAGTAAATTTTTGATTATATACATGTTGTAAATATAATTGTAATAAAAAAAACTGTAAACACCCTTAAAAACCAATAAATGTAGCTGTATGCCCTTTTCTGCTGAGGTGTTGCCTTGTCTAGGCCAAATTCTGAGCGTGATATTTGGACATGTTTATCATAGCCTTTTATTGTCTTTGTCTCTTGTTCTTGAAGTTGCTGAAAATTAGGCTGAAAGTTTCCATTACATACATACATCCATTACATACATACATCCATTACATTCATACATACAGGTCAAGGTAAAAAAACTTGTTAAAAATAAATATTTCAATGTGTGAAATTAATTTTTCTCATATTGTTACAGAAGTGCCATGCTAAATTAAGTCTGAAAACCCAAGAATGATACACAACAGCCTTAGAACGTACAAGATGTACGCGAAAGCATTTCTACAGCTAAGTCACTTGAAAACCTCACAACGGACCATCTCCATACACCCAGTCAGTTCCTGCCTTTGCGGGACGTTGTATTACAAAAACCAAAGAGTAAATAGCATAGATTATAGAGTTAATTGTAGAAATGTAAGGGTACATTCGACACACAGTGATCAGCATAGACAAAAAGCGGTTATAGAGACGACGCCTAAGATTGTCATAGACAAAATAAGGTTGGAGAAAGTCTTGCCTGAGAGAGGAGTTGAGAGCAGAGGTGTACGTTGGAGAGATAAGATTGATCCATATGTGAAGCTTGCGAGATGGGATAAGCCGATTGGTAAGTTACTCAAACTAAAACTCAAATCAGTTGTTCTGTGTAGGTCATCAATACTCTAATGATGATCAACTTTCATTTATAATCGTAATTTAATTGTTTTATCTGATAACGGGTTCTTTCCATGTGGGCTCATTTAAATTTGAGCGACACCTGAAGAATTTTTGAGTTATCACTAATGATGCGTATTTAATTGACGATGTTCTAATTTGATGTTTAAGTAAGTTTTTAACTGGATAAAGTTATGTACCAAACATTATTTGTGTCTAAAGAGTTTTAAATTCAAAAATATTATTTCCAGGTGTGTATCTCCTGTATTGGCCATGCTCATGGTCGATAGCCCTGGGTTCGATTCCCGGGACGGTACCCCTGTCTTCGACCCTGGAGATGGCTGGTCTGTTTCTTGTTGGTGCTGGACTGATGAGGGGAGCTGGCTGCACCATCAATGACCTTTGGGATAGGGATGTGGATGCTCAAGTCAGTTTGGTATTGGTTATGTTATGGTAGTTATATTATGGTATGGTAGATTTTTCTGGCATGTATGCTATTGGTTGTGTCCAGGACTAGGTGTGAGCTTATTTGTTAATTATTCGTCAAATATTATATATTTTTATTATCGTATTAGTTGTTTAGAAAATTCCTTTCTTTATGCTCACTTACGACACTGAGGTAACAAGTTTCAAGTAAATCTATTGAAGAAATAAAAAGTTTTAGTTTAGTAGTCAGGGGGGAAATATCCAAAAATCCTCTCTTAGTACTCCCTACAGTGGGCATGAGAAATTTCAGGTTCTTGTGTTCAGTAGTTTCTGATGAAACAACCTGTCTTCCAGGTGGAGCGAACCAGAGACAGACCACTGGTCTCTGGGGCCATCAGTGCTCGGCAAGCCGTGGGCTTCCTCGCGGTCCAGCTCAGTCTTGCACTCCTCGTGTTGCTACAACTCAACTGCTACAGCGTGGTGCTTGGAGCCAGTAGTATGCGTAAGTGATGTTGTAATGAGGGTAACCGCGTGTGAATTTTCCGCTAGAGGCGCTAGTGAGAAGGGAGGTCTGTCTGTCACTTATCGCTTGTCTGAATTTCATTTGTCACTGTTTATGTATGGGCAGGCTTTGACAGCAAGACCTCACCTCGACGGTGGCGCCAGCTGGTGAGCACAAAAACGGCGACCCTCATTGAGTCGCCGAGCAAAAAACGACTTTATTACCTGTGGTCACGGTTCAATTTGGCTTGTAAGGAAGATTTACTAAAGGCGTTTTTAGATCGCGCCGTTAATGTTAAATTTACCTTGAGAACGCAAGCAGAAAGCTGGCGTTTATGTCACCTAGTGTGGTAGAGTGGTAGTTAGTGTGGGTGTCACCCAGTGTGGTATGGTAGCTAGCATGGGTGTCATCCTGTGTTGTAGAGAGGTAGCTACCCCTGCAAAAGCTCGCGTGCAGTACTGAATACCATTTTGTACCAACCCTCACTAGCTTTTTATTGAGGGTACCGTTTAACAGAAACATTCTAAAATTAGGGTGGGGTTAGGTTAGGTTATTTATCAAATAATGTTTTAATTTTTTGGCAAAATATGTCATTTATGAGTATTATTTCTTATGATATTAACCTTACATATTTTTTTCTAGTTCTAGTAGTGACGTACCCACTGGCCAAGCGGTTTACGAACTACCCGCAGATATTTCTGGGCGCCACCTTCAATTGGGGAGCCTTGCTCGGCTACTCGGCGCTACAGGGCACGGTGGATCCTGGGGTCTGCGTGCCGTTGTACTTCGGTGCCCTGGCGTGGACGGTTATATATGACACCATATATGCTCATCAGGTGAGTTGGGTCAGAATTCTACTGGCGTTAAGTTTTAATGGTTTGGTCGGTTTTTAACCAACTTCACCATTCAACTCTATTTTTTGTTGTATGTATTTAATATATTTTTTTATATACGATAGCGGGTGTTTGTCGTGTGGTCCCATATAAATTTGAGCGACATATTCTTAGTAATGCGTATTTTTATCTCTGAACTTTTGACTGGGTGTTCCGATTTTCATGATTATTATTTTATTCGAAAGCTGTTGCTTGTCGTATAGCCTCCTATAAATTTAAGGGACATCTGCCGAGTATTTTTTAAGTTATCTCTACTTATCTATTATGATGTCGCTTATTTTTTGTATAAAAATTTATAACGCTACAAACTCGTAACCTCAGGATTCCCTGTGTCTTATTGCCAACACACAAGACAAGAACACACCTAGACGAAAAAGATGGACCTCATCGTTCAAATTTCCTTGCTGGAAATCAAACACAGGACCCTTTGAATAGTAATCATGGTCCAATATGGGTCGTTTCTATTCCAAGACTTCAATTACCTTGCGCGCTTCTTATTGCAGGATAAATTAGACGACGCGCGTATAGGCATGAAGTCGACAGCGCTCACGTTCGGACGGCACACCAAGCCGGCGCTCTCGGCGGCGCTCCTGGCTAGTGTGTCCGGGCTGGGCCTCGCTGGCCACGCCGTGGGCCTGGGCGTGGGCTACTGGGCCGCGCTCGTGGGGTACAGCGTGCATGCTGGGCGGCAGGTGGGTTAATTTAAACTTTAATGCTTGCATACTTGCATATAATATTGCTACACATTTTGGTGGGCGAAAAATTTTGGCCCTTTTCTAATGATTTTTCAACCTCCGACGTAAAAATAGGGGTGTTAAGTTTAAGAAAGTATAAGTTTTCATTGGATAGCCCGTTTTCTTACGGTGGTTTTTGCTTTATTTATTAGAAATCAACCCGGCGGTTTGAAGAATATTAGCTCTTTTCCAAAAAAATGTAAGCCATTGAGAATTGCAGCGCCATCTAGATGACGTGCAGTGAATAATAATTATTATCGATAGGATTGAGGAAGGGGGGGGGGGCTTCCCCGATTCACGATATAACTTAATAGGTTGTCTGGAAGGGATCGCTATTTAGTGATAAATCCGCCGCCTTTGTATTTTTTTTTGGTGTACAATGAAGAGGATGTTGTAAAAAAATGTAACGGGGGGCCTTGTTATACGCATGTATATATCGGTCTGTACGCATCTGTATATCGGTATGTCTGTGTGTTTGCGCTGGGAGATAAAGGAAGTTGTGGAGCAACATATAGGCTAGATTTTATCCCGGAGCTCCCGCGTGAATCTCGATCCCGTGAAAACTCCTATGCTCGAACGAAGTCGCGGGCACAACTAGTTAATAATTTAATATTACTTGACGACCCTGTAGCCTAGTTGGTAGCGACCCTGCCTGCTACGCGAGGGGTTCCGGGTTCGATTCCCGGCCGGGGCAGATATTTATGTGACATAAATATTTGTACTCGGTTTATGGGTGTAATTGTAATGTGTTATATGTGTAGTCCATGCCACCCGCGACACAGGTACCTGGTAACCTACTGCGGGGGTATGAGTGTGTTAGCGTTTTTTTTTTAAATTATGTTTATGTCCACAGATATACACGTTGAACCCGGATAATCCCAACGACTGTGCGACGAAGTTCAAATCCAACTCGCTCGTGGGGCTGATCATTCTCTTGGGGATCATCGCTGGTGGCTACGACAAGTATTTGGCTAACAGGTAAATCTATACATTCATCTATAGTATAGATTCTATACTTATACTCGTAATATAAAGCGAAAGAGTTTGTTTGTACGTTTGAACGCGCTAATCTCAGCAATTACTGGTACGATTCGAAAAATTATTTTTGTTTTGAATAGTCCATTTATTGAGGAAGGCTATAATAACATCACTAGTTTCCTTTTTCATGGCAACAGTAGTTATAGTAACGCTCATGTCATTTTGACAACAAAGTCTGAAGTGTTATTGAAGGGAATAAATGACATTTTAAGTGAAATGTTATTTTCACGACTATCAATAGTTTTTAGCATAGTAATCACTCAAAGCAACAAAATAAACCATAACATACAACTCACTGACAAACAATTTAAGAGTGATGTTTAGAAAGTAACTGCTGCCAGTAAAACAAATTAGTTCCATGAGCGTACCGCAATATAGCAATATAACCTAACCTAACCTATTCCTAACAGTCCCTGTCCTCACACTTATTAACAAACTAACCAACTAACATTCTAACACCATCTACTAACTGGACTAACCACCCTAGTCCCTAAATTGGGTCTTGTTCTATGTCGGTCACAATTGACATGGGCGGCAGCGGAAGGGTGGTGCTGCATGCTCGTTTGCTACCTTAATTCCATAAAAAAAAAAGGTTGTCTTTAATATAAGCCTATAATATTAAAAATGCTGTCTGTCTGGATGTCAGTATGGATATAAAGATATTGTTAATATAAGTGTTGATTTATATTGTTTTTATTTTCAGAGAACAACACCGAGGCAAAGAAGACTTAACTATAGTTAAAAGTTGTATATTTAACTGACAGTTTTAAAGTGTAAAAGTGATTTTACATGTGAAGTGTTCCTATAGAATAGGTATACTGTGTTGCTTCTATTAGTTGATAGAATTAAAAAAGGGATTATTTATGAATTGTTAAAAATATGTCAACAATATCGACGACCCGAATGGCGCAACGGTTAACACGCCGGATCGCTGTTCCGAGGGTCCTGGGTTCGATTCCCAGCGAGGCGGCAATTTGAATGATGAGTTTGAATTTCCGTTCTCGGTCTGGGTGTGTGTCCTTGTCTTATGTGTTGTCCATGGCACCCACGGCACAGGGAATCCTAGTGTGGGGCTGTGAGTGTGTAGCGTTATTTATTTATTTAATAATATATGATTATATGATTATATCGTCTGTCAGTCATCATCGCAACTCGTAAGTCCCACTGCTGGGCAAGGGACTCTAATAATGAGAAGGTTAAGGCCATAGTCCACCACGCTGGCCAAGCGCGGATTGGCGGACTTCACACACCTTTGAGTTTTGCGAACTCTGCATGCAGGTTTCTTGATTTCTTCACGATGTTTGTTCATCGTTATAGCAAGTGACATTTAAATGCTTAAACTCCGAAAAGGCACATGTGCGTGTCCTGGGATTCGAACCCGGGCCCCCGAGTGTCTGTGTCAATACTAGAGTTAAAATGAAGACCTTTTGTAAAATATATTTTAATAGTGTAGTTTGCGTATAATGATTCATAATGTCTCAGAAGGAAAGGTGCTGCACATAGAAATTCAAACGATAAAACGAAATACGAACTAAACGATCGTCATTTTGAAAAACGTCAGAATTCTAATTCCGCGGGCTTTCGCGCCAACGAAGTAAAACTTCGAAACAGTGTTGCCATAGTGTTAGAATTTCAATACAAAGTTATTACTGTTCTACTTTACAGTGCCACAAACTTAATTGGCCCGGTGGCCAAAATTGGAACTAATGCAAATGTTATAATGTTGTCAGACAAAGACAAAGACAGTAGCGCCCCTGTTACCGGGTCAGATAAGTTTGTGGCACTCTACTGTTCTACTTTACGAGTGATTTGAACCGACTGAGAAATGTGACGTCTTCATCAAATTATGCAGATAATTAAAAGTACGGAAAGGTGTCATAAAGTTTTAGAACGTATAGTTCCTTATCGCAGATACAGATGGAAGCTAGGAAATGTAAAGTGTAAGATTTTGGCGTGACGGAAATAGGAATGTATTGGCTTAGCCCAGTCACGGATGCGCGCTTATTGGTCAGTCAGTTGTATTAATAGTAGCCAATAAGTCAGGTGAGGTACAGTGCGCCCAACTTATCTCTGAAATGGCGAAAATTGGAACTAATGAAAAGTCATTCATAAGTACGTTGTGGTCATTCTTCTGTCAGTTACTAGTGTGCAATGATTGGTCAAATGAATGTCAAATGCGTCCCACAGCGCCTCTTTCGTTTCAGTCTTAAGTTGGGTTTACTATATGTCAGATGTTCACGTGTCAGAGTTAAAGTGCAACAATATAACTTAGTTAAAATGCATAAGTGTTAGTTATAAACCGACACTTACGCATTTTTTAAATTAAATATTTTATTAGTGTATGGATACACAAGTATTGTCGTACAAGGATCTTTTGGCGCGTGGCGTGTGGGTGACAGAGACAGCCCCTTACAGGTAAGGCAAACTGTAAGGCACTTCTCACATTACGCTATTTATTAGTCATGTGTCAGTCATCATTATATGTCAGTGAAAAGTGTCAGATACATACAAATTTTGGGTTGCGTTGCAGTCGCGTAGCTCATAAATAGCGTTGTGTGTGAAGTGCCTAAGGCGCGGTCTCTGTCACTTACGTCATCCACGCGCCAAAAGATCCTTGTGCGACTATATGTAAATTATTTTTTTGTGAGAGGGAGGTCATATTGCTTTCGTCGTTCTAGTTATCCTGGTAGAGTTAGGCCGTTCTCACACTACGCTATTCATTAGCTACGCGACTCCAACGCAGTCCACAGTTGGCCGAAACTGCAGTGTTCACTGACAGGCTCGCATCGTAGACGCGTCGCCTCGTGTGTCGAACTTGGTCATTATACAATGTGTTAATTTTACACATAACTTATTTAAACAGTAATTATTCAAAAACGAAAATATCTATTTCTAATTTTTTCAAATCTATTTTCGAAAAAGCTGACATCAAAAAAAAACTTCCCATTTTTTATCGATAATTTTTTATCTATAGTATCCGTACATTTTTTTGATCAAGTGTAAAATTAACACATTGTATAGGACGTCGACTCACGAGCGATGCATGGACAAATCCTAGGCGCTTGCAAATAGCGTTGTGTGTGGACGGCCTTAAAGTTGGCTTACCATTGTTTTAATTTGATGTGATATAGATGCTTTTGCCAGTATCTAAAGATCCAAAGATTACTTGGATAAACTATAGATTTATTAGTTACTATTGTTAATAAAATTCTAAGATTAAATTAACTGCCTTACTAATAAACACAGTATTTTATTCCATGTATAATTTTTTTTTCTCACTCCTCACTTCAGAGAATCATAATATTTATGTCAGGGACAAATAATTTTGAACATGGACTATCTTTATACTGCGTTTATTAGTAAGACCTGCATATACCGTACAGAAGAGGATAAAATTGAATTAAAACAAAAATTAAATTAATGTGTTATATTAAAATTTATTATATTTATAATTATAATAAAACTTAAAAGTAAATGAATACTTATTAATAATGGATTTTATTAAAGTGAAAATTGGTGTTAAAATATTTATTTAAAAGTTTCTTTACGGAAATGTATTAGGAATACAGTGGTTGTACATTCAGAGTGTTCTCAATTCCGATCTCTGGATATAGATTATACAGAGATTTAAAAACATGGATATGATCTTACATTCTTACCAGGAAGGAGGAAAATGAGTCAAAGTCGGGATGAGCACGTAAGCTCATCCTTTGTTCGTTAAAGTTTTGTAATTACGTCCGCAAAACCACAAAATTTGCCTACCTGTGCCTTCAGAAAATGTTCCAATAATTCCAAAGCAAAAATAACTCCAATTGAATCACATTTTATATGTAAATCTTTATTATTTTAACTATTCCTTAAATAATTACCGTGTTAAAATATCGTCCTGCCCACGGCAGTATGGAAGAGAGAGACGACTGCAATTCGGGCACGCAAAAGCAAATATGGAGCTATGTAATTTTTCGTTTGTCGAAGAGAATAATAACAACATGAAGTTGAGCGAAGGGCCTATCTATGTTTTAAATCTCTGGTTTGTATGATATAAATGATGTAATTATTATTATGCTGTGAATAAGATTATGTAAAACCTTTGGTGGAATTTGAGAAATTGGGGAATAAATGCTAAGTAATATTTTGTTTTCGTTACACAGTTGTATTCAAAAATCTATTTCCCAGTTCCAATTATGTGAAAGGTGCTTAATGGTTCTAACATGTAAATAAATGGTTGTTGTAAATAAATTATTCTTGCCTGGCTTTACGTTATTTATGAACTTTGCTTTGAAAACCGCAATAGGGATGTTGAATAATTTTGGAAAGTGTTAAAATTCGATGTATAATTACATAATATAGCCCAAAATCATCCCAAAATATAGATAAATAATTACCAAAAAAGATTTAAAATTTTATTTCGAATTTGGCGCCGAAACGCTGATTTCGATGTCGTGTCCTTTCTTTTGGTACCATCCCTAATGTTTAAAAAGAAAAAGTTCACTGAAGTAACCATGAAGTAACTTTGTAACGACGTCAGTTCTTTACTTTTAAGATAATATCTAGGGAATATTAAATAATATGGGGTACCTTTCGTACAAGGTTACTTTCTAAAATAAAATTTTGACGAATTGTCAAATGTGACCTATTAAAATCAAAGATACAGTCCGCCCAACTTATCTCTGAAATGGCAAAAATTGGAACTAACGAAAAGTCATTCATAAGTACGTTGTGTTCATTCATCTGTCAGTTACTAGTGTGCAATGATTGGTCAAATGAATGTCAAATGCGTCCGACAGCGCCTCTTTCGTTTCAGTCTTGTTGGGTTTACTATAATAAAATAAATTAAAATGTCCCTACTACGGTTGTCAAAAACTTATCCTGAAGTGGCGCCACCATTATTTTGTTCTTTTCTACGACCAATTTTTAATTCATAGGGCACACCTAACGGGAGAAAAAAGCGTGCCAGTTACAACATGCTGCACACATTGTCAGTTCTCATACAAAACATTCGTGGTCTACAAATGTTGTCTATGGTCCTCATACTAAAATTGAGCTTCTTGTAGCTTAACAAAATGGTGGGAGTGCTTCAACCTCATTTTGTCTATGTGTGCGTGCGTGAGATGAAACTATTGCTTACATACCTACGTCTTTGTAGTGGTGAAAATTATGTTAGGTCTGGTTGTTTATTCTGTGCTCACTATGGAACGCGCTCTGACATTTTGAATTGACATTATCATGACAACTTGACAATCTTGATTCTTGCTTGACATTAAAGTCATTATACAAAACAAGAAGCTTGGCTTGTATTATTTTGTAATTTTTACCTAAAACCAGAATTTCTTTACTAAATTCTACAGCCCAGTGATAAACTGAATATATAAGCATATCACAATAATTTCCCTAATGTATTACGTGGAATAGACGCAATATTATATTCTCAAGATGTTTCGAACTTTCACGGACGTGACCCGACCTCCCTTGGAGGATGGGCAGTCGTCGTCGGTCATCAATCGGTACTATATCTGTGACCTGTGTTCTGAAGGCTGGCTGAGCGAGACAGAGGTCGAGATACACCGGTCGAATAGCCACAGTGAAAAAATTGCGGATATGTTGAGGGCACAGGATAAGCATATATGTAAAGTTAGTATTACCCTTTTTCTTGACTGTCCTTGTCTAACTTGTCTTCCACCTAAAGGTTATCTGGAAGAGATCGCTTCTAGCGATAAGGGTTCCTACTCAGACCAATAAACTATAGACAGAGCGCCTGGAACCTAGTGCTCCTGGATCCTAGTGCCGACGTGGGCTTGTTCTATGTCCGTCAATTGTCATGGGTGACAGTGGAAGGTGTTGCATGCTTGTTTGCTACTTCAACATAAAAACGAACATTTGAAATGTAAAATACCTCCTGCATTTTATTGACTGTTACTTGAACATTTCATTTTGTTTCAGATGTGTATGACAGAATTTGCTAATGAAGAAGCCCTGTTATGTCACATAAAAGTGCACCATTTGCTCAGTTCGGAAGACGCTGTGAGGGTTGAACGTGACATTTTTATATGTTCGAACTGCGGTGATATTTTCTTCAACAAACCGCTGCTTATACATCATATCCTCAACTCTCATATGCCGAAAAGCAAGAATCATAGACTGAAATGTCCGAGCTGCTTGAAAAATATCCGTCTGAATACATGCTGGTATCATTTTCTACAACATAAGCTACAGAGTGTTGCCGTGTGTAAAATATGTCTGACAAAGTGTAAGGATAGGTTGACTTTAGCAGAACATCTGAAGACCCATTCGTTTGTCTACAAGTGTGACATGTGTTCTTACGTAACTAAGATGAAGGAGTCATTCAATGCACACATACTGACTAACCATAAGAAGCCGGACGTTCATACTGAGGCTTTCAATGATAAATGGAAGAGGTATTTCAGCCCTCGGAAGGAAGTGAAGACGTGGCAAAGAATAAACCTTATGGGTTGGAAGGGTGTGAGGTTAACGAACGATGTACATATTTGTGTGTTGTGTAGGGAGATATGTATCGGTGTTGCGAGTATGAAACGGCACATTTTAGTAGATCATACAACAGAAAGTTGGGAGGATGTCAGACCAAGCCATATGTGTGAGTGTGGAATGGTCTTCACGAGTAAAGTGTTGTTCAAGCACCATTTGTTTAAGTTTCATCATGAGAACTTGAACAAGTTTAAAAATGAGCATGAAAGCTGACCGTTGATATATTTGTTAATATTAATAATCTAATATCTTTAAACGAGCAATTCTTGTATATTTATTTATTTATTTATTTATTTATACCTATATATATAATCACGATCTCGGAAACGGCTGCAAAGATTTTCATGAAAGTTACAGATTAGGGGGTTTTCGGCTCAAGGAATCGATTTATCAAGGTCCCAGGTTCGAGAAAAGCTCGGTTCCCGTTTTTTCCCGATTCCCGATGTTTTAAAAACATCATACTGACGCCATCTATGAAACATTAGGATAACTTCTATGAGGTACGGTTTGTTTGTTTCAGTAGTAACTAGATGGCGCTCGAATATATTTTTGTTCGGCTAATACTATATTCATTCTTACGTTGAAGCGCTATTTTTGCGTTATACCTACCTATTTTCTGTTTGAATAAAATTAAAAATCAGTGCGATTATCTCGCTTGACCTCGCAGGACGCGTAGTGATAGTTTAACGTGCGTTTGTGATATTTACGAGAATATTTGTAAATAAATGTTAGTTTTGTTATTATCGATTTAATAATATATTTTAATAATATATTCCTCGTATTTCTTGCGATTCATACTAAATATAATTTTCAACCGAGCAAAGCTCGGTCAACCAGGTACTTATATATAATATTCCAATATTCAGAGATTTAAAAACATAGATAGGTTCTCATCATACGACTAGAACAAATGGCTCTTTCTCTATTTGTTAAATGTAATTATGATAAAACCATGATATATGAACTGTGCTTTCAAAAATGTTATAATATTCCAAGAAACAGAAATAAGTCCAATGGAATCTCATTTTACAATATTATTATTATTATTTTATGATGCACTAGAAGCTCTTGGAGCTGATGCGTGCATATCACTGCACTTGTGTCCGATTTGATAAAATATTTATTTATGTTATGTATTCTTTAAATGTTCATCAAGTCTGTTTTTAAAAATGTTCACTGTTGGTGCACTGATCACTGATTCAGGTAGCCTATTCCACTGCTGTACTACACGATTAGACAAAAAGTGATGTCTAGGATTGCTGGAGCTAGGGTGTCGTTTTAATTTCATTGAGTGTCCTCGTAGCTGACTATTTGTATTCAGTAAATAAAGATCTGCAATATTTCTGACGCTGTAGTACCCATTTAGGATTTTGTAGGTTTCTATCAGATCTCCTCTTTGCCTCCGGCGTTCCAAACTGGTTAATTTCAGCTCAGAAAGTCGCTCCTCGTATGATTTTTGTCTCAGTGATGGGACCATTTTTGTAGCTCTACGCTGTACATTTTCAAGTAATTCAATATCCTTTTTAAAGTAAGGATTCCAGATTTGGAAAGCATACTCCAAGAGTGGTAGAATATATGTTTTATAGAGCTTGATAAACAAATCTTTTGTAATAATACTGAAGGCCTTTCTTACAACATATAGCATAGAGTTAGCTTTTTTTGTTATATTTGCAATGTGAACATCCCATTTTAGATTGTGTGTTATGGTCACACCAAGATCCCTTTGATTGTCACAGGCGTAAGTGGTACAGAGTTGATATTATATGAAACTTTTGGGTTGTTCCTGCCCATGTGTAATACTGTACATTTGACTGCATTCAATGAGATAAGCCAATCTTGAGTCCACTGTACTATTCGATCTAAGTCCTGCTGTATAATATTATGACTGATGAGAGTATTTGCAATGATTTTGGTATCATCAGCAAAGATAGATAGAAGAAGATAGAAGATATGTTGAATTATTGATTATTTTCACTACTCCCAAAACAATATTGCACTGTTTAAATGACGTCCGGCACTCGTCAGTATGACAGAGAAGGAATACAATATAATTATGAAAGCAGAATACAACTATGTATAGTAAACCCAACTTAAGATTGAAACGAAAGAGGCGCTGTCGGACGCATTTGACATTCATTTGACCAATCATTGCACACTAGTAACTGACAGATGAATGACCACAACGTACTTATGAATGACTTTTCGTTAGTTCCAATTTTTGCCATTTCAGAGATAAGTTGGGCGCACTGTAATTTTTTTGCTGTCAAATGGAATCACAACAATATAAGATTGAGCGAAGGGCCTATCTATGTTTTTAAATCTTTAGGTATGCTAGCCTCTGTTGTATAAATATAATATACATGTAATATGTAAGATTAGGACTTATTTATAGAAGTCTTAAAGCCAATTGTTTTTGGGTTTAAAGTATTTTATTATATTCTATTTTTATTTTGTTTTCTATAGTTTTGTAATAATTATAGATAAATATCATGGTATTACAGAATAAAGATATATATATAATGTTATTTTTCAATTAAACAAAAATGTGTTGCTCTGTAAACAAAGAAACGACATTTAATGTTTATAATTAGGAAATATCGTCCTTTTAAGGCTTATTTATTATATTTTCTGCAACATCTCAAAATTCTTTTCACTAAGTAATAGACATTGACATTTATTCCCTTCAATGCTTTGGAACACGTACAAATTTAAATTAAAAAGAAAATATATTTTCTTTACATCTCCCCTCCAAGGCAAAAAAAATAAAAATTTTTTTTTTTTTTTTTTTACTTATGTTTCATCCGTCTCTTCGGTTCCTCTGTGATCAGCTACTGAAGGAATGGGAATAAGTTTTGTAATATGATAGAGATTTGATTCTGTTTTCTTGTGCCCTGTATCTATCTTGTATATTGTGTTTGAAATTTTTTCAATAATCTCGTATGGTCCAATTTTTAACTCATCTAGTTTCTTTCTGTTTAGCTTATTTCCATTCTCTATGTATACCATGTCTCCTACCTTAAATTCAAACTCTTTTAGGTTTCTGTCATATAGTGCTTTGTTATAATTATGAGATTTAATCGTATTCTTTAATGCTGTTTTTCTATCTATGATCCAATCTGCGTGTGATTTTTCTTGTTTTAATTCATTAGGCAAAATCGTTACATTTGTACCATATAATAAGTAACTCGGTGAAAACCCAGTAATGGAGTGAATAGTTTCATTATATTTATTTACACACTCTTGAGCTATAGTTGTCCATGCCTTTTTCCTTTCTGTTTCATTTATCTTGCATCTCATTTTATTTACTAAGGTTTGGTTTAGCCTCTCATTTAAGCCGTTTGAAAATGGTGCATTAACTGCCGTGAATATCATTGGTATATTTTTATTCTTTAAAAATTGCTTAAAATCTGTAGAATTTATCCCTGGATATTGATCGGTTAGAATCATACCGATGTGCTCTGTTTCTGCCACTTTCATGACTAATTTTATAAAGTCGTTTGCACTTTGTGTTTTTGATGTAACAATAAATGCGTATCTTGTAAAATGATCTACCAACAGGTGTAGGTATTTTTTTGTCGATCTCGATCCGCCAAAACCTCCAATTGTGTCTATCGACATTATTTCAAATGGTTTTGTGGCTGGGCCTAGATGAGACATGAATCCATATTTGTTTTGTCCTCTGGTTTTATTTTTAATACAAATTTCGCAGCTTCTACAAATTTTCTTAATGTTATTTGTTAAATTTTTTGCCATATAAAATGGGCTGACTGTTTTCTGCATTTGTCCAATTCCAATATGACACATACTTTCATGAATATCTCTTAAAAGTTTAATACTAAATTCTTCTGATAATATAATTTTTTCTTTCTTTCTTATTTTCTTAAAATACAGTGTATGTTTTTTAATTAAATTGTCTTTCTTTCTTTGTAAATCTTCATTTTTGTTTTGGTCTGCTATAATATCCTTAAGATTAATCAAATTTACAATTTTTAATTGATCATCTCTGTTGTCATTTGAGTCTAACACTGGATTTCTACTGAGACAGTCGGCTTCCAAATTTTGTTTTCCTGGTGAATATTTTATTTTAAATTCATATTGTGACAGGTAGTATGTCAAATCGCCCAATTCTTCATCAGTTCTAGATTTAATATTCATATTTTCTAACGGTTTGTGGTCTGTGTAAACAGTAAATGATTTTCCCATCAACCAGTACTGCCAGTATCTTACTGCTTCTGCTATTGCTAAGCATTCCAAGTATATTGCTTTTTTCTTCTTCTGGACTTCATTGAGTTTTTTAGAAAAATAAGCTACAGGTTTTTCTTTTCCATTCGGCTGTATTTGTTTTAGAATAGCCCCAATTCCTTCCAAACTGGCATCTGTATAAATATTAATGGGTAAATTACTATCAAAAATTTCCAGAACAGGTTGAGAGCACAGAATGTTTTTTATTTTCTCAAATGATTCTTGGCATTCATCTGACCAAATAAATTTTTGATTTTTTCGAAGTAGGTTATGTAATGGGTTTAAAATGATTGTTCGCTTCGGTATATACTCGTGGTAAAAATTTATCTTTCCTAAAAATTGTCTTACGTTCTTTTGAGTTTTTGGGACTGGAAAATTCTTTATTGAAATCAAATTATCTTTTACTGGTTTTATTGAATTGTTTTGAATTATATGCCCCAGATATTTTATGGAATCGGTTGCGAACGTACATTTCGTAAATTTCAATCTGAAACCTTCTTTTTGAATTGCTTCTAACAATTGTGTTAGATGTTCTATATGTTCAGAAAAAGTCTTTGAAAATATAAGAATATCATCTATATAATTGACAGCAAAATCTGTAAGTTTATATTTTCTTAATATATTGCTTAATACTCTTTGAAAAATCGCTGAAGCAGTTTTTAAGCCGAATGGCAAGCATGTCCATTGGTAATGTCCTTCTTGCGTGACAAAACCCGTTTTTTTCCTATCTTCAATCCTTAAAGGAATAGACCAAAATGCAGAATTGACATCTAGACTCGAAAAAAATTTGCAATTTCTTGTCTTAACCACAAGGTCTTCAATTAGGGGAAATGGTTGTGCTTGAGGTACTACTATTTTATTTAAATCTCTAAAATCTATACATAGTCTCGATTTTCTATTATCTTCTTTTTTAAATGCCAAAGTAACTGGTGCAGCAAATGGGCTGTAAGATTCCTCTATAAGTTTATTATCTAGTAATTTTGCTACTTGTTCTTCTATCTCTTTCTTATCTTCTAAAGTACATCTATATGGTCTCTTGCTACAATACTTATCGACTAATAAGTCAATTCTTGCTTCGTAACCATTAACGGTACCAATATCATACTTGTCTTTTGCAAATACTGTTTTATGTTTTTTTATCAGTTTATTTATTTCTGCTTTCTCATGTTCATTTAAATGACTTATTTTGATATCAAAATCTTCTTCTTTGATATGTTCGTTAAAGTTAACTTTATATTGTTTTGCAATAGAACTGTTACTTTCTTCTTTATTTAGAGTTTCTGCTAACCCACTTTTTTCTTTCTTCATTTTTACTAATTTTTGAGTTATTTTTAGGTCTTCATTTTGGATAAGTTTAAACGTTTTTATTATGTCTAGTCCTATTAAAAAATCATATTTGAAATTTTTTTCATCCATTATATACACATCCATGTTTTCTTCTAAATCAAATATTTTTATTTTTAAGTTCGTCAAACCATTTGTTTTTTTAACACCATTAATTGTTATTAACTCTGCGTTGTTCGAACTGTTTCCTTGTCCCTTTAATTTTAGTAACTTAGAATTAATTAAAGAAACATTCGAACCAGAATCATAAATTCCATTTATTTCTAATTTATCATTCAATAATAGTTTGACATTAATTAATGGTGTTATTATTCGTTTTTTTGATCACTTTCATTTAACTCTGCTTCTATTTGTGCATTGTTGACATGTTTTATGAAACTTTTCTTTGTCTTATCTTCTTCTTTTGTTCTAAACCAACAAATAGTTTCCGGGTGATAACGAATGCCTTTATTAAATTTTTCGCAAATTTTGCATGATGTTTTTTCTGCAGATTTGTTGTATTTGGTATTTCCATAATAATATCTCTTCGCTGGGAAAACATTTTTTTTATTTACCATGTGCTCGTATTTATTTAATTCGTTAAATAAATCTGTCGTATTTTTGAGCGCGTCTCTATCAATTTTGTTCAGTATAAATTCTGGTAAACCAGCTACAATAAGATCAATCAATGTACCTGTATCAATTGATCTTCGCATTTCCAGTAGAAGTTTTTCTTTCTTTATAGCGTAATCTAAAATTGTACCTTCTTTGTATTTATACATTAAGGCGTTAATGACTGGATTCCAACCTTTATTTGTAAATGTTTCACAGAATTTGGATTTCCAAATTGACCATTCTGAGTTTACAGTTAACTTCATAATCATAGAACTGTACCAATCCACACAAGTTTTATCCATAAACAATCGAAGCATTTCAATTTTGTTCTCATCTGTTGTCACATTAAAACGCATACATTCTTTTTCAAAAGTATCTATCCACTGGACTGCATTTGTATTTTTGCTTGTAAATTTTTCAATTACATATCTATCCGCGATTTGTTTAAAGCTTTGCACTCTATTTTCCTGTGTACTCTTTATAATTTTCTCCAATGTTCCATATGTATCATTTTCTTTTTTCTCTTCAACATTAATTTGTTCTTGATTCAATTCTTCTAGGAATCTATCTCCAAACTGTATGTTACCATCTTCGTCTATGTAAGTTCTTTTTATTTCGTCAGTCATTGTAATCCAAACTCTTCTTACCTGATACCTTTTCATTAAACTGTTTTTTACTTTGATAAAAGCAGTTGTTTTTAGGATATCCTTGTGATGGCCCACGGACTGTAATTCTTCAGGTATTGCGTACACTTTGTTGTCACTCGTGGATATTGAAGTAATACAAAATATATTTGTTTTCCCATCACTTCCTGGTAATAGTGTAAATTCGAAACGAAGTTTCTCCATGTTCATATAATATGTTTTCTTTTTTAACTATTTAAACGAAAATGTCGTTTTATAATGTTATTTTTCAATTAAACAAAAATGTGTTGCTCTGTAAACAAAGAAACGACATTTAATGTTTATAATTAGGAAATATCGTCCTTTTAAGGCTTATTTATTATATTTTCTGCAACATCTCAAAATTCTTTTCACTAAGTAATAGACATTGACATTTATTCCCTTCAATGCTTTGGAACACGTACAAATTTAAATTAAAAAGAAAATATATTTTCTTTACATATATACTAAAATTAAAGAGTTCACTAAACACACGTGATAAATGGTTACAATGATCCAAGAGTACAGTAAGGTCATTTTAACTCGGCTGACATGAACATAGCTACGAGTGGCTGCGCAGATGTCGATTTTAAGGCCAAAATGGTGGTAGGAGGCGCGGAGTGCGGGCGGTAGGATAGTTAGCCAATACCATGGACGTAAATATTTCCATGGCCAATACGAAGTGGCGCATCACAAAACACTGTCATGGCCGCCGTGTTTTGATTGGTCAGTTACTGTACGCAACATCGCGCAACATTTCGGAAAACGAAGTTCACATCAGCCGAGTATAAATAAATGAACTTACTGTACATTTAACATAAACATTACATAATCACAACATAGTATAAAACAAAGAATTATCAAAATTGGCCCATAAACGACTCTTACTTAAGTCGTGAACAGCCCGTAATTCGACAAGGCTACCATCGCATCGTTCATTGTGCGTACTGCGAAGGACTGGAATAGCTTGCCCGCGTCGGTGTGTGGCCTGTGTCTGATGGGAATCTTCAAGAGAATGAATAGGCTTTATCTATCTCAACATTAAGGGCTTCATATAAAGTTATTTTAGGTAAAAATAGAATCTATACTTACTTATTAATATAAAGCAGAAGAGTTTGTTTGAGTGTTCGTTTGAACGCGCTAATCTCAGAAACTACTGGTCCGATTTGAAAAATTATTACCCGACTGCGTCAGAAGGAGGGTTATGTTTTTCGAGTGTATGTATGTATGTTTGTATGTCCATTTATTTGTGGTGCCCAAATGTCTGAACGGATTTAGGCATATGAGGTATCGTTGAATTCGTCAGAACTGTGAAAGTGTCAAGGGCTATATGAATTTTCAAAATGGCGCCCGAAAGTGGAAGAAAAAGAGGGGATAATCTTGAGTTTTTTGTTGTCTTAGCAATATGGGTATCAAATGAAGAAAGATCGTGAAAAAACCTTTTCAAAAAGATATATATCATATAACGTTCAGGCACACGTTTTAACACAAATTGTCAAAAACCATCCCAAAAAGTAGAATTTTTCGGTGAAAACACTAAAAAGCCTGAAATAAAAATATTATTATAAAAAAACAAAAAACCCGACTGCTTACAAAAGAACTCAAAAGAAAAAAACAAGTGTCACGATATCAACATAAAATACTTCATGGTGCTGCAGGCGGGGACAAACAATACTGTTACCTACGGGTAAAAAAAGATTTATTTCTGTTTTGAATAATGTATTTATTGAGGAAGGCTATAAAATATTACAAGTCTCCGAAAGCGAAGCGAGGCAGTCTACTTTATAATATATGATGCAGAACGACGTCTGCCGGGTCCCACTAGTATAATATTCTCCAGTTACAGGAACTTCTGCCTTGTATCCAATCGTCTAAAGTCTAAAATGCGATAGAGTAAGATTTGATAAGGACTTCCTTGGCTCGAATGGCGGAATCCTTCCAGGCGGGAGAATATTCTCCCTTCACTACGATCCCTAGTCCCTCGCACGAGGCTTTTCTTTGATCCTCTGGGAAAACCGAATTGAAGTTTTTCAGAATGTTGTTCTTTTTAATATCAACCATTATTGAAGACGGCTTTCGATTCTTCTCTAATAATATGATGCAAGGCAAGAGGAATACATTTAGCATTGAAACGGAATCTGGATGAGACTTCGGTAAAAGACATGCTAACCGTGACTGTCTACTGAGAGAAGGATATTCCTGGCACTTGGATGCCTCTCTGATCTGAGTTAAGGGTATAGGTTCAGGCCATCCTGAGAGGCTTGGAGTTTTCTCCATAACTAAACCCACCACTTCCGGAAAGGACTTAGCTATGCGATCTAAGCTCACAGTAAGATTTATGCCAGTCGCATTTGTCTTAATATTCAATTTTCGGGTCAATAATTTGAACTTCTCGAGTATTTCCTTCGATTGTGTGGTGTTCATTATTCTATTCACATTGCTTCCTCTTTTCAAATATATTAACACGAGAAATACGATATCTTCTTTAGCAACCTTGCTCAAAATCATCGCCCTGAAGGCAGCGGAATCAAAAGTAGCATACCCAAAGAGTTTGTTTATAAACGTTGCATCGATGTTTGCTTCATTTATAGTCCGGGTAACCGATTCAAATAACTCAAAAGGATCTTCTGGTATAGGCGTATTGCCCCCAAAAAGAGCATCCCATTTTTGCTTTGCCGTTTGGGTTAACTTCCCGTCGTTTTCAAAGACTTTATCCATAGCTAGATCCAGTTACAAAGGTGGCTGCAGGGAGTTGTTTCTTTTTAATATTGTCACTTATAGGTATATATAACTTTTATCTAACAAGTTCACTGTTACGGCAGATCAGCTGAGACAAGCTTAGTGAACCTTATGAGACTGATAGTGTGGCGTGTTGCAGGCTTTAAATAGAACACAACGGCTATTGTTTGCGTTTTAATTCGATGCTTACTGAACGTTAATCGTTAAACTCGTAATGTAGCTTATGTGTAATGATGGCTTCCTGTGTATCAAGAACAAGATCTGTGTTGAACACTGCTAGGGATACGCGAACTGTATCGATATATATGTTTCGATACTCGCTAAAAAGTCGTTATCCTTTCTATCCTACATAATAGGGATGTTGACTAATTTTGGGAAAGTTTGTAAATCGACGTATAATTACTTAATATCGTCCAAAATATTGATAAATATTTTTTCAAACCACTAAAAAGATTTATTTAAAATTTCATTTTGAATTTCGCGCCAAAACACCGATTTCGATGTCGTGCCCTCGATAACGTCACTCGTTCTAAACTGCGTTCCGTAACTCGACCAAAACGAAACTTTTTCTATAGCAATTTGAACGTTTTATTTGGTAGAGTTACGGAACGCGGCCTATGTGTATGGTTTATGGTTTGCGAACGTGTGACGTCATGCAAGTCATGCAACTTATTCGGCATTTTCTGTCACGGGACTTGAGAGCAAATTTTTTACATTTTATTTATTAAATTTAAATGAAATCTTTTGAAAATACACAAAACTATTGTGGTTTTTAGTAAGTATTTTCGAAACAAAAAACAAAAAACTATCTACCCTTTCACGATAAAATTATAATACAGTCAAGTCAACATCTCTATTATAATAAAACTAAAAAGTAACTGATCTGTATGTTTGTGCGCGGCCTTAAAATCCTGTCTATGGCCGTTCTCACATAACGCTATTTATTAGATAGGCGATTCCGACGCAATCCACAGTTGGCCGACACTGCAGTGTTCACTGACAGGATCACATCGTAGACGCGTCACTTCGACCTCGTGTGCGGAACTTGGTCAATTTAAAGGGCGTCGACTCACGAGCGACGCACTGGACAAGATCCTAGGCGCTTGTGTGTGAGAACGTCCTTATTGCGCCCCTACCCTACCCAAGGAACATTTAGCTTAAGAAAAATAATAATGCTATACTTATCGATAATTTAAAACTAAATATTTGTTACCTACAACACTATGAATCGTAAGACATTATACGGGGAATTCCCACTCATTGCCGCGCACTTATGTATGTGTGTTACCATTTTATTTGAGGACTTTTTTAATGAATATCATTTATTATTATTTTTGCGAGAAACTTTTTCTTATGGAATTAAGTTCAGAGCAGGCAGCACCCTTCCACTGCCGCCCAAGTCAACTGTTACCAACCTAGAAGAACTCAGAAGACTCAAGAGTCGTGTTCTGATTCGGTCAGGGATGCGTTGCTACCCTTGTGTAGGTACCTACTTGCTTACTTGAGTGTGTTGAGATGGGCACCTCTAAAAAAGAGGAATCGGCTCCACACCTTTCTATCCGGAACAGATTTGCTGTTAAAGCAATTATTATGGCGGTAGAAATGGTAGGTACTACATTTCTCCCTCATCTATACAGACCTACTTACTCGTATAATAAATCTGTAGAGAGGTCAATTCTATACATGAAATATATTTCCAAAATAACTATCAGGGGGTGATTAGGGATCGATACTGATGCCAAAAATGCAATCAGTAAAATTTTTGTCTGTCTGTCTGTATAACCTTTATAGAAACAAAAAGTACTCGACGGATTTTACCAAAAGTTGGTTGGTACCTACAATTATTTTTCATACTCCTGAGCAGTGGCGATTTCTCTAAGATGGCGCGTATGGCGCCGCCATACCATAATTTTTAAGCATTAAATAAAATGTAAAAAATCATATATTTACAACCTAATTATTTAGACCTAGGTACAATAATTGCATTTTACGAGCGCTGCGGTCTTCTATCACGAATTCACGAACGCGACTCGCGACGATTGTTGTCGCGTTCGGGTGCCGAGCGCGGCCGAGGCGAGCGATGCGCTCCTGCCAGCGCATGCATAGTCCATACAGAGTCGTTGGCCCGCGCCGCCCGCGCCTCTTCGATCGCTTAGTATCACCATAGTAAAATTATACTGTGGTATCACTGAGTTTGAAACGCGGGTCTGGCGCTGTGAATGGCGCACTACCTAACGGGTAGGTACTTATTCGCATGTTTTTTCGTGATAGTGTAGATTTGTGATTACGGTTTCTATCTTTCTATTGATTTAATTGACTTTTTATTTAGTAGGTAATTAGTTTATAATGAAATGACATGAAATTATGAGTGATTCAACAAAATCTGTGATACAAGAACTTTTAGAAAGACCTTTCACGACGAGATCGTTTGCCGAAAAACGGTTGATAGTGGAAAATGGACGGAAAATGGACTTTCACTATGGGACCAACCCTAAAATCGCGAAAAACATCAGCTTTTTCATACAAAAATGAAAATGTCAAATTGTATGAAATTTCTTTTTTGCGATTTTAAAGTAGGTTCCTTAATGAAAGACTGCAAGTTTGTTAGATTGTCCGTCTGAAGAAATGGTTTTCCGGTTATGCGCACTTAACACTACATACTATACATACTATACTACTATATAACAAAAGCTGGAGCCACCCCAATTATAAACACCAGGAATCGCCACTGCTCCTGAGCTGGTTATAGTATACTTTTCATGACGCTATAATCAATAGGAGCAGAGCAGTGAAGGGAAATGTTGGGAAAATGGGAGAAGTTACTCCATTTTTTAAGCTTCCGTCGCGTGTGCAACCTTAATGGTTAAAGCTACACAGAAATCATGTATGACGGAAATGTTCTCCTTAAAATTATATAAAAAATATCCCACGACAGCATTATGTCTATCTTTTATGGTTGACTCACAATAACACGTGTAACTCCCGATAGCGTAGCAGTTCGAAGCTTTCTGATTATTAACCCCCGACGCAAAAAGAGGGGTGTTATAAGTTTGACGTGTGTGTGTCTGTGTGTCTGTCTGTCTGTCTGTCTGTGGCATCATAGCTCCCGAACGGATGAAGCGCCTTCAATTTAGTTTTCTTTGTATTAAAGGGGACTTACGGGCGCGTGTTTCTAGATAATTATGTTTGATGAAAATCGGTTGAGCCGTTTAAAAGTTGTTGGGGTTGAAAGTGGGGAAGAATTACCACTCTGTCCCTTTGTGGCATCATAGCCCCCGAACGGATGAAGCGATTTCAATTTAGTTTTTTTTTGTATTAAAGGGAACTTACGGGCGCATGTTTTAAAATATGTTTGATGAAAATCGGTTGAGCCGTTTAATAGTTGTGGTTGTGGGGGGTGAAAGCGGGGAAGAATAGTCGTATGTATGCAAATATACTCGTGTGGGGTCTCAAATGACAGCGTACAGTAAGAGAATATTTATAACTTAATCCATAATGTTCTTACCTATAAAAAGTATGAAATAAAAAATTAAATTAAAAATTAAAAAAACCCCCGACACAAACATTTAAAAAGTAAAAAATAATATCTTTAAAAGTAATACGTCGCGTTGGGGGACCGCTCCGTTTACTTCTAACTTTAACACAAAAAAATATTGATACCTAAATGGTAAGGTAGGCATGTGATACTTATGAAAAAAAAACGCAGATAATGAATAGTTAGGTGCGGTCCCCCAACACAACGTATTACTTTTAAAGATATTATTTTTTACTTTTTAAATGTTTGTGTCGGGGGTTTTTTTATTTTTTAATTTAATATTTGTCTACTCTTACGTTTATAACACTTATAATAAATTAGTGAAATAAAGGGGTGAAGTTTAAACGAACTTCACGCGGGCGAAGCCGCTGGCAAAAGCTAGTTCGGAATATAAGTAAACCAGATTCCTGGAACGCGACTTTAAAATAATGGCAACTTATTTGAGAAAATACTGGGGAATTCCCAACATGTCTCTAACATCATTGTTTGTAAAAATATGGAGTAGACACGTCGAATTCAGAGAATTCTGCATATCTCGTAGCGTAAGTAGCTCTCAGTTAGTTTCCTTTAAATAATAAAAGAGGTCGTAAATCTCTTTATCATTTGTTCTGAAAAGGAAATGAAAACCAAACAGAAGATTTAAATTCAAATGCATTTAATTTATTCAAATAACAATTCGTTTCAGGACAAATAAAAGTATTTAAAAAAATTACAATTCATTTGTATCATCAGAAATGGCAGAAAGTATTCACAAATCATAAACGTACCTAAAGCTTTAAGCATAGACTGCAAGCTGCAAGCTTGAGAAACGCGCACATAGACTTGGAACCACTTGGAATATCTTACTAATATTATAAACTAATAGCTTCTTATATCGCGAAACGGGAAGAGGTAGGGTCTTTCATCCCCTATTTCAACTCTTTAAGGGTTGATTTTTGAAAATGGAATATCTTAAGTGTGTCCCTGGGTTATGAACTATTTTTATGCCAAAATTCATACCAATGAGTTAAGTGGTTAAGATTTTCCACACAAACTTTCATCCCCTATTTCAAGCCTTTAGGGGTTGATTTTTGAAAAAAATGTAGCCTATGCGTGACTCTGGGTCTTCAACTATTTTCATTCTGAATTTCATCCAAACGGACCGGTGGCGGTGCGGTGGTTTAGCCGTGATAACGTCACAGACAGATAGACTTTCGCATTAATTATAATATTAGATAATATGGATGCAAATGTTTGTAGGGACGTGACTGAGTGTATGTAGGTATGTTTTTGTTACTCTCCGCAAAAACTATAGGTACTGGACGGATTTTGCAGTAATATAGCTTAGATATCGGAATAACTAATGAGTTAAAGTTTACAGAGATAGGTAGGTATTATTTAACCAATTAGAAATCCTAATTTGCTAACTTAATCATTTCCAAGCTACATATCAGCGCCATCTACATTTAATAAAGTCATTTAACAATTTCGGTTGTACGATTGACTATCTACCTAAGTCTTCGTCAATGGTTGTAAATATTCTCAGGTGTTTATAGACTAATATTGTGTACCTACATTAAAAGATTTAAGTTGAATTTTATAGTGATCGAGTGAAATAAAACGTACCTATTGCAATTATGTCTTTTATTT
Organism: Hesperia comma; assembly: GCA_905404135.1. NCBI lineage: Eukaryota > Metazoa > Arthropoda > Insecta > Lepidoptera > Hesperiidae > Hesperia > Hesperia comma. Next base: position 7,275,861 of record FR990039.1, read on the forward strand.
CCGCCCCTAAGGCACTTCTCACACAACGCTATTTATTGGCTACGCGAGTGCAACGCAATCCAATATTCGCTGTATCTGACACTGTTCACTGACAGGAGACGCATCGTAGACGCGTCGCTTTCATACATTGACAAGATCCGAGTCGCTTGCAAATAGTGTTGTGTGAGAAGTGCCTAAGGCATGTCGTCTCGCTTGGAGATACCTCCCTTTGCCAGTGCAAAACGAAATTCGAATCGCTGTTCCAAGGGTACTGGGTTCTATTCCCAGCGAGGCGGAAGTTTGCATGATGAGTTTTTCCCGTTCTCGATCTGGTTGTCTTGTGATGTCCACGGCACCCCGACAGGGGATCTTAGTGTGGAGCTATGAGTGTGTAGCGTTAATAAGAGCGAGAGGCAATTTTTCAGGCAGCTAATAGCTAGTAGACGTCCTCTAACGTCGTCTAACGAACGGATTATGACTTATTCCAACTCTAGTTGAGTAAAATAGGGTTGAGAGTTTTTTGAAAATGACTCAAAAGTACTTTCACGCGCCCCAAACCTCTGGAAACAGCTAGTAAAGTATAGTCTTGGCCCGAAAAGTGTGGCCTTGAGAGGCCCTTGGCCACATAATATGAGACAACGGGTCTCGATTTTTGAAATTAGCTTAAGTAGATGAGTTTTTTTCGAATGGGCTTGACCATTCGAATTCTAAATTCGCCCGATAGAACGTGTCATGTTATTCATTTAATAACTTAGCAACATAGTTTCGAATGGTTCAAAAATACAGCAATTGTGACCAGTCGCTACGAAAATCGCATGCGAAAATGTTTCGAATACGAATATGATAGTCATCGATGAAATTCAAGAATCGAGGCCCTCTAATTAGTTGAAACCGGATAAAACTGGCATTTTTTATCTGTGTGCTTAGTACGAGTTTTATTTGACTTAACGTGCTCGCTACGTAAACTAAAATTTGTATGGGATCGAAGCAGAGACATCTAGCGGAAACGTGAAGGAATCAAAATAGCGAGTACGAGTTTACGCGATCACGTTTACGAAAGTAAAGTCAACTGTCAGTGATAAACGTCACGTTTACGTATGGTTTCTCGAACATTGCGCGAGTACGAGTGGCGTATTTGACAGTTCGTATACTTAACTTGCGAAAACTCAGGGAACACGTTGTCGAAAAGTTATCACGTGTAATTTACTAGTGAAATCATATAAAAGATGGTCTATTATTTTAATTACACTTTTGTTTTGTTTGTTGAAAATTATGTCTGGATATTTATATTTGCTGGGAGCATAATTACGGCCACAAATCTCAAAGTGAATGAAATTATAGAAAAGTGGTATTTGTGTTGTTCGCGTTCCGGTGAATACTTTTTATGATAGACAATATATTTTTTTCTGGATATGGCGTTGGTGTATTTACACTCAGCCAAAAACAAGTGAAATATGGGATAAAATAAATATTTACATTTTCTAACCTACAAAAACATCTAATCAAGAAATACTTAAAACAAAGACAATAATGTACATATTACAATATTTATGAATTATTTTTTCTATATCATCATAGATATAGGTACATTATTGACTTAAAATAGTTAAAATTATTGTGCTTTAATGGCTGAAATTGTTGGAATGTTGTATTAAAAGTCTAGTTTATAGCTATAACGTGGTTTTATTATTCCGTTTTACACAATGTAATATAAACGATATAGAACAAAATCACAATTTTGCAGACAGTTTAATACAAAAACTTATTCTTTTTTTTATCCTACCAGTTGCCAGCCTCACTATTTAAAACTTTACATGCATAAGAGGTATTTATTATTATTAATAAAGTAAGTATTGCATTGTATTTGGACAGAAATGTTTTAATCTTTTTCCTTAGAAATTGTTTATGGCTGCTGCTCAAGATGAGCGGGATTATAATCTGGCGATATCGCCATAATTAAAGAAAACAGCTTAAAAGAGTTTTTAATTTTGGTGAAAAGAATTGCGGCGCGGCAAACAAATGAAGCCGGGCTCCTTATTTTATTTAACAAAATTTTTATTCACTAATCACATTTATCTATGTTCCTATTAAAATTAAAACATTAGCTTTTCTCTATGGCAATATTATAACAAACGTTTATCTATTTAAAAATGGCGATATAAGCATTACAGTTTGAATAGTAACTTTTCATCAATACTTTAGTAAGAAAGGAATAACCTTCTTTATTTGGTAGGATTCTGTCACGACGTTTTGTTGCCAACATAACAATAAATGGTTTCTGCGAATGAACGTGTGAATAAACGTGCCGATACGCGATCGATTTGGTTATGACGTTTGACACTCGTACTCGCAACTTTTCGATTGTCACCGTCACTCACGTTTTGACGGATGGCGTGTCGGTGAAGTTTTCGATGCAACTCGTACTAAGCACACTGTATCCAAAATTCGACATTGTGTGACCGCGGTGTAGGTACCTAGAGTGCGTTTCACGTAAGAGTTCCCCTCGCTAAAATGTTGGTAGCGATGAAATGAGTGTTGCCAAATTAAAACAAAAAAATATTCCCTTTAACTAGGGAGAAAATAAAGATGACTTATTTAGGTGTTCGAGCCTTAGCTTGAACCACATTTGAGATTACCTTCCAATATTCGTCATTAAAATAGGCTATCTCACTCGCACAATGCATCAAAATATAGTGTTGTCTCTGTCTATGCCTTCTCCCCCCTCCTCACACGCAGCGGCCGGTGGCCATTTTGCTTCAGTACGCTTTCAATATTCGTCGGGGCAACACGTAAACCGTACAAGCAAGTACTTACTCTGAAACTTGCCTCACATTCCGCTCGACGCTCATAAGCTCAGCGACGATATTATTCCCGCTCGGCGCCTGTCGGCCCAGCGACGATATTATTCCCGCTCGGCGCCTGTCGGCCCAGCGACGAAGCGTGGCGCGTCGGCTCGTTGAGACCACGCGCCACACTGCTCGGGACGACGCGATGGCTCAAATGGAGCAGCGTCGTCTCGATTGAGTCGACACGTCGTCTCGATTGGGGTGGCACGTCGTCTCGGTTGAGGCGGCACGTCGTCTCGATTGAGGCAGCATGTCGTCTCGATTGAGGCGACACGTGGTCTCGATTGATTCGACACGTCATCTCGAATGAAACGACGGCTCAAATGAGGCGACCGTTCAGATGAGACGACATGGTCTCTAATGAGGCAACTTGTCGTTTAGGGTAACGAGCGAGCACATAATGTATATACATATTGCTCTGATTTCAATAAAGTTAAGCAGCCACTTGTTTACTTGCAGAAAATGGCCGAATTATCTACTTTGGGTGAACTGGCCTTGGAGACGTATCAAACTGATACAAGAGCATTCTCGGTAATCGTTGCTGCTGTCGACCAACATTTTCCGAACGGTTGGCACGAATGGAACAACTACACCTTTCAAGAGTTGTTTGGGAGTTGTGGGGATCAGATATCCCCCTCCGTAGAAATAAAGCTAAGATTCGCCATCCCTATTGTGGATATGGCTGGTGCCTTCAACCTATCAGCATCATCCTTGTCGAAGTGCGAATACAGTGCTCACTCTTATATGCCCCCCACAGTGTAATGGGAAAAATACATGCACCATCTTACAATATATTCAGGGACACCGTGTCCAGACTCAAATCAAAATTAAAAAGACGCTTGGATGCCTCCTCCGAGCTAGGAAGTGACGACCCACGGTCAAACACCGATGAAGCATCAAAAGCAATCCACTCACGCTCAATTTGAGAAGCAGACCAGGGCAGTAATGAGCACTTATTAGCTACTATCCTTAGCCAACAAATGGCCCTGTTTCATAAAATGATTAATATGCAATCGGAACAGAATGAAAATGGTAAGTTGTTGCTGCAAGAAAAATCAACGACAAGACTTAGATCAAGACTTAGATGGATCCTTTGAATCCCTCCCAGATAGCACTGGGGATGATGTAGGAATTGCCCCTCGGTACGTTCACGAGAAGTTGAACTTAGGGGCACAATGCATGCATCATGCCGAAGCATCTGATAGTGAACCTACTCTCGATTTCACCATGAAGACCACAGGTCAGGAATCGAAGGGGGCTTTTGCGACTCAGAGGGCGCAATATCCTTATGTTACGGCATACCTTTATGCCAATAACACAAAAACAATTTCAGGCTACTCCTGCCTTCTGTGCTTAAACCCGAATAACCTCCTCGCGGGTATTACCCCAGAGTGGAAATCTGTCGCTGTCCTCGAACGATTTGACCATACTTTAAGAGTGATCACAAATGGGTTAATTTAATTTAACAATGGATGGTTTTCCAACAACTGTTAGATTGTTTACCTAAATGAAAGGGAAAGTATGGCAGGACTTCGTTACAGCAGACTCAAAATTTAGGAAGACTTCAGACTCTTTACTGCAATATGTTTGTGGTCGGAGGACAGAAGTAGTACAGAACCGCAGAGATCTTTTTACATGAAGGGAATTATCTTTTTACATGAAATACCCCCTTCGGAGACTCATCTCTTTGAAGAGAAAGCTTTCACTGAGGTAGTTCAGGAACACGGGGAATTCATAATTTTTTTTTCCTGACAAAAGGAAGCAAAATAAATCTTCTAGATACGGAACAACATTGTGACATATGTTATGCATATAATAAATGAAATGAAATAAATTTCAGCGCAAATCAAACCTGCATAATAACCAGGGATCTACAAGAAGAATTGATTCCCAAAATAAAGGAAAGGGTGGAATGGCACCCCACTCAAAGCACAAAGCAATCGAACCCTACACACCAACCAGGCAAATTCAAAAAAAAAAGGGGGGGGGAGGCACACGCAACTCCACTGACTCCATCCGAGCGGGATACCTCGCATTTCACACAAGCCAACGGAGGGAGGCACTCGAAAGTATATTAAAAATTATAAAAGGCTACAGAATCCCCTTTCGGACAACCCCACCTATAAAGCAGTTTACAAGGAGAAACAGACTCTGGCTTCAAACGAAACATTCCCTCGAATTGCCACGGCAAAACTAGATTGCAACGCCTTACAAAAATCCATTCATCAAACGGGTTTTTTGGTGAACGATGATCTTGAGGAAAAAAAATCCAACAGGGAGAATCGCCCTATATTCAACCTTAAGAATTTAAACAATTATGTTCATGCCCCGTCTTTTCGTCTTATAAATCAATTTCAAATACCTCTACATCTAGAGAGGGGAGATTATAATTATGATGTATATAGATACCTCGCAGGCATATTTTCATATCCCCATTCATCAGAGTCATTGCCGGTTCCTGTCCCTCGCGTATCAAGGAACCGTTTACGAAATTACTTGCCTCCCATTTGGTCCGGCAAGCAGTCCGGCCGCGTTTGCCAAAATAACGAACTGGGTTGCGCAACGACTAAGGCTAGAACACTTGCGAGTCCTATTATTTTTGAAGGATTTCCTAACAATTCACCTAGACCCCCTAATCCTGGAAAGTCAAAGCAAGTTTGCAATGACATACTTAGAGGATTTAGGGTGGCATCCCAATCGGAAGAAGTCGTCTCTAACCACATCAACCAGATTGGAGCACCTGGGGATCATTTGGACACAGTAAAAAATACCAAGAGCCTGTGCCCCAACGGTTCTAAAATAAAGCACATCATATCGAAGTTTCTGCGGTTGAAACGATAGAGTTGGCGGACGTTCCTAAATATTACTGGGTAAACTAAACTTTGCATCACTGACGGTACCGTTGAGCAGGCTTCAGTGCCGAGCACTTCAGAGAGCCTCAAATCGGTTACCAGACAAGATCCCTTACAAGAAGTTTCCCTTACGGGACTCAGCGCAAAAGGACTTATTATGGTGGATGGAGAATATTCAGAAATGCATGCCAATACATTTCGAAGATCCCTCGATCTTCATCACAACGGACGCAGCCGATCTAGGTTGGGGAACCATAGCGAACAATCGCTATTTATGGCAACAATGGTCAACGACTCAGAGGGAATGGTAGAGCGACATCAAAGAATTATGGATGGTGCTAGAAGTGCTTCGGAGACTGAATCTCGAACTGACATTGAAAACCGTTGTTCTCCAATCGGACAATCGCACGAACGTAGCTTACATAAACAAGCAAGGGGGAACGAGATCGTTAAAATTGCTGCGAGCGGCACGACAAATCCTCTTATACTGCGAACACCAACAATCTCACCTCATTGCGCGACATATTCCGGGTGTATACAATGGAATAGCGGACGGCCTGTCGAGGAACAAATCCATGCTTTTCTAGAAGTTTCGGACGCCGGAAATATATTTGTTTGCGTCGAGGCGATCAGCTGTGGCAACTTACATATGTGAGCGAGAATGTCGAAGACAAAGACGGTTGTTTCAACGACGCGTTCAGCAAGAAGTGGAAGTACAAGTTAGCATGGACATTCCCACCTCCGGCATTAATACCTCGTGTGTAACAGCACCTCCAGTCGGACAAAGGATTATATATTCTCATCGCTCCAATTTGGGAGAACGCTTTCTGGAAACCAGAATTCCGCCTCAGGGCAATGGGTTCCCCTCTGCTTATCCCGAACATCCACAAGAATTAGATCGATCTACAAACAAACCGAGCACCCCCACAGGCAGAGCACCTTAAATTGAGGGCCAGGATGGTTCGGGCTGGTCACATCAAGTAAAAGGATGGACTGAATCAGAAATTGCTTTATTAGAGTCATCCTGGAGAAAATCATTGTTAAAAAGTTTCAAACCAGTATGGAGAAAGTGGTATACTTGGGCCATAAATAAAAGTATCCCGACACACAATCCAAACCCACAAGATTTAGCAAGGTACCTTTGCTACCTTCATGATGAAGTCAAGTAAGCTCCCAGAACAAAAGCAATGCATAAGTCGGTCGTTGCAAAATTTGGAGGAGGTTTCGCTATACGCCCTCCTACTAACTAACTACTACTAACTACTAACAATTGTCTTAGAAAATGGAGGACTTAATAAACTTTTTAGTATCGTATAGCTTCAACGAAAAGGATCTCTTTGCAGTCTCCAGACATGCTAGCGTTCTACTGTTGTTGTTACTGGGGGAAGGGTCCACGACATCACCTTATTATCCCTAGAAAGAGGACCATTTGAAGATATGGACGTAGAATTACTATTTTGGTCAAACTTCGGTTCCAAAACAAATTCAATCTCCTACAGACAGTCGAGCTGTCTAGATGACTATTGAAAAATGGACGCAAGGACAACAACAATAGACTTGACATAGTTTTTGGATGAGGATATACGTCATATCAATTTCTCATAAACGTCGAGCGTCAAAGGGTATTAGCAGCATATTTATTACCACACGCGGAATCGCCAAACCTGCCTCACTAACGGTTTTTGTGGGTCGGATCAGAACTTATTTAAAGAGGCTCAAATCTGTGCTTCGGCGGGAAGTTTCCGTGCTGCCGTGGCGACACATGCCTGGACTAGCAACCGGTTTACGGGGAATTATTGGCAGTCAAAGAACACCTTCTTTAAACATTACTTTAAAGATGTCCGCAATGTTCCAAGACCTAACGTGAATGCTCTCTCTGGATCCTTCACTGTTACATAAATTAATCTTGGTAAACATTAGCCGATGTGTTTGATTAATCATCTAATTACATCAAATTGTCTTACTACGTAGTATTTAATTAATTACTTTATTAAACTCCCTCATACTATTCTGCCAAAATAATGTATTGATTGAATACTTGTCATTATTATTACAATAAATAGCTAAAAATCATTATAATATACTTATGCCTTGGACTTTAAATCTCCCTATTTATCTCTATTACATCTGTCACAGTACGCACACGCAGCGCCGGCAGATAATAAACACGTCTCAAATGTGGTTCAAGCTAAGGCTCGAACACCTAAATAGAACCGTTTTTCCCCCGAAGGGTATAAAACGGATATTTAGGTTTCAGCCGCAGCTTGAACCACACCTTCAGGTCCTTGCCGGCCTGAAAAGTACTGAAGCAAAATGGCCACCGGCCGCTGCGTGTGAGGAGGGGGGAGAAGGCATAGACAGAGACAACACTATATTTTGATGCATTGTGCGAGTGAGATAGCCTATTTTAATGACGAATATTGGAAGGTAATCTCAAATGTGGTTCAAGCTGCGGCTGAAACCTAAATATCCGTTTTATACCCTTCGGGGGAAAAACGGTTCTATTGTGTTCTTCCGAAGCTATAAATATTAATGTTACAAAATATATTTTTTTTCGGCTGAGCGTATATCCACCAACGCAATATTGAAAAAATACAGTACATAATTATACGATATTAATATTACGAAAAGGTCTACTACTCGCTCAAGACAAACAAAAGATGATATTCCGTGTAAACAAAAGAGATGCCAGCGAGTACCTGCTGACTCTTCACGCTGCCGGCCATCTTACTGTCTTTCGAACGTATCTTGAGCAAGAAAATAGCCGAGTTGCACCCGCTGACTCGGAGGCGGTGGGACACCTGCCTAAGGAACCAAACAAAGGAAAAGAAAACAAGCAGAATATTTATGTGTAATATTTTATTATATTTTTTTACAATAAGAATGATCGTCTCACGGACCCACACCCGAAATATTACTATTATCTGAATAGTCAAAGTCATCCAATTTTACTTCTTTTTCTCGATGACGTTTTTTGCCCGGAGTAGAAATTTTGGTTGACGTACTGGCTTCCATCTCACCTTCACGAGTAATTTTTGAAACCGTCTTTTCCGAAATACCTTAAAAGGAAAATTTATTAATTAGTTTAATATAAAAAAGAAATAACTTCATGTACAAATAAATAGCGTAATAGGGGGTAGCAGCGCCTTCTTGCAAAATAATAATACCTATTTACTGTGGTTACCATATGGTGACTATCTTAATTGTAACAGTGGTATTTTATAATTAAGTTAAGCTGAGTAATAAAATAAAATATAGTAATCGCTGTCAACCATTTGGGGAAATTTTCAATAACCAACCTGTCATGGCGGCAACACCGCGTCAAACACATTCCAGCGGAATTAGTGGTTCCTTTTTGCGTTTTTCACGTTCACAAAAGCTTTTTACTTTTAACACCAACTCTCTTTCACCACTTTTCAGTGTTCTAGGCATGATTAAAACTCGAAAACAACAAATAATGGGAAAAATAAAGCGGAGAGTGTAAGTTTCGGATCTTGACTGTTTGCGTTTTGACAGACAGGGCTGCCAACAATATAGCGAACTCAGCGAAGGGAACTCTTAGGTGAAACGCACTATACTTCACCGTGAAATGCAATGCAAAACGGTTGAGACAACTGTAGGTAAGTGATACCTATTGAATACGTTCCGCTAATGGTAATAAGATTATAATTTATTGCAACTGCATATTATACGAAGGCATCGTATAGGCTACCTTTTGTTCCTGACTTCTCACGGGATCGGGATTTACGCAGGAAAAACTCCTTTGAGCGAGCCCCTAATTTTGAATATCCATTTTAGTAATTTCATCATTTTTGTCTACACTACAAATTACTTAGAAATAATTTATATGGCAAAACAACGTTTGCCGGGTCAGCTAGTACTTAAATAACGATAGTGACAAAGTCTTTTCACTATCTCAAAAAAAATGCCGTAATCCTAATATATTTTAGGTATAAAAGGTACATCGTCATTAATTCAAATAATAAGAAACTATCGAGGAATAAAATTTCGTGATAATTTAAAATTATTAGCCAAAAAATAGGTTTCTAACCACATAATAGCAATTTTGTGTTCCGCCTGTGTATGATGTGGGAGTCTTCAAGAGGAGAGTGAATAGGCTTCTTTAAGTTAGTGCGTAGGCGTACATCATCTTGGACTTCATCGCCACTTACCATCAGTGTGCTTAGTACGAGTTGCATCGAAAACTTCACCGACACGCCATCCGTCAAAACGTGAGTGACGGTGACAATCGAAAAGTTGCGAGTACGAGTGTCAAACGTCATAACCAAATCGATCGCGTATCGGCACGTTTATTCACACGTTCATTCGCAGAAACCATTTATTGTTATGTTGGCAACAAAACGTCGTGACAGAATCCTACCAAATAAAGAAGGTTATTCCTTTCTTACTAAAGTATTAATGAAAAGTTACTATTCAAACTGTAATGCTTATATCGCCATTTTTAATCTAATAGATAGGTAAACGTTTGTTATATTGCCATAGAGAAAAGCTAATGTTTTAATTTTAATAGGAACATAGATAAATGTGATTAGTGAATAAAAATTTTGTTAAATAAAATAAGGAGCCCGGCTTCATTTGTTTGCCGCGCCGCAATTCTTTTCACCAAAATTAAAAAACTCTTAAGATGTTTTCTTTAATTATGGCGATATCGCCAGATTATAATCCCGCTCATCTTGAGCAGCAGCCATAAACAATTTCTAAGGAAAAAGATTAAAACATTTCTGTCCAAATACAATGCAATACTTAGGTACTTTATTAATAATAATAAATACCTCTTACTCTTATGCATGTAAAGTTTTAAATAGTGAGGCTGGCAACTGGTAGAATAAAAAAGAATAAGTTTTTGTATTAAACTGTCTGCAAAATTGTGATTTTGTTCTATGTCGTTTATATTACATTGTGTAAAACGGAATAATAAAACCACGTTATAGCTATAAACTAGACTTTTAATACAACATTCCAACAATTTCAGCCATTAAAGCACAATAATTTTAACTATTTTAAGTCAATAATGTACCTATATCTATGTAATGATGATATAGAAAAAATAATTCATAAATATTGTAATATGTACATTAATGTCTTTGTTTTAAGTATTTCTTGATTAGATGTTTTTGTAGGTTAGAAAATGTAAATATTCATTTTATCCCATATTTCACTTGTTTTTGGCTGAGTGTAAATACACCAACGCCATATCCAGAAAAAAATATATTGTCTATCATAAAAAGTATTCACCGGAACGCGAACAACACAAATACCACTTTTCTATAATTTCATTCACTTTGAGATTTGTGGCCGTAATTATGCTCCCAGCAAATATAAATATCCAGACATAATTTTCAACAAACAAAACAAAAGTGTAATTAAAATAATAGACCATCTTTTTTATGATTTCACTAGTAAATTACACGTGATAACTTTTCGACAACGTGTTCCCTGAGTTTTCGCAAGTTAAGTATACGAACTGTCAAATACGCCACTCGTACTCGCGCAATGTTCGAGAAACCATACGTAAACGTGACGTTTATCACTGACAGTTGACTTTACTTTCGTAAACGTGATCGCGTAAACTCGTACTCGCTATTTTGATTCCTTCACGTTTCCGCTAGATGTCTCTGCTTCAATCCCATACAAATTTTAGTTTACGTAGCGAGCACGTTATGTCAAATAAAACTCGTACTAAGCACACAGGTGGGTGGGATCGTTGTCAAGCATTGACTTATTTTATGTAAAAAAAAAACAATAATACTAATCTCCTATTTAATTCAGACTGCGGTTTTGGGAATTCTACACCTTTCTTAAAATAGCGACCCTAAACCACACCTAAACCACAAAATATGGTTATAATTTGTGCCTAAACCTAGTCTACTATCCATAATATTTTGTGCCTAGTCTAAGTATATTCACAAGTATATTCCCACATATATTCCTATCTCTATGGTTAATCTGTTCTGTTTGTCACAACGTCAGAAGTCACAAGTCACAAGTGTCACAACTAACGTCAACCTCAGTCATCACAACTGACAACTTTATAATGTCATCAATATAAAGATAGAAAACAATTTTTTGAATTCGGTTTTTAATATTAATGTAGGTAGTTGAAAATTTCAAATTGAAATATCATTTATTACTAGATCCAATCGGTGTTTTCGGTAGGGTATTGATATCAAGATGAAGTGTACCTATCCTGCGTGCGATCGCGACTCCAGCCATAATACATCTCCAGGAATTTCTTTCCACAGGTATTTCATTAATGTTGAGAATAATCACATTCAATCAAATGAAATTGTTTTATGAGAACATATTTCTTACTAGCTTTCCCCTCGCGACTACGCCCGCGTGAAGTTTTTGTTACAATTTATACCTTTTTTATCCCAGTGGATTCCAAAATTTCTCTCTTAGTGCTACCCTGCACTTCCCAAGGAACATACAAGCCAAATTTCAGCTTTGTGCGTTGTGTGTTAGTAACTTGGCAACGAAAGGCTTTTACACTAAATATCTTGATTGATACTGTTTGTATTACAATTTTGTGTGATGTTTTATCTTATTTATTTATTTTACACAGTAGGTAGGTAGCTGTGTAAATATTTTCATGAGTGTATGCTGGTAGGGGCAAGAGAGGAAGCCGTCTTCCCTCGACCTTGGTTAAAGTTGTACCTACTTTAAAAAATCTACCTCAGATCCAAATTGCATCCCATGGATCAGAAATTTATGCTCCCCTTTGGATCAGAAGCTGTGTACTCTCTTGACAACTAATAAAATCAATGCCATGATCAAACATGTAGCAAAAATGGGAAAATTTTGAAGTTTTTTAAAGCCACCCTATTTTTACATGCAACCATCTCAGTCCTTAAAGGAAGCAATGCATCTGTGGCTAAATGAAAGTCTTGAGTCTTGTACTGAGTCAGTCACAGTTGTAATGGGCAGCAGCGGAAAGGTAATTCTGCCTGCTCGTTTGCTACCTTAATTCCATAAAAAAAGCAAAGCGAGGGAGTGTTAAATAAATACAAATACTCTACTGTCCACAATTTTTTCTGATACCACAGATTGCCAGAGGCAGCGTCTCTACGTGCAGCATGGATGCAAGTACTAGGTCAAGTAGACTGGGAGCCAAAGCCAGGCAGTGTCATATGCTCTGAACATTTCTTGAAAGAAGATGGTTCGGTGGACACAGACAGACAGCGTTTACTAGATAATGATGAAAATTGTCAAGTTTGTATATATCATCCCTACAAATATCTTAGTTTTATCTTAATCTATACTTATAATAATAAAACTGTAAAAATGTTGTCTGTACATTGAATATATTTACAAAAAACAATTGAGGGGATTAAGAAAAAGTGAAAAAACATGAATCAAAAAAAAATTGTCTTTTTGTATATGCCTCCAGAACTATTGGATGCATTTCAATAAAACTTTTTTCGTGTATAGCTATTAAGTTTTTGCAAGATACAGGCTATTTATTTTGGAATCTAGAAACAAGCTAAATTTATGAAACAAGAGTTATGAAAATGTCAAGACCTGAAGATCATAATTGATTGAAAGCTTTTGTTTTAGTAGGTTATTGTATATGTCCCCAGATGTGCAGAATATGTTTTGCCACAGACAACAAGATGTACTCGCTGACGTCTTCCAAGGTTCTGAATGAGGCATATGAGACTTTAACTGGGATCTTGGTGAGTTATATCTAAATTCCATCCAAATGGCATGTGTCATCTTGTCAAAAGTTTCTCCGCAATGTTGTTCAGAGGTGGCTAAACTTTATAGCATGAAACTGGTTTGTTGTCAGACGGGCTCGGAACAGCGGCTGCCTCGGCTCGTGTGCGCCGAGTGCGCCGACCGACTGATGAACTGCGCTCGCTTCAGACGCCGGAGCTTGCGCGCGCGCTCGCTGCTGCTGCAGGTCGCCGGGAGACACGGCCGGGTCAGTATTGGGTAGAACGACGTGGCGAGATCGTGCGCTTTCATACGGTGACATCACTAAAGCCTGAAACACGCTATCGAAGATTTCTACATCGGCCGCATATATACAACGCCCCGAGAGCATTTAATTTTACTGAGACTTGAGACTTTGAGATTATTCCTTAAAACGAAGGAATCTATATTTATGGAATTCAAGAATGTATCATTTCATGTTGTTTCAGATAACTGTAGAGGTAGTACGATCTGCTATGAAGGTCCATGATTCATTCAGTTCTGATATAGAAAATGATGAATCACATATCATAAATAATGATCACAATGGCTTTGAGGATAAAGAATCAAGAGAACTTAACAGACTGCCAGAGACACAAGATGACGCAAGTTCTGATGATGTTGATGTCTATAGAAATGTTAATGATAATAAATTAGAAATTGATGATTTTGATGATATTCACATAGGTGAAGATAGAACCAATAAAGTTAATGATGTTAAAACAGAAAAAGATGACGATTTTGATGTTAATTCAGTTAACTTAGATGATGAAGTTATAAAGGATATTTTCGATCGAGAGAATGTGTGTTTATTTAACCTAAATAAAGGTACAATTGTTGAGGATGTTAACTTTGAAAATTATGGCATTACTGTAGAAGATGCTGTGAATGAAGTGACATGTAATAACAGAAGGAATGATGATACAGTAAGAACTGTTATGAAAGAATTTGATATGGTTAATGAAGAGAATGCTCAAGCTAAAAATTCTAGCGATGGTGTGGAGTATCTATGTTCGATTGCAAGTATAGGTGAGTTGTTTTGTTATGTAGTTTATGTAAATTATATAAAACTCTTGCGGTACTGAGTGATTGACTGACAGACAACGCACAGCTGAACTACTTTGCTTTTAGCGCGAATTGGCAATTTTCGGTGAATGAAGTATAATAAATAATCTATGAAGGCCACTCATTGTAGGAATTTGTGGAAGCGACGGCGTAGTTGACTTTCGAAAAGTGTTTGTAAAAACCAAGTTCGAATAAAATTATTTCATTTTCATAAAATTGTAAGTCGTATGTCCCTCATACAAATCACTTCCATACGCATCACCAATGCTTTATCAGTGACAAAGAACAAAATTAAAATCCTGTTTTAATATCAAGTAATGATTCATTTACAGGTGAGGATGTTCTCGGTGACTGTGTTCCGTCACAAGCAGTGAAACAAGAAGCCCAGAGAGCGACGGAGACATCGCAAGAGCCAAATGAATTGAACATCGACGACCAACAGCCACCGGAAGCGGACGGACCCACAGATGATACATTCCATTGTGACATATGTCCTTATCAAACTGACGTCGATATCCAGTTGCTGGAACATTTGAAAGAGCATGCTAGGACTAAGGAGTCGTTTCACTGTGATATGTGTGATTTCACAACGGTTCGTCAGAATGAGTTGAACCAGCATTTTCGCGATCATTTTGGGGATAAGGGATTTTGGTGTGATTTGTGTAAAAAAGAACTTAAATATAAAAGCACTTATCAAATCCACATGAGAAGACATTCTGGAAAAAGACCATATTCATGCTCATTTTGTAACAAAAAATTTTTCACCATATATTCCCTAAATAGGCATACAAAAATACACTCTCGGGGGAAACCGTATATTTGTAGATTTTGTGATAAACAGTTTGATCGCGAAGATCAGCTGACAGCCCATTTAGCTGCACATTCTGGTGAAAAGCCATATTCAAAAAAAAAAAAAGCGTTCAAGCGCAAATATAAGCTGAAATCTCATTTAACAGTACATTCTGATGAGAAGCCATTTTCATGTCACATTTGTATGAAATCATTTAAACGCAGAGAATTACTGCAACTACACTTGATAACACATACAAGTAAGAAAACATATTCATGTGTGAAGTGTAAAAAGAAGTTCAAGAAAGAAATTTCCCTAATGTCGCATTTAACATCATCACATTCTGGCGAAAAATATTATGTATGTGATGTTTGCAAAAGAGTGTTTAAACGAAAAGAACATATTACAAACCACTTAAAAACACATTCAGGCGAGAAACCATTTTCATGTGACGTTTGTAAAAAAACATTTTCACGCAAATACCATCTAAGGTCACACGTAACAATACATTTCGATAAGAAACCGTATGTATGTGATATTTGTAATGTTGCATTTCGACACGTATACAGCCTGAAAACTCATATAACGATACATGCTGGTGAAAAACCATTTTCATGTGATATATGCAATAAAACGTTCAGGCTTCAAAGTGGGCTTAAGACGCATTTGGTAGTACATTACGGCCTAATGACTAATGTCTGCAAACGAACGCGGAGCCAGTCAAATCGACCTACAAAATAAGATCTCACTTCATATTATGTGTTGATTTAAAGGAGATATTACTGCCATCTTTTGGCGACAGAGTGCAGCACTAGCACATACACCGCCGCGTTCCGTAACTCGTCAACGCCCAAATCGTCACTTTTTCATAGAAATTTGAACGTGTTGGTCAAGTTACGGAACGCGGCTTATGATTTGTTTACTGTAATATGTGCTGATGGCGCCATATACGCCGAGCTTTGCGTTATATTCCCTATTAGTCTAATATTAATATTTGTGACTTTACAGGTAGGTAAAATGGTTGTAATAGGCATGATGATAGATTTTCAAAACCTGTTTAATGATACTGTAACAAATATAAAATTTAATAAAAAAAAAATCAAGATTTTTATTGAAAAACGCATTTTAAATTTAATGTTTTAGTGGAAAGTTTACCACCAAAACGCTCCAAAGTGTCATGGCGTCGAAGGTGATGCTCGTATAATGGCAGAGTACACGAAGTGTCAAACGAAGACAAAACAATAAGCTGAGATCATGATTTCACTCGAACGTGACGTCATAAAGGGAATTTAGTACATCGGAAAAGGATCTAAAAAGGAAATGAAAACCAAACAGAAGATTTAAATTCAAACGTATTTAATTTACTCAAATAACAAATCGTTTCATGACAAATAAAAGTATTAAAATTTTTATTTTTTTTTTAATACTTTTTTAATTACAACTCATTTGTATCATTAGAAATGGCAGAAAGTATTCACAAATCATAAACGTACCTAAAGCTATAAGCATAGACTGCAAACTGCAAGCTTGAGAAACGCACACATACACACTATTCACAGACTTGGAACCACTTGGAATATCTTACTAATATTATAAACTAATAGCTTCTTATATCGCGAAACGGGAAGAGGTAGGGTCTTTCATCCCCTATTTCAACTCTTTAGGGATTGATTTTTGAAAATGGAATATCTTATGTGTGTCCCTGAGTTATGAACTATTTTTATGCCAAAATTCATACCAATGAGTTAAGTGGTTAAGATTTTCCACACAAACTTTCATCCCCTATTTCAAGCCTTTAGGGGTTGATTTTTGAAAAAAAAGTAGTCTATGCGTGACTCTGGGTCTTCAACTATTTTCATTCTGAATTTCATCCAAATCGGACCGGTGGTTTAGCCGTGAAAACGTCACAGACAGATAGACGTTCCCATTTATAATATCTATACTAATATTATAAAGCTGAAGAGTTTGTTTGTTTGTTTGTTTGTTTGTTTGTTTGTTTGTTTGGTTGAACGCGCTAATCTCAGGAACTACTGGTTCGAATTGAAATTTTTTTTTGTGTTGAATTGACCTTTTATCGAGGAAGGCTATAGGCTATATAACATCACGCTGCAAAAATTAGGAGCGAAGAAATAATGGAAAATGTGGAAAAAACGGGGAAAATTATTCATTCTCGAGGGCTTTCGTTGCATGCGTTGCGAAAACGATTCAAGATACCAAAAATATATGTATGAAAGAATTATTCCTCTTGAAATGATCTAAAAAATGTCCACGACAGTATATGTCTATCTTTTAAGATTAACACACTAGAACCGTTTTTATGGTAATCAAATTTGGTCGAACCCACTGCCATACCAAACTTGCCGCGTTTCCAAGTTTAATATGAATTAATCTTGCTGTGATCCTTTGCTACTTTGCTATTATTTTGTGGTAAGCTTTATTTCTAAGTTTAATTTAATTTAACCTGAATTAATTTTGGTGATAGTTTATTATCTTCCCGAAATTCCTACGGGAGCGGGACCTACGCGGTTGATACTTACGGGTCCCGAAGCGAAGCGAGGGCGGTTCGCTAGTTAGATAATATGGATGCAAAGGTTTGTAGGGACGTGACTGAGTGTATGTAGGTATGTGTTTGTTACTCTCAAGCAAAAACTATAGGTACTGGACGGATTTTGTAGTAATATAGCTTAGATATCGGAATATCTAACTAATGAGTTAAAGTTTATAGCTAGGTACATTCTACTATGTAATGTAATGTAATGTAATGTAATGTAATGTAATGTATTGTAATGTAATGTAATGTAATAATATTATAAATGCGAAAGTTTGTAAGGATGTATGTGAGTGAGTGTGTGTGTGGGTTTGTTACTCTTTCACGCAAAAACTACTGAACGGATTTTCATGAAACTTTGCAGTAATATAGCTTAGATATCGGAATCACATAATTTGTTAAAATTTATAGAGATTTTGAAGAGACTGGGTCCCCGAAGCGAAGCGAGGGCGGATTTACTAGTAATTCTATAATTTGATCATAATGTGACGATCAAGTAAGTCGGAAAAAATCAGCCTTCTCAGAGCTATTACTAAGGGGTTGGTTCCCCGTAGCGAAGCGGGGCCGGGTTCATAATGTTTCAAATTGTTTTATATACAGTGTCCGTGAACGGTGTCTGTGTGTGCGTAAGAGCGCATAATATTTAGTTAGTATAGTTTAGAAAAATCCGGATGAAGCCCTTGCTGCTGCTCCCATCATGCCTTTGGCGACCGATGAAGCGACTGCTTTGTAATGATCCGCCATAGCGGCCCCTGCAGCCTCGCTGTCTTCGCCTGCCGCGTCGCTGGATGCTGCTGCAGTGCCTTTGGGAGGCTCCGCAGCGTTCGCGGGTTCCGGAGTTTTAGCCGGTTCCGGAGTTCCAGTTGGTTCCGGAGTTTTAGTTGGTTCCGGAGTTTTAGTCGGTTCCGGAGTTTTAGCCGGTTCTGGAGTTCCAGTTGGTTCCGGAGTTTTAGTCGGTTCCGGAGTTCCAGTCGGTTCCGGAGTTTTAGTCGGTTCCGGAGTTTTAGGCGGTTCCGGAGTTTTAGGCGGTTCCGGAGTTTTAGGCGGTTCCGGAGTTTTAGGTGGTTCCGGAGTCTTGGAGGGCACCGCAGGCGAAGGATTTTGAGCTTCCTCCATCATCTTCTCTAGTTCTAATGGACAAGACGACAAATTTTAGTGACATCTATATCTATCTAAGTATACATAAAACTGTAACTGATTGCTGTCTGTACATGGAAAATATATTTAAAAATTTATAATCGAGCGCCTTTATGCCTTTACGCAAGAGAACCCAAAACAATGTTTTTTAATTTTGTCTGGCCTTCAGCGGGTTTGATATCTATCGACACATATAGTCCAAAGTACAAAAAATAAAAATAATAAGTATGTACTTATACCTAAATACAATTTTATGTTTTAAAAAGGGCATGAGTTGTGTAAATGACTGGACTTTGTTGGTGTGACGCAATAAATAAATAAATAATAACTTTTAACAAAATAGAACCGACTTTAACGCCGATAAGTAAAAATCGGTTCAGTTAAACGCGGTTAATATTCCAAAATCCTTCTCCTAAGTCTGATAAACACGATGCTGAAAACCGTATCAAAATCGGTTCAGCCCAACAATATGCCTAAAACCTTCTCCTACATACATACCTACAGGTCAAACTGAGAACCTCCTTTTTTGAAGTCGGTTAATAAAAAAAAACACTTACGCTGAGCATAATCGCTAAAGCTATCTGCAACAATATAAATTGATTTGTAAACAATACTGTTCGCGTTCGATATTCAATTCGTTGTAATGTTTGCATGGCTCAGACCAATAGGTAAACTATAGTCGGAGCGCCGGGAACAAAAGAGTGAAGCCGGCAAAAAGTAAGCCTAGCATTGTATACACACGGCGGCTCCCACACCAATAGGCACGAAGTTTTGTGTTTCTAAATAATAAAAAATGAATGAAGCTTTGTGTTCCAAAAAATAAAGTTTAAATTTGTACTAGTTCAAACTGTCAACATAGGGCATTCTATTGGTTTCGATGTGTGTTTTCGGCTGATTTGCCGGCTTCACTCTTTTGTTCCCGGCGCTCCGTCTATATTGTATGGCGCACAAATGCCAGCGTTTCTCCAATGCTATTAAAGCACATTTAAGTGACAGCGTTATCTAAAATTGTCATTAGTATTTTTTCTGTCAAGCTAAATTGAACTGTGAGTACAGGTAATAAGTTTGGTTTTGGCGGAGACTGGCAATTCCATCTGGTCAGCGTCAGCGGCTCAACTTTAGTAACAAAATTAACTAACATGTAGGTACGCGTTGAGTTTCGACTATCAAACCAGCTTTGAATAAAGTTCATTACATTCCATATTATTATTCACTACTGAGATCGGTTATGACAAACTCACAAACAGACTAATTTTATATAAGCGAAGTCTTTCGTGAACAACAACAACTTAGAAAATTATCAATTAAAATACTCACCAAATGCTGAAACAACAGAAAAATATTAGTCGGTAAGTAACATATTAAAAAAAACATTAGACGTACTTATAAACGGTATAAGAAATATAGCCCTACAACGACCTTTTGGCGCGTGGATGACGTGTGGGTGACAGAGATAGCGCCTTACAGTTTTCCTTCCCCGTAAGGCGCTGTCTCTGTACCCTCACGTCAGCTACGCGTCAAAAGATCCTTGTACGACAATACACGGGGGTGACGGAAGTGGTGACGGTGGTGGTGAATGGAAGTGGGGGTGACGGAAACACTTTGATGATCTAATGTCTAGATGGAACATCGAATCCGCGCAAACGTGTCAAAAAATTGTGATTAACTGTTAGCCACAATTTTCACAATCATTGTACAATTGATCACGCACACGTAGACAATAGACGAACGTGTAAAACATCGCCTGCACGCACACATGCTTGATATTGTTGCCTTCATGTACATAGTTGTTTTCATTGTAGGGCGACGTTCAATCTAGACATTAGATCATCAAAGATGAAACAATAAATGTTGTACTTACGAAGAAATGCGTCGGCTGCCAAAAGGCACTGTAATGAAACCAAAGCGTTTATTTATCTTTTTAACCGACTTCAAAAAAGAAGGAGGTTCTCAATTCGACCGTATATATGCTTTTTTTATGTTTGTTCAGCGATTTTTTCGTCGTTTATGGGCCGATTTTGATAATTCTTTTTTTGTTGTAAAGTAGATATTATGCGCAGTGGGGTCCTTTTAAAAGAATCAACAGGATCTGATGATGGCATCTCGGAGAAATCGAGGGCAAGTTTCGAAAATTGTAGGGACGACTAGTGTATTTGTTAATGTTTTCATAAGTACATGAAAGCGCTACAATTTCATGAAGGTCTGGAGTCGATCTGATGAAACCGAAAGTCAGTCGAGGGAACTCCTCAACGATTTACTGTAGTTATCTAGTGTTTGGGCTTGATTAATTTGTAGTGACGAGAACTTTACACCTACATGTCGAATTAAGCGCCATCTGGTGAGTAGTTTTTGAGTTATCTCTGTTTATCGAGGTTGAAGTCGGTTATTTTTTTTGTAAAAAGCAATAATCATAAACAATGTCATGTCTTGGCTATTGGCCATATATATGTCTTTTGGCTAGCATGACTACTATCATTATAACTTTAGAGAATCACATGACAGGACAAAAAAAATTAAACCTGGAGTAACTTTACGCCGCGTTTATTAAAAAACCGGCCAAGTGCGAGTCGGACACGCGCACGAAGGGTTCCGTACCATTATGTATAAAAACGCCAAAAAATCTGGTCTGTATGGTCGCTTTCCCAAAGGTCACTGTGACCATTGTTTTATTGTAGCCACACATTAGCCACAACGCCATCTCTTGGACCGAAAGGTAACTAAACTATCGCTGAGGCGTCGAAAGTTGGGCGCCCACTTAAATATTTATTTTATTATGTTTTTTAGTATTTGTTGTTGTAGCGGCAACAGAAATACATTATCTGTGAAAATTTCAACTGTGTAACTATTACAGTTCATGAGATACAGCCTGATGACAGACGGACGGACGGACAGCGAAGTCTCCGTAATAGGGTCCCGTTTTACCCTTTGAGTACGGAAGCCGGAAGCCTAATAAGGCCCATAATATCTAGGGGTGGCAATAGTTAGACCTTCTCCCAAAGGGGCGAATTCTCCGCCAAACGTTTCACGAAAATTCATTCGCGTGTTACCGATGGTTACCGAGATACTAGGCGCCATATTATGGTGTAGGATAGCGAGGATAAGCGCGTTAAGATGGGAGTCAACTCGGGAGCACAGGTCTTGAGCACCACTGTGGGAATACCATCTAGCCCACTCGACTTCTTGGTATCGAGGGACAGTAGAGCTCGTCTGACCGATTTTTGAGTAAAATCACACCTAATCTCACACTGCGGGATGTTAGGCGGTGTGGTCCCTCCATCGTCAAAAGTCGAGTTGGCGGCAAAAAGGGTGCCCATAAGGTCGGCTTTTCTCTTCGTATTAACAACGGTTTCACCCGGAACGCGGTAAAAAGGATGCCCAAAAGATCGGCTTTCCCCTTTGCCATACGGATTTACGCAGAACTTACCATAAGGAAGGTAACTGCGATGGATAACTTCATGATGCCGTGACGATATTTCGATGTGAACTATCGAGACATTCCACTATAGCTTTATATTTACTCGTAAAACAATGGTACGTACGTGAGTCACAAAAACCTGTGTCAATAATTATGGTATAGTTTCTTTGACGATTGCCCAATATTGTTGTATTTATTTTATTGTATTATTGCATGAAGTATTGACGTACAGAAGGCGAACCAGGTTATTTGTGAAATAAAAGAAATGCGTAAGTTTCGTAGAACACTCGGTTGGAACGAAGTTATATTGTTGCACTTTAATTTTAACTCTGACTCATGTATGTATTAAGCACAGACTTATAAAAAATAGTTATTATTTTTTTATAACTCTGTGAGTAATACAGATATAAAACACTAGCGAACCGCCCTCGCTTCGCTTCGGGACCCGTAAGTATCAACCGCGTAGGTCCCGCTCCCGTAGGAATTTCGGGAAGATAATAAACTATTACCAAAATTAATTGAGGTTAAATTAAATTAAACTTAGAAATAAAGCTTACGACAAAATAATAGGAAAGTAGCAAAGGATCACAGCAAGATTAATTCAGATTAAACTTGGAAACGCGGCAAGTTTGGTATGGCAGTGGGTTCGACCAAATTTGATTACCATAAAAACGGTTCTAGTGTGTTAATCTTAAAAGATAGACATATACTGTCGTGGACACTTTTTTAGATCATTTCAAGAGGAATAATTCTTTCATACATATATTTTTGGTATCTTGAATCGTTTTCGCAACGCATGCAACGAAAGCCCTCGAGAATGAATAATTTTCCCCGTTTTTTCCACATTTTCCATTATTTCTTCGCTCCTAATTGTTGCAGCGTGATGTTATATAGCCTATAGCCTTCCTCGATAAAAGGTCTATTCAACACAAAAAAAAATTTCAATTCGAACCAGTAGTTCCTGAGATTAGCGCGTTCAACCAAACAAACAAACAAACTCTTCAGCTTTATAATATTAGTATAGATTAAATACAAATTAACGTCAAAAGAAAATGAATTAAAATACTTACTTATTTTTCTAATTAATAATTGCTTTTTACAAAAAATAACCGACTTCAACCTTGATAAACAGAGATAACTCAAAAACTACTCGCCAGATGGCGCTCAATTCAACATGTAAGTTTGTGTAAAGTTCTCGTCACTACAAATTAATCAAGCCCAAACACTAGATAACTGCAGTAATTCGTTGAAGAGTTCCCTCGACTGTCTTTCGGCTTTATCAGATCGACTCCAGACCTTCATGAAATTATAGCGCTTTCATGTACTTATGATAACATGAACAAACACACTAGTCGTCCATACAATTTTCGAAAGTTCCCCTCGATTTCTCTGAGATGCCATCATCAAATCCTGGTGTCCTTATCAGCGGATCTCACTGCGCACATCTACTTTACAACAAAAAAAGAATTATCAAAATCGGCCCATAAACGACGAAAAAAACCGCTGAACACCCATAAAAAAAGCATATATACGGTCGAATTGAGAACCTCCTTCTTTTTTGAAGTCGGTTAAAAAATATATATATGGATAAATCGAGATCCCAGCATTACTCAATATTTGAAATTCATTAAAACATCATAATAGTATCTATTACTAGTAGACCCGGCAGACGTCGTCCTGCAACATAATTATTAAGTAGACGGCCTCGCTTCGCCGAAAGGTGACTTTTAGGGTGCGGTTCCACTGAGGCGGAGCGGAGCGGAGCTGTGCGCGATTCACCAATCACATGGCTTGAATCTATATATCTATAATAATGTGATTGGTGAATCGCGCACAGCTCCGCGCCGCTCCGCCTCAGTGGAACCGCACCCTAATGCTCCGCTTCTTTTGGTCGTAGCGTGATGTTATATAGCCTATAGCCTTCTTTAATAAATGGACTATTCAATACAAAAATAATTTTTCAAATTGCACCAGTAGTTCCTGAGATTAGCGCGTTCAAACGAACAAACAAACTTCCGCTTTATATTATCAGTATAGAAATATAGAATATAGAATTACTGAATCTAGTTAATAAAATATTTAGGTACCATTTTACACTTATTCCAACTTTTCAATACTTACCTCTCATATTTATGTAAGGGTGCGTACAGACTGATTATGTAACATGTTATATAACTTCTGTTTTATAACACGTCCACACTATCTAACATTGTTGTATAACAGTGTTTTATAACAATTCAATGCGTGTCATTTCTTAAAATACAGCATATAACATTGTTGCAAAAACTAATAACATGTTATATAACTTGTTTTTGTAACACATATCGTCCACATTAAAAAAACATGTTATTTAACTATGTTTTATAACATGTTTTGTTTTTGTTATATAGTCTGTACGCACCATAATGGGAATCATCCCTCATTATTAATTAATTGCTAATTATCTCTCTTTTTATGTACTTAGGTACATAAAATTCAACCAGAAATCCACGCGTATAGGAAACGTCATAGCATAATATTATGGCTTCGACGTGAGTTTGTCGACACTACGGCTGACCGACGAGATTAACGCTTCTCAGTTCCAAAAAGTAGTATCGCATTCTGATCATGCACGGATTATAGTTATGTGTTGTACTTATAGCGTGACCAGGAATATAGAAAACCTGTCATGAGGGCGCTAACATTTCCTTTTTTATGGCAACATTAGTTAAAATAATTGTAAAATTGTCATTTTGACAACTAGGTACGTCGGAAATATTATGTATGGGAATAAATGGAAATTTTATTTTAGCACATAGAAAACCACTTTTCTATCACGACTATTAATAGTTTTTGGCAATTTAGCCCAAAATAATCACTCAAAGCAATAAAATAAACCACGAGAAACAACTCACTGACAAGCAATTTACGAGTGACGTTTAGAAAGTAAGCGTTGCCAGTAAAACAAATTAGTTCCATGAGCTTACCGCAATATGGAGAGATTTTCTATATTACTCATCTACCTATATGCTCAGACCAATAAACTATAGACGGAGCGCCGGGAACAAAAGTGTGAAGCCAGCAAAAAGTAAGCCTAGCCTTGTATACGTATACACAACGGCGCGGCGGCACTCACACCTATACGAAGTTGTGCGTTCTAAATAATAAAAAATGAACGAAGCTTTGTGTTCCAAAAAATAAAGTTTAAATTTGTTGCGTTCGGAAGACAGTTCAAACTTTCAACATAGGGCATTCTATTGGTTTCGACGTGTGCTTTCGGCTTACTTTTGCCAGCTTCACTCTTTTGTTCCCGGCGCTCCGTCTATAGTTTATTGGTCTGAGCCTATAAGTAATAAATGTATGATGTATTGTATTAGATATTGTTGCCGTACAACAGAGAATCTTATTAAATACTTCGTTCGCGTTCGCTATGAAATTCGTTTTAATTGCATATCACACAAAATGTCAATTTTCCGTCTATGCGATTAAGGTTCATAGTAGATTAACGGCGAGAATTTAAAATGCCTTAAGTAAATGCTTACAACTTGAACCGTGAGCACACTTAAGGACTTCGCACATTACAACGACTCCACGCCAACGCGGTTACGGAGCAACTCAAATGTAAGCATTCAATTATGATCCTTATATCTTAGGCGTTACGGTTGAATTTCGAGTGTACACTTAGAAAACGTGGACTACTCCCCACCCTCTGCTCACCGACGCCGTTCACACTCGAAATTCAACCGTGACGCCTAAGATATAAGGATCATAATTGAATGCTTACATTTGAGTTGCTCCGTAACCGCGTTGGCGTGGAGTCGTTGTAATGTGCGCAGTCCTTTAATAAAGTTGTGCGGAGATTGGCAATATCGTCGGCTGCTCCCGAGTACAGTTCGAATCAAGGACGAAAGTCTAAATATATACAGGGTGTCCGGCTTCGGTCTGTACAAACTTATAGGGCGTGTAGTATGAGTTATCTATACTTATAATAAATCTGTAGAGAGGTCAATTCTGTACATTAAATATATTTCCAAAATAACTATCAGGGGGTGATTAGGGATCGATACTGATGCCAAAAATGCAATCAGTAAAATTTTTGTCTGTCTGTCTGTCTGTCTGTCTGTCTGTCTGATGTATAACCGTTATAGAAACAAAAACTACTCGACGGATTTTAATGAAACTTGGTACAATTATTTTTCATACTCCCGCGCTGGTTATAGTATACTTTTCATCACGCTACAATCAATAGCGGCGCAGTGAAGGGAAATGTTGGGGAAACGGGAGAAGTTACTCCATTTTTTAAGCTTCCGTCGCGTGTGCAACCTTAATGGTTAAAGCTACACAGAAATCATGTATGACGGAAATGTTCTCCTTAAAATTATAAAAAATATTCCACGACAGCATATGTCTATCTTTTATGGTTGACTCACAATAACACGTATAACTCCCGATAGCTTAGCAGTTCGAAGCTTTCTGATTAAGTATACCTATATTTTATCTACTCTTACGTTTATGACACTTAAGTGGGTGAAATAAAGGGGTGAAGTTTAAACGAAATTCACGCGGGCGAAGCCGCTGGCAAAAGCTAGTTTTATGAATAAAATTCTTCTGCATACTAGTTGTAAACCCGACTCCCCTCGATCTACAGCCATTTTAATGTTTTAATAAAAAATTTTGAACCATGCACAGTAAAAGTACTTAAGAAGTTTAGGTCCAATCTTCTTCAAAACTAAATTAGTTTTTACTCACTGGTAGGGGCCATCGATTTAACAGCTAAAATAATTCAAAAACTGACTTCTATTCTACATATTAAAATAATAAATTAAATGTAGAATTTATGACACCCTGTATAACTCAAAAGTGACTGACTGACAGACATAGTGATCTATCAACGCACAACCCAAACCACTGGACGGATCGGGCTGAAATTTGGCATGCAGATAGCCACTACGATGGAGATATCCGCTAAGAAAGGCTTTTTCAAAATCCATCACCTAACGGGGTGAAATAGGGGGGTGAAGTTTAAACGAAATCCACGCGGGCGAAGCCGCGGGCGGAAGCGTCGACGATAAGATAGACGTGAGATAAGTGTTGACGGGACCCACTTCGGGGGGTCCCTTTACCGCGTGGTTCTAATACAGCCCAAACTAGCCTATGCCTATCCATAGTGGGTTGCCTATGATTTTGATGGCGAGGGGCTTTGTCCCCCACGCCATCCTTTATGCGAAAAGTTCTTAGCTGAACTGAACACCTAGTTTTAGCCGACGACAAATACACCTAAGTTTAACCACCGGTGTGCGGTGCGGCTGTATCTAGTTCTAGCCGCTAGGATGAAGGCTAAACCTAGTTCTAACCGAAGATGAGTAGGACACATCTGAGTTTAACCACAATGTCGCCGGCTGCAAATAGTTGTAGCCGGCTAAAACTAGATGTAACATATCTATAGATATGTAGATAGATCATAAATGTGTATTGGGTGTTATTGCTAAAGTTATAATTTATGGTACTTTGTTGGTCAGAAGTTTATGGTACTGTGCTATCATTGATCTGTAGGGTGCACAAGAGTAACACCTTGTTTTCGTCCCCTTCCCCCAAACCCCAGCGCGGTCGCGGCATTTTGGGGGGCTTCGGAGTAGAGGGCTTGGGAGTCACAGGGGGCTTGCAAGCGACGGGGGCTTTAGTGTCTGGCAATTTGGGAGGGTAAAAGGATGTGAAAATCAAACAGATAGAATTAAATTCAAATGCTTTTAATTAAAATTAACATTTATTTCACGACAAAAAATTTGCAAAGATTATTCCATAATTGTATGATCAAACATGGAACATAATTATCCAGTGCAAATACATATCCGTTTAGAAACGGTTTATTGAGAAGCTGTTGCAAGGGCCGTCGCCGATTTACTGCCGCTTGCTTGCGCTAGAGCTATTGAATCTTTATCATCCACAAGAGCAATCCCTGTGGCTTTGCTGTTCTCACCATCGGCTGAGCCCAACGCGTTCGCGGTACCTTTGGGGGGTTGCGGAGCTACAGGCTTGGGGGCAGGGGGATTGGGAACTGCGGGGGGCTGGCAATCGTCGGGGGCATTATTCGGCTCTGCAGGAGCTAATGGAAAAGAAAATTAAAATTATGATATGTTGTTGAACAATGGTTTGTTTATTCAAAATTGTTTTCCTCGAGATGTTATTCAATAGTTTTGAATTTTTTGCATGTTTATTTTAGACTGTTTACGTGAAAGGGAGCTAGGTACTTTTTATTCCAATGTTCCCATATATTACGGAAAATTCAGACAATCAATAGGTATATTTTTCAAAAAAGAAGGAGGTTCTCAATTCGACTATTTTTTTATGTATGTTACTAAAAGGGAGTGCTCAGAAAAGACTGTTTCACTATATAGCTTTGTTTATTATATAACTTATTAAGTATGTACATCTATTTTTATATTCAATAATATTCCCCTTTCTTTATGTTTAGGGCGGCCACATACAGTCGGAATTCCGAAACGCAATCCCGAATAGGGTTGTAACCTTGCAACGATATATCGGAAAACCGATAATATTATAAGAAAACCGATAATATTATATTGTAAGAAAAAGCTAATGTTCAAAGCCCATAATTGATGATTTTTTTCTTCGGATATGATATCGATATTATCATATCGTTATAACGCAAATATCGATAAAAATATCGATGTGTCCTCTTCGATATTATCGGTTTTCCGATATATCGTTACAACCCTATTCGGGATTCCGTTTCGGAATTCCGCATGTATGTGGCCGCCCATATGTCTTCTTCTGAC
The DNA here is from genome assembly GCA_905404135.1 of Hesperia comma. Taxonomy (NCBI): domain Eukaryota; kingdom Metazoa; phylum Arthropoda; class Insecta; order Lepidoptera; family Hesperiidae; genus Hesperia; species Hesperia comma. The sequence goes on from FR990039.1 coordinate 7,304,985, forward strand.
AGTTGTATTTTTAATATCCTTTTATAAGTAAACGGCCTGTTACTCCTTCTTATTGACATAATTAGTGATTGTCCAAAAGGAGTTCCTTACATTACCTAATTACGTAATTACTTTGTACTTGAATAACCGATTTTGATAATTCTTTTTATATCCTTCACGTCTGGTCTCATAGACATCTGACGGGAAGTTTTTGAGTTTATCCTTAATAAGCGGTGATGTGTTATGTGCGGTTAAAAAATTTAATATCACTCGCTATAACGGTGAAGCAAAACATGGTGAGGAAACCTGCATGCATGAGTTCGCAAAACTCAAGGTTGTGTGAAGTGACAATCCGCACTTGGCCAGCGTGGTTGACTATGGCCTTAATCTTCTACGCCCAGCAGTCGGACAATTAAAGGTTGTGATGATGATGATAAAGTCGTAACACCAAAAAAAAAGTTGGAATGAAAAACCTCCTTTTTCTGAAGTCATTTCAAATTGACAGCACGAAAGATTAATAAAATAATAACATAGTAAAGTTCTAAAAGGATTTTTTGGCGTGGGCGACAGAGACAGCGCCTTACGGTGAGGTAAACTGTAAGGCACTGTCTCTGTCACCCACACGCCAAAAAATCCTTGTAAGACTATAAATACTTACGATCAATTCCACTTCCACCTGAAACAACTGTTATGAATAGGTTTATTAGTTACATGGTAGAAAAATGGTAAATCTTATATGTATACTAGCTGACCTGGCAAACGTTGTTTTGCCAAAAAAATGTTAACGGTGAACAATCCTTATCACTTAAGGGTATGAAAAATAGATAGTAGCCGATTCTCAGACCTACTGAATATGCATATGAGGTAAAAATCGGTAAAGCCGTTTCGGAGGAGTAAGGGTTACCTTACTAACATTGTGACACGAGAATTTTATATGTAACTAGATGTAGTTGCCCGCGACTCTCGCGAATCCCAATCCCGCGGGAACTTCGGGATGAAAAGTAGTCTATAATGTATATAATTATATTGCTTCACAGCCTTCTCTATCTCCCAGTGAAAGTCCCATAAAAATCCATTCAGCTGTTTCTGTGATTAGCGTGCACAAACAGCGATCAGTTAGAGTTTTATTATAGATTCACCCGCGTGGATCCCGTTCTCGTGGGAATATATGCATGTATTATACATAAAAACCTTCCTCTTGAATCACTCTACCTATTACAAAAAACCGCATCAAAATCCGTTGCGTAATTTTAAAGATTTAAGCATACAGACAAACAGACAGACAGACAAAAATAGCGACTTTGTTTTATACTATGTAGTGAAGAAGACTCCGCCCGCACTCCCCGCCTCCTACCACCATTTTGGTCTTAAAATCGACATCTGCGCAGCCACTCGTAGCTATGTTCACATCAGCCGAGTTAAAATGAACGTTTACTGTACAAGTATATTAAACGACTAAGCTAATATTTATATGAAAATACTCACTGGGTTCTGAAACAAAAATATTTATGAGTAAGAAACAAAAATTAACAGCGAATTTCACAGAACGTTATATAAATAGCAGTGGTTAAGCCATGTCGGATACTGGGTTGACCACTAACCCCTCCACCAATCCGTACTGGAGCAGCGTGGTGGAGTATGCTCTTGGCCTCCTCAATAATGAGGAGGGACTCTTGCTCAGTAGTGGGCCATTAATGGGCTGTAGCCTAAGAGACCTATCTAAATAACTTTACGAAACAAAAAAAAAACTTGTAAATTATTTTTACTGTTCAGGTAAAGGAAAGTACTCCTAGCTATTTTTCAAGTACAGTGCCACAAACTTATCTGACCCGGTAAGAGGGGCGCTACTGTCTTTTTCTTTGTCTGACAACAGTATAACATTTGCACTAGTTCTAATTTTGGCCACCGGGTCAGATAAGTTTGTGGCACTCTACTTGAGTCGCCGATTGCCACTTCCCGACAAAACCAAACATAATATATAAACTTGTGCTCACAGTTCAATTTAGGTTGAGGCAAAATTTACTCTATTTTTAGTTTCCGCTGTCAATCCGAAATATACGTTAAGCGCATAGGAACATTTTGCCTCTAATAGCTGATGATATTATAAAAGTTTGTAGGTACTTACGAGGAAATGCGTCCGATACTATAATGCACTGTAGAAAATACATGCATTTTATTATTTGTTTTTAAATCAACAATTTTTTTAAACAACAGCTGTAAGTTAAAACTTTTAAGATTCGAGACATTTTGTAGTTACAGCGCCATCTAGTATATCGCGAGTGAACTATAATAAAATCATAATGTTACGATTTTATTAATGTCAATTGTTACTTTCCTGCATCGATTTTATTGATTATTGTTCACTGCACGCCATCTAGATGGCGTTGAATTGCCAAATGCCTTACATCATTTTGGAAAAGAGCTGATATTCTTCAAACTGATGAACAGATTTCTACGAAACACAGCTAAGATCACCGGAAGGGAATGGGTTTAAAACAAAACGGTACCTAACAGAAATCGGTAAATCCGTTTGAGAGCTACGATGCCCCGAGACAGACAGACAGACAGACAGATTGGTCAGACGTCAGACCACAGACTTTTTTCATCACTACAAAGACGTATGTAAGCAATAGTTAATTTATCTCTTTCTGTCCAATGACACGTACAAAGTCTATCTCGTTTTATTTTGTTGTTGCAACATTCACGCTCACATTGACAAAATGGGGTTGAAGCACTTTCGCCATTTTCATAAGCTACAAGAAGCTCACTTTTTATGAGGACCATAGACAACATTAATTTGTAGACCACAAGCGTTTTGTATGGGGATTGTCAATGTGTGCAGCATGTCTATGTAGTTGTAACTGGCACGCTTTTTTCTCCCATATGTTAGGTGTAGGTCTGCTTATTTTTTTTATAAGTCTGTGTCTCTGCTTGTCGATATTGAAGTCGGTCATTTTAAAAAAGGTAATTGTACAAATCCTTACCATAAGAACGGCTACTGCGACGGATAACTTCATGGTGCCGTGTATACGTCGATATTCCGATGTAAATAACTATCCAGATATTTGCATCTATAGCTTTATACTTGCTAAAACAATGGTGTTTGCTTCCACGAAACCTGTATCAATAATGCGTTGTTTTTTGATAACAGTTGTCCATTATTATTGTATGTAGTGAGTGTTGCTATACAGAAGTTTAATGTATTTCGTGGCGGATTATCCATAAGGAATAACTTTTAACAAAATAAAACCGACTTTAACGTCGAAAAGTAAAAATCGGTTCAGTTAAACGCGGTTAATATTCCTTAATCTTTTTCCTAAGTCTGATAAACACGATGTTGAAAACCGTAGCAAAATCGGTTCAGCCAAACAATATGCCTAAAACCTCCTAAGTGTGACAAATACTATGCTCAAAACCGTATCAAAATCGGTTCAACCAAACACGAGATAATCGCGCACAAATAAAATATACATAGACATACATACATACAGGTCACACTGAGAACCTCCTTTTTTGAAGTCGGTTAAAAAGTATAATGTACCTATTCCGTGGCTGATTATCCATATAGAAAAATAGACACATTGAGCGGGTACATAATAATTGCTTTTTACAAAAAAAAATACCGACTTCAACATCGACAAGCAAAGATAACTCAAAAACTTCTCGCCAGATGGCGCTAAATTCAACCCATCTAGGAGTGAAGTTCTCGTCACTATAATTTAATCAAGCCCAAACATTAGATAATTGCCTTAAATCGTCGAGGAGTTCCCTCGACTGTCTGTCGGATTCATCAGATCGACTCCAGACCTTCAAGAAATTGTAATATTAATTAATATACCTACTTCATGAAAACATTAACGAACAAAGTAGTCGTCCCTACAATTTTCGAAAGTTCCCCACGATTTCTCTGAGACGCCATCATTAGATCCTGGTGGCCTTATCATGGGATCACCCTTGGAATAAAGCTACTTTCTAACAAAAAAAGAATTATTAAAGTCGGCTCGTAAACAACGAAACAATCGTTGAACAAACATAAAAAAACACAATTAGGTATATATAGTCGTACAAGGATCTTGGATCTCTTCGTTCACGCCTGTGAATAAGAGTTCCCCCTATACTTATTATCCTCTTTAATAAGAGTCATTGTAGATTGACGGCAAGAATAGGAGATATTACTGACAAAATTTGGCGCCAGATAGCAGCACTAGCACACATACGCGGCGGCGTTCCGTAACTGGACGAAAACGCCCAAAATGACACTTTTTCATAGAAATTTGAACGTTTTGGTCAAGTTACGGAACGCGGCTTATGATTTGTTTACCTACTGTATGTGCTGATGGCGCCATCTACGCCGAGCTTTGCGTTATATTCCCTATTTGAAACGCCTTTAAACATTCAACCGTGAGCACACTTGATAAGTTTGTTTTTAGCCGAGCAGCCGAGAGCGGTAAGTCCGTATTCTCGGAGATTCACGTATAGGTTTTACTTTGATACTGTACTTCTTCTATCTACATTTATTTATTTACTAGCTTCCGCCCGCAGGCTTCGCCCGCGTGGAATACGTTTAACCTTTACCCCCCTATTTCACCCCCTTCTGGGTGAAATTTCCAAAAATCCTCTCTTAGTGCTCCCCTACACTGCCCAAGGAACACACAGTCATGCCAAATTTCAGCTTCTTCCGTTCAGTAGTTTCGGCTGTGCGTTGTCTGTGCGTTTGTTGTGCACGTTAATCTCAGCAACGACAGAACGGATTTTTATAGAACTTTCACTGGGTGATACAGGAAGCTGTAGATTAACATATAGACTACTTTTTATTCCAGAGTTCCCGCGAAAACGGGATTCACGCGGTAAAAATTCCTACGTACAGTGCTTTTTCATTTTCAAAGCTTATATCTCCGAAAATATATCACTTTCGACATTTCATTACATAACATTTTCGTTTTGTAATATTTTACTCTGTCGATTGCCGCAAGTATCATCAGCGGCCGCCAACATTTCATGTCTTCATAGTGGGGCCCTTATGGGTGATAACGTTAAAGTTTAGGTATGCCAGGCTCCATACAAATATGTTCGATGCTCTTTTAACTTAGAATTTAATTACGACTTTGATTGTTACTTTCTGTATTGTTTTTAATCAATTATTTTATCAGTGTGGTAACACTGTTGCATGTTATTGACGAATGTTCTATATCTTTACAATGCTTCAGTTAAATAACTTTGCTGACGTTTATTTGCAAAGATGTCTCATCGATTCGTCGCATTACAGGGCCACAAACTTATCTGACCCGGTAAGGGGGGCGCTACTGTCTTTGTCTTTGTCTGACAACAGTATAACATTTGCATTAGTTCCGATTTTGGCCACCGGGCCAGATAAGTTTGTGGCACTGTACTCTTGAACAACCTTTTGGACGATTATGGGGCGTTGGCCTTTCTTAAATTAAAAAAAAATTAACTGACTTCAAATAAGAATAAGGTTCTTAATTCGACCGTATATATGTACTTAATGTTATTTTTTATGTTTTTTCAGCGATTTTTTCGTCGTAAGCCGATTTTAATACTTATTTCTTTTTTTGTTCGAAAGTAGATATTCCAAGAGTGGTCCGCTGATAAGGACACCAGGATCTGATGATGGCATCCCACAGAAATCGAGGGGAACTTTCGAAAATTGTAAGGACGACTACTTAGCTTGTTTGTTATTGTTTTCATTATGTACGAGTATAGCACTACAATTTCATGAAGGTCTGCAGCTGAAAGACAGTCGAGAGAACAACTCAACGATTAAGAAAAATTATCTTGTATTTGGGCTTGATTAATTATTTATTAAATTTTATAGTGACGAGAACGTTACACCTTGGTGGATAGATTTAAGCGCCACCTGGCGGTTAGTTTTTGAGTTATCTCTGCTTGTCGATGTTGAAGTCGGTTTTTTTTTGTAAATTATATTTAATTATTCGAAAACTGGTGTAAAAAGTCCATTTGATCCATGTCTGGCGAGAAGTTTTTGAGTTTTCTCTAAGACTACGTGATTATAATTATTGTTACCTAGCAGTACTTTTTATGTATTTAAGTAGGAAACGAGCATGCAGCACCTTCCACTGCCGTGCATGAAAACCGTGACCGACACAGAACAAGACTCAAAGGTTATGATAATAATAGATCATTAGGATGGTTAGTCCAAATAACAGATGGTGTTACAATATTACTTAGTATGTTTGTTAATAAGGGTGAGGACAGGGACTGTTAATGATTCCTGAGGACTGATATCTGAGATTTGCCTCTAAAAAAGTGCAACCGGTTAAATTGTGCTTTGACGCTGCAAATATGCAACTGAAACGCTATTCGGATTGTAAAAATAACTGTTATTTTGTGATTTAAGTTGTTATTATAGAGAGTTAATCATTATGTCATAAATTACTAAAGAAGTTATTGCTCTGATTAAACTAAGGTACCTACATTACTACATTTTGTGTCGGAAAAGTGTTACAAATGGTGTATGTACTTTTTATACAAAAAAAAAACTGGTTGTCTGTAAAGTCGGTTTACTGTCTAAGTATATTCCTATCTCTATGGTTTACTGACGATAGTTGAACGTGACAACGTCATAAGAAAATACCTACAATCATTGATATAAGGACATTCCTATCTCTATGCCTACAATGGAATGATCATAGAGATAGGAATATACTTGGAATGATTGACAAATAATGTCATCAAAGTAAACAAACCTCATGAAATCGTATTTAAAGTTACAGAAATTTATCAATAAAAAAATAAAGAAGGAATACAGGAAACATTAAAAAAGGTAACATTTAAAATTTATAAATAGTCCCAGAAGTCAATAACAAAGTAATAATTGGATACATTACCAAAATATCTCCGAACGCAAAGGCCGATTGTGCTTCTTTGTCGCTCGTTCCGCGTTCTCGCTTGCACTTCAAGCTTTACATGGGATGGGACGCCTCATCACGCCTCAGAGCGAGTTATGATAATGCCTCATGACGTCAGATAACGGCACATAAACGTCATGTTTTTCGTGCGTGCAGCCGATATCGAATTATAAAACGTAACGTTGTCACGTCAAAAAATATATATATCACCCTCAAGCATAGGTACTTTTACAAAACAAACAGCTGTTACAGTTGCTGTTTTTTGGCAAATACACACAGACGATATCATCTTTCTGACAAATGTGTGCAAATGTGAAGCGATTTAACTACTCTGTGGCTGAGCGAAGGCTGTCATCTCGTCTGTGGCTGTCATCATATTTATGAAACAGTCACTTGTCAAAAATTTGTCTTGTCTTTTTGTGTACACTATAATTGAATACAATATGAATGAATGAGTTTAAATTTCTGTAAATCGCTACAGTCTTTAAAATTGTGTTTTGTGTTAGTTCAGTTTACAAAAATATAGTATAATACTAATTGTTTCTGTTATAACTTTATTCCATACGTCCTTGTGATCACGTTTTGAACTTTGATACGAGTTAGCGAGTTAGTAAATACTTTGTTGAAACCAAGTGCCTTATCAAATTGCGTCACGTACCCGCATATGTTTTTATAAAAATGTCGAAGCTGGGAGAAATAAGATCGCTGTTTGACGCCCGCTTAAAATCTGGAATACCTGATCCTCCGGGATGCTTCGATCCGCGGGATTTAGACCGTGTCAAGAGCGACAAATATCTTCATCGAGTGTTGGAACACAACGACAATAATGTCCAAGCGTCAGTGGATATGCTCTGGGACATCATGGTATGGCGAAAGACTGAAAAAGTCAACGATATATCAGAAAAAACTGTTAACATAGACTATCTTAAGGAAGGGATATTTTTCCCCCGTGGAAGAGATATAGACAGTTGTTTGATTTTCATCATGAAGGGCAAACGGTATGTGAAAGGACAAATGAACGTTCCGGAAGTAAAGAGAGTCATTCTGTATTGGTTGGAGCGGTTGGAAAGAGAAGAAGATGGTAAGAAACTTACTGTGTTCTTTGATATGGATGGATGTGGTCTCAGCAACATGGACTTAGACATTATACTGTACATGGTTAACATATTCAAGAACTATTACCCTAACTTTGTTAACTATCTCATTGTCTTTCAAATGCCATGGATTCTGTCCGCTGGGTTCAAACTGGTTAAGAGCGTTTTGCCAGCGAAAGCAGTTGAAAAATTAAAGACAGTTGGTAAGGATAAGTTGAAGGAGATTGTTGCAACGGAACAAGCCTTGACTTGTTGGGGAGGCAAGGATGATTATGAATTTGTTTTCGTACCCGAAAACAGAAGCAACGGAGAACTGAGTACAAAGAAAGTTACATTTAAAGAAAATGGTGTTCCGCATTCTCCTGGTGAGATGCTGAGACTGAGCACCGATGTTATAGATTTTAAGACTGATCGTGATGAGATATCCGGTGAAATCACCATAACGAACATGGATGAGAGTGTTGTTTCATTCAAAATTCGTACCACAGCACCGGAGAAGTATCGAGTGCGGCCAAGCGCTGGAATTATAGCACCAGACAAATCTCAGACTGTTCAAATCCTTGTTCAACCTGGCTTTAACGTTAGTTGTGTGAACAAAGATAGATTTTTGATCCTAGCTCTCCAAATCCCTAAGCTTGAGATGACTCAAAAAGAACTCACTGAAATCTGGCAGGAATCACCGAAAAGCAAAATTGATGAGTACAGATTAAAATGTCAGTCATTGCAGAAAGAAACTGTGACATTTTCAACGGATGTCCCAGATTCTGATTCCGTTAATCAAGTCCTTCAAAAAATACAGAAAAATAACGAATCGTTACACAAATCAATAGGCGAGATAAAAATGTATCAGATAATTTCAATATTTTTGACAATGATTGTTACTATCTTGGGAATTCTGCTGTATTTAGAAACAGGTAATAAAGACTGCACTTGCACCAAGGATCTTTAGTAAGTAAATTATTGCTACACTTAATTACAATTGTTATAACATTGTCAATGCAAAAGCAATGTATATTCTTGCTTAAATGTTTAGGTATGTAATGTAATAATACATTAACGAATTTATAGTCACAAAAATAGGTATGTATCTAACATGTCAGTAGTTATAGGCCGACCAGGAAAATAGAAAACCTCATTGAGGGCACCAAAGTTTCCTTTTTCATGGCAACTATTAGTTATCTCATGTCATTTTGACAACAAAGTCGGAAATATTATTTACAGGAAAATTTTAGCAAATAGAAAACCTATTCTTCTTAGTCTTTTTTGGCATTTTAGCACAAAATAATCACTCAAAGCATTAAAGTAACCCATGACAAACGTCTCACTGATAAACAATTTACGAGTGACATTTAGAAGCATTGTCAGTAAAACATTAGTCTCATGAGCTTACCGCAATATGGCAAGGTTTTCTATATTCCTGGTCAAACTATGTATATGATCAGTGCTGAGCCGTTAAGTTTATTTATATATTTGCAATTTTTTGAGTCAGAGTGGTGACAGAGTTGAATTGCTCTCAACACCATAAAATTGGTGAGTTACAGTTCCTTAACTATGAGCTTTGATGATCTAATGTCTAGATTGAGCGTCGCCTTACAATAAAAACAAAAAAATCAAGGCAACAATATCAAGCATGTGTGCGTGCAGGCGATGTTTTACACGTTCGTCTATTGTCTATGTGTGCGTGATCAATGATACAATGATATAAAAATTTTGGCTAACAATTGGCCACAATTTTTGACACGTTTGCGCGGATTCGATGTTCCATCTAGACATTAGATCATCAACGACTATGAGATATGTGCCTTGTAATGAACAAATAGGATTTATGTATTACATTGATAAAGCACAAGCTAAAGTAATTTATAATAGTAAGTATTCATTGCAAAATCATTAGATAAGTTATTAAATAAAGTAATAATGACTAAAGCCATATACCGAGTTGGGAGTCGCTGTCTAACTGACTTGAGGTTAATGTATATCTAGAAATAATAATGTTTATTTATTTATTTGTAGCATTTAGATCTTCAAGCATTCACAATAATGCCATATGTTACGTTGTTATGATCAAATCGTTGAAACAAATTCTCTACAATGTTATTATACAATTAATATTGTTTTAGGATGATAGTAAATAGGATACAATGTGTAATGAAGTTTATTATAATATTTATTATTTCTTAGAACAAGTACAAAAATATCACAGAATTATAAAAAAAAATAAGCAGACCTAACATAATTTTCAACACTACATAGACGTTTGTAAGCAATAGCTGCCTTCATCTCTTTCTCTCTTATGACACATACAAGGTCTATCTCGTTTTATTTTTGTTGTTGGAACACTCACGCACACATAGACAAAATGGGGTTGAAGCATTTCCGCCATTTTCAGAAGCTGTAAGAAGCTCACTTTTTGTATGAGGACCATTAGACAACATTTGTAGACCACAAGGGTATTGTATGGGGATTGTCAATGTGTGCAGCATGTCTATGTATTGTAACTGGCACACTTTTTTCTCCCATATGTTAGGTCTGCTTATTTATTTTTATAAGTCTGTGAAAAATATGCTGAAATTATGTATGTCCAAGTACAGTGCCACAAACTTATCTGACCCGGTGGCCAAAATTGGAACTAATGCAAATGTTATACTGTTGTCAGACAAAGACAAAGACAATAGCGCCCCCCTTACCGGGTCAGATAAGTTTGTGGCACTGTAATTTAAATTTTTCGTTTATCTGATATTAGGGTGTTGAAACAGCATGAAGATTTTGATGTGGGTTGAATTAAAACAGTATATTGGAAGGTTATATATTATACAGGGCGTAAGTTAACAATTTGCAGATTTTCTCTTACAAAGAAGAATATGAAAAAAATATTAATTTATATTAATGTTATTGAAATTCAAAACAGATTATATAAGAAGGTTATTGGGGAAATAATTGATAAAAAGAAAAATAACCTATATATATATATTTTTTTCAAAATGGCATTGATGTAAATACACTCAGCCAAAAATGAGTAACAATAAACTATATAAATGAGTTAATAACACAATGTTTCCCATAACATTACTCTTTTTTTGTGTTAGTTTGGTGAGAGTTTCAACTACGGACCTTATTCGATATTAACATAAGTGAACAAAGATAATATAAACATGTAGACTTGTAGACAATATGTTTTATAATATTGAATTATATAATATTACTAGCTGACCCGGCAAACGTTGTTTTACCAAAAACATGTTAAGGGTGAACAACCCTTATCACTTAGGGGTATGAAAAATAGATAGTAGCCGATTCTCAAACCTACTGAATATGCATACAAAATTTCATTACAATCGGTCAAGCCGTTTCAGAGGAGTATGGTAACTAACATTGTGACACGAGAATTTTATATTTATGATAATATTTCAGTAATTAATAAATTAATATGAGTTGTATTATTAGTTGTCTATGTTTTTGTCAAACAATAGTGTGTCGCACAGATTAAATATTTAATGAAATATAATAAGCTTTACTTAAGATGGTTATTTTGCACTAAAATATTTCATTATTTTAAATATACCTTAAAATTTAAATCACGAGAGTCTAGGCTTTCAAAAAATATTTAAAATCGGTAGATCGTAAGGGGCCAAGGGCCTTGAATTTCGACCCAGAGGACTGGGAGAAGGGATGGTACAGTGCCACAAACTTATCTGATCCGGTAAGGGCAGCGCTACTGTCTTTGTCTTTGTCTGACAACAGTATAACATTTGCATTAGTTCCAATTTTGGCTACCGGGTCAGATAAGTTTTTGGCACTGTATATTATCTGAGATAGATAGAGAGTATATAATATAATACTCTATCTTTTCTCTGCCAGGGGTCTTAGTACGAGTTTTACGTGTCATAACCGGCTCGCTACGTAAGTAAATGCGAGACAGCTAAAATTTACATATATGGGATCAAACTAGAGCTAGAGCCACTTAGTAGACGTAAATGGCTCTGCTTTGATGACAAATTTTAGCTAACTCGCATTTACGTAGCGAGCGCGTTATGTCACATCAAAGTAGTACCAAGTAGAGCCTTGTGATAAAACAGGTAGTGGAGGCATATCCATATTTATAGTAAAGTCAGTCAGTTACTTTACTTACGAAATAAAATTTTGTATTTTTTCGTTTAAAAATAAATTTTACTGGGAGTTACGAGTTTGTTTTTAAGGTGGCACAGATTGGTTTTAATTTTTTTTAAGTTTAATGTTCCTACGCGGATATATATAGCGGTATTCGCTGCCGTGAGTAGCGGTATCGGAGTGGGTTACTGCGTTACCGGTATTCCTAGTCTTTGGACCGCTAGTTAGCAAAAGTTGTTGGTTTTCAGCCTCTATAGACAATAGAAACGGTACAGGTTACATCGGTAACGGATACTGCTATAAAAACCAGATATGTAGATGTAATTTTTACTCTTAGGCACTTCACACACAACGCTATTTGCAAGCGACTAGGATCTTGTCAATGTATGAAAGCGACGCGTCTACGATGCGTCTCCTGTCAGTGAGAAGTGTCAGATACAGCGAATTTTGGATTGCGTTGCAGTCGCGTAGCTAATAAATTGCGTAGTGTGAGAAGTGCCTTAGGTTCGCACACGTGTCTATAAAAATAATGTCTATTGTGCGGCTAAAGAAATATGGCAAATAACTTTAAACAAGAAAATAAACTGAGCTCTTTATCGTAGTGGAAGTTAATAAAATACGCAACATTAGAAGATAACTTAAATACAACTATGTCTTATCGTCTGATCCCGTATGAATTCGGCGACATATTATGATGAATGGTTTTTGAGTTATCTCTACCGATGTCGATTTTTTTTGTAAAAGGTTTATTCTTTATTGAAGTTATTTTAAATCTTGTCTCGTTATGCGGGCTTTACACTATCCAATTTGCAGATCGCTAACTGAGTTAGCGCGCGTGATATTCGCATTGTGTAAAGGTTGTACAGTAACTAGTGCAGTGTAATGTATAGGGGCATTAGTTAGTGCACTGAGTTAGCGCTCTGCAAATTGGATAATGTAAAGCCCGCTTTAGTCGTATCAGTAAGGAGTTCTAAGCAAAGAGAAAATCCTTATACTATAATACAGGGGTGTTGTATCACTAAAGGGTTTATATATATGAAGAATATTTATATTTTATGTCTGTTCTACATTCCTTGATGATTGAAGGCATTTTTATGAAATCTATGTATTTTGTAGCTGTGTGTATAGATTAACATTATTATAATAAACTTATTTTTATTAAAAACTTTTTTTATTTTTGATTAAGCTAGCTAGCTAGCTAGGCTAGCTACAACCCACTAATGGCTCACTACTGAGCACGGGCCTCTCCTCATTACTGAGGAGGCCTAGAGCATACTCCACCATTCTGCTCCAATGCGGATTGGTGGAGGGGTTAGTGGCCAACCCAGTGTTGAAAGTTTTCAAGCCGCCCGAAGGCCTCCGACATGGCTCAACGACTGCTATCAATCGATAACAACCGGGACCGACGACTTTTACGTGCCCTCCAAAGCACGGAAGCGCTCAAGAAGTTTTGCCACTAGCGGTCACCCATCCGACTACCGACCGCGCCCGCTGATGCTTAACTTTGTCGATCGCTTAGGAACGACGCAAGCCGCCGGGCTATGAGCGCTTCATTTATGATTAAAATCTATATCTTCTTCTATCTTCTTCTATCTACAGGGTGTTCCGTTATGAATGGATAATACAGCACCTGCGTGTAGAGGGCATCATGCCGGTTCAGATAAATAAATGTTATGTTCAGTAAAAGTCTTTCCGTTTCTGAGATATTCGACATTTTCGAAATTTTAAAATTATTCCACCCTTCGCCATTCTTTTTGAGGCCAGGACTACAAATGAAGACATTTTTTGTATCTGTTTTTTGGATAGTATTCCTGGATAGATGTGCTATCGAATGTTATCAATTATTTTTATAACAAAAGCACGGATTCTTTTTAAATTAAGATTTAATACCAACTTAAGGTTTTTTCATATTTCATTCTTGACTTTTACTCTGCCGTGGTTAAAAAAAATGTATGGTGGCTTGAATGCCAATTTGAAAAAAAACTTGCCCATTTCACCCAGATTCTGAAATGGTATGTTACAGGGTACAATCCACCTTTAGATTTTAAATTATTTTCTTTTAAAACGAGATAGATCCCATTTTTATGATACTACAAGTTAATACCAAAATTTGGTTTGTTAGCTTAATAAGCTTCACAACCATCAAAATTCACTTGACTGCCCCTTATTTGTCAAGAGAACAAAACATGTGCTCTAATTTAAGAGATTTGAGCTTAATTTACTTCATTACCTACTTAATACTTAAACCCCTTAAAAATGTTAGTTTCAGCAACCAAACAAAGCAATCAAATGATCATTTGCGTTGATAAGTATTTTTAACTGACTTATAAAAGGAAAAGGAAGAGGTTTTCAATTCGTATCATGTGTTTTTTCTTATGTGTGTTGTTACCTCAGAACTTCATACTGGGAGAACCGATTTCGATAATTCTTTCGCCATTCGAAAAATAGAGACTGCTGTCTGGTCCCTGGTACCTAGTGCCTGTCATGTGGTCCGTTATAAATTTGAGCGCCACCTGGCGAGTGGTTTTTGAGTTATCTCGATTTTGAATTAACTCGGTTATTTTTTAGTTAATAGTTAGTTATTTCAATTATAAAATTAAAATTATAAATTATAAAAATGATTCATTGAGTGTTCAAAGGTTATTTGCTCTCTTCGCTATTAGAGGGCAAGTTGCTCTCTTTATTCTGGTGCTACCAGAGTAACCAGACTTAGTCATATTCTAGTGGTATAAGGCTTCAAAATTATTGTTTTGACCAATGATGGTGAATCAAGAGAATTGGGATGGTTTTGAAGCTTATTAAGCTAACAAACCAAATTTTGGTATTAACTTGTAGTATCATAAAAATGGGATCTATCTCGTTTTAAAAGAAAATAATTTAAAATCTAAAGGTGGATTATACCCTGTAACATACCATTTCAGAATCTGGGTGAAATGGGCAAGTTTTTTTTCAAATTGGCATTCAAGCCACCATACATTTTTTTTAACCACGGCAGAGTAAAAGTCAAGAATGAAATATGAAAAAACCTTAAGTTGGTATTCAATCTTAATTTAAAGAGAATCCGTGCTTTTGTTATAAAAATAATTGATAACATTCGATAGCGCATCTATCCAGGAATACTATCCAAAAAACAGATACAAAAAATGTCTTCATTTGTAGTCCTGGCGTCAAAAAGAATGGCGAAGGGTGGAATAATTTTAAAATTTCGAAAATGTCGAATATCTCAGAAACGGAAAGACTTTTACTGAACATAACATTTATTCATCTGAACCGGCATGATGCCCTCTACACGTAGGTTCCATATTATCCATTCGTTACGGGACACCCTGTATACTTATAATAAATCTTTAGAGAGGTCAATAATTCTGTACATTAAATATATTTCCAAATAACTATCAGGGGGTGATTAGGAATCGATACTGATGCCAGAAATGCAATCAGTAAAATTTTTGTCTGTCTGTCTGATGTATAACCGTTATAGAAACAAAAACTACTCGACGGATTTTAACGAAACTTGGTACAAGTATTTTTCATACTCCCGCGCTGGTTATAGTATACTTTTCATCACGCTCCAATCAATAGGAGCAGAGCAGTGAAGGGAAATGTTGGGGAAACGGGAGAAGTTACTCCATTTTTAACCCCCGACGCAAAAAGAGGGGTGTTATAAGTTTGACGTGTCTGTGTGTGTGTGTGTCTGTCTGTCTGTCTGTGGCATCATAGCTCCCGAACGGATGAAGCGATTTCAATTTAGTTTTCTTTGTATTAAAGGGGACTTACGGGCGCGTGTTTTTAGATATGTTTGATGAAAATCGGTTGAGCCGTTTAAAAGTTATTGGGGCTGAAAGGGGGGAAGAATTTTCATTCTGTCTCTTTGTGGCATCATAGCTCCCGAACGGATGAAGCGATTTCAATTTAGTTTTCTTTGTATTAAAGGGGACTTACGGGCGCGTATTTTTAGATATGTTTGATGAAAATCGGTTGAGCCGTTTAAAAGTTATTGGGGCTGAAAGGGGGGAAGAATTTTCATTCTGTCTCTTTGTGGCATCATAGCTCCCAAACGGATGAAGCGATTTCAATTTAGTTTTTTTTGTATTAAAGGGAACTTACGGGCGCATATTTTAAAATATGTTTTATGAAAATCGGTTGAGCCGTTTAAAAGTTATGGGGGGTAAAAGCGGGGAAGAATAGCCGAATGTATGCAAGTATACTCGTGTGGGGTCTCAAATGAAAGGGCACAGTAAGAGAATATTTATGACTTAATCGAGAATATTCTTACCTATAAAAAGTATAAAATAAAAATTAAATTAAAAATTTAAAAAACCCCCGACACGAACATTTAAAAAGTAAAAAATAATATCTCTAAAAATAATACGTCGCGTTGGGGGACCGCTCCATTTACTTCTAACTTTAACACAAAAAAATATTGATAAAATATGATAAGTCTTGGGTAAAGGACTAAGTAGGTAGGCATGTGATACTTATGAAAAAAATCGTAGATAATGAGTAGTTAGGAGCGGTCCCCCAACGCGACGTATTATTTTTAGAGATATTATTTTTTACTTTTTAAATGTTCGTGTCGGGGGTTTTTTAAATTTTTAATTTAATTTTTTTTAAGCTTCCGTCGCGTGTGCAACCTTAATGGTTAAAGCTACACAGAAATCATGTATGACGGAAATGTTCTCCTTAAAATTATATAAAAAATATTCCACGACAGCATATGTCTATCTTTTTAACCGACTTCAAAAAAGAAGGAGGTTCTCAATTCGACCGTATATATGCTTTTTTTTTATGGACGTTCAGCGATTATTTCGTCGTTTATGGGCCGATTTTGATAATTCTTTTTTTGTTGTAAAGTAGATATGCGCAGTGGGGTCCCCTGATAAGGAAACTAGGATCTGATGATGGCATCTCAGAGAAATCGAGGGGAACTTTCGAAAATTGTATGGACAACTAGTGTGTTTGTTCATGTTATCATAAGTACATTAAAGCGCTACCATTTCATGAAGATCTGGAGTCGATCTGATGAAGCCGAAAGACAGTCGAGGGAACTCCTCAACGATTTACTGCAGTTATCTAGTGTTTGGGCTTCATTAATTTGTAGTGACGAGAACTTTACACTTACATGTTGAATTGAGCGCCATCTGGCGAGTAGTTTTTGAGTTATCTCTACTTATCAAGATTGAAGTCGGTTATTTTTTTTTGTAATATGGTTGACTCACAATAACACGTATAACTCCCGATAGCTTAGCAGTTCGAAGCTTTCTGATTAAGTATACCTATATTTTATCTACTCTTACGTTTATGACACTTAAGTGGGTGAAATAAAGGGGTGAAGTTTAAACGAAATTCACGCGGGCGAAGCCGCTGGCAAAAGCTAGTTCTAATAATAAAAAAGAAATATGATTATGTACTTATTTGTGTTTTTTGTGTACCTATGCCCCAGGCAAATATAATCATGACTTCAGATGAAAAATGACAGCTGCAGCCGTTGAAATGCCTTTCGGTAAATGGTAGTTGGAGCGGTCTTGGCGGGGGTTACTTCAAAAAAGGAGGTTCTCAGTTTGACCTGTATGTATGTATATTTGTGCACGATTATCTCGCGTTTGGTTGAACCGATTTTGATGTGGTTTTCAGCATAGTATTTGTCAGACTTATGAGAAGGTTTTAAGCATATTGTTTGGCTGAACCGATTTTGATGCGGTTTTCAGCATCGTGTTTTTCAGACTTAGGAGAAGGATTTAGGAATAATAACCGCGTTTAACTGAACCGATTTTTACTTTTCAGCGTTAAAGTCGGTTCTATTTTGTTAAAAGTTATTCCACTTAAGTATCTCGGTCTGTTGGCAATGCATCTTATCCTATTCCCATTAATATTATAAATGCGAAAGTTTGCAAGGATGTATGTATATGTGTTTGTTATTCTTTCACGCAAAAAACAGATTTTCATGAATCTTTGCAGTAATATAGCTAGGATATCGGATTAACATAATTGATGACTAGTCGTTGAACATAATAAGTTAAAATTTATAGAGATACTTTTATAATTTGGTCATAATTATAACAACTCTCACTCAAGTAAGACTGAAAAAAATCAGCCTTCTGAGAGCTATTTTCTACTAAGCGGCTAGTTCCTTGAAGCCAACCGAGGGCGGGTTTACTATTTGCTTTATAATATCTTTATGTTTATCAACACCTCATCAACTCATCATTTCAATTCATCATGGCCCACTCTTGAGCATGGATCTTTTTTCAGAATGAGAAGGTTAAAGACATAGTCCATCACGCTGGCTAAAAGGTGATTGGCGGACTTCACACACATTGAGTTTAGCGAATAGGAGATATTATTACGGCCAAATTTTGCCAGAGTGCAGCACTAGCACATACACCGCTGCGTTCCATAACTGGACTAAAACGCCCAAACTGTCACATTTTCATAGAAATTTGAACGTGTTGGTCAAGTTACGGAACGCGGCTTATGATTTGTTTCCTGTATGTGCTGATGGCGCCATCTACGCCGAGTTTTGCGTAATATGAACTCTTTGAATATTCCCTATTCATGCATGTATCTCGTCACGGAGATTTTCTTTACCGTGACATTTAAATGCTTAAAATGCGCAGTCCGAAGAGTAGGAGTCCACCATTGGATTCGAATCCGGAGTCCCAGTGAAGGAGGCCGAATTCTTATCCACTAAGCTATCACCACACTAGGTAGGCTATCACGTATCAGCAGTTATTCATAGAAGATTTACATTATCGTTGAATGAACCAATTTTTTTATCAGATATTACTAATATTGCACAATTTATAATCAATAGTAACACAGTAATTATGGTGATAACAATTTATTATTATTCGTTAATACCAAACCTAATTTCGAAACCTTTAACATCTGTTTCAGATATGCTCGGTGTCTGGTAAAACTGTCGATACCGTATTGGTACTGGTACCGGTAGTACGTAAGCGGTATTTACACACCATACAACTCAGTTTGCAAAGGTAGCAACGCATCTCTGTTTGAATTAGAGCAAGACTCTTCGCAGCAATTTTATTATATTATAATCCAGCGCTGGATTATCACCGCAACTATCACTAACAACATCTTACAACGTTAACTATCATTAAAAGTCCATGACCTCACTCTTAATAAACAACCTAACCAATTAATATTCTACCATCGTCATACTACTGGAATATCCATCCTAGTCCCTTTATTGAGTCTTGTTCTAGGTCTATCACAGTTGACATGGGTGGCAGCGGAAGGGTGGTGCTGCATACTCGTTTGCTTATTTACTTTCATAAAAAATTGTTATCGTGTATCACGTCACGTCTTTGCATAAGTGTAGAAAACTTTGGCAGTGCTGTTACAGTTGTCAAGTGGATATAAATAAAAAAAGATGTTGTATGCTTATATTTATTAATTAATTTTGAAAATAAAATTACAAATTTAAAATTTAAAAAAAATATTCTTATTAGTATCTAATAAGAAAATATATTCGAACAGAACATTCATTGAATTTAGAAAAATATTTGAATACCGGTTATTACTTATAATTGTTTTTTAATTTTTAATTTTTATGGCATGAATGCCCTTTTGGCTTGTCGGGCTGGGGATGCTGTTGTCCTATGTCTTTGGGGTGTTTTTTACAAGGGGTGTTCTTCGGGTTTGGTCCAGGGGCGGGTGCGTTGTGCGGTGGTTTGGCCCCACCATTTTTGCATCCACCTTCATGAGCGGGTTGGGGCTTATTATTATTTTTCTTATTTTTACAATCACCGTTTTGTGTCCTTATTTTCTTGACGCGCTTCCTGCGACGGTGGCCTCCATTTTCGGATCCGTTGTTGTTACCGTTATTATCTTTGTTTGATTCTTCGTCGCCTTGGTTGTTCTCTGTAAAAAAGAATACGATTATTGTTTTTGATTTTATTGTTACACTTTTCATTTACATATACCGGTAATTATCATATTAAGAATAACGGTTACTTAACTAAAATACACATATTTTCGATCCTAATAAAAATAAACTATGAACTTACATTAAACAAGTTTTGTCTAATCTTTGATTTATCTGTAATATTTTGACAACAGAAAAGGCGGGCTTTCAAATCAAGTTAAAATGGTACTTTTGTGATTACTCCTGTTTGTACTTTTTAAAGTATTTATGAAGTGATTACCTATGTTATTATTTAATTATTTATTCGTGCGTTAACTTTCTTTAACTTCTGCTACACTTACCATCAGGGGTAGGATTGTTGTCAAGCATAAACATAAGATAAATAAAAGAAGTATAAACCCAAATTCATATCTTAATATATATAAATCTCGTGTCACAATGTTGGTCCGCGATGGACTCCTAACCCACTTAACCGATTATAATAAAATTCGCACACCATGTGCAGTTCGATCCAACTTGAGAGATAGGATACTTTAAATCTCAAATTATAGTCGCAATTTTAATTTATTTCTAATTCTTTGTCTCTTATTAATTGACAGTAAGTTTTGCAAGTAATGACAATTGACATGGCAGTCTTATTCACAGATGAATATATATAAATATAATATAATATCTTAATATATATAAATCTCGTGTCACAATGTTGGTCCGCGATGGACTCCTAACCCACTTAACCGATTATAATAAAATTCGCACACCATGTGCAGTTCGATCCAACTTGAGAGATAGGATACTTTAAATCTCAAATTATAGTCGCAATTTTAATTTATTTCTAATTCTTTGTCTCTTATTAATTGACAGTAAGTTTTGCAAGTAATGACAATTGACATGGCAGTCTTATTCACAGATGAACAGACACCTAGCGCCACACAAGAGAACTAAATTAAGAGTGTTATTATTTGACAGTCACAATTATATGTAACAGATGTCGATACCTTTCAACTGGGTTGAGTAAGTAATCAATAGATGGCGCTGCTATGGTAAATCTAACTTGCACCCGTGCGAAGCCGGGGCGGGTAGCTAGTTGTTTTATATAATACACAAGAAAAATCTTTAAATCTTCAAATAATTGTAATAAGGTATTGGTTGATGTTAAGATGCGACTCCACCAGTGCACGACACAGATGTTCACGCTGGTCGACTCATGCGGCCAAAGCATAACAAATTGTGTTCGAACATTATTTTAGAATTGTTCGCGCACATCTGTGAGTACACTTTTGTGCGTAAGTACACATAAATTATATATATACACATATATTATATTTAAGGTGGTAGAGCCTAGAGTTCGCCCGGGGTAGGACCACCGCCCGCCAAGGTACTCAGTACCATTCCTACCGTCATAATAATTGTTTTTAAGAGCAATTGTGTTCCGGATAGGAAGGTTTGTGGAGCCGGTTTCACTTTTTTAGAGGCGACCATCTCAGACCTCAGGGGTAGCAACGCATCTGTGACCGAATTGGAACAAGACTCATACTAACAATAACTAATTGGACTATTACTAACATTAACTAACAGGACTAATTATCACTAACATACCCTGTCCTCGCACTTATTAACAAACTAACCAACTAATATTCTAACACCATCTACTAACTGGACTAACCATCCTAGTCCCTTTGAGTCTAGTTCTAGGTCGGTCACAGTTGTTATGGGCGGCAGGGGAAGGGTGGTACTGCATGCTCGTTTGCTATCTTAATTCCATAAAAAAAAAAAAATGCAGTAGACTCGCGTCGATTCGTACACGCTTGTTTATATTGGTGGAAACGTACCATTAATATTGACGTAATAACAACAATCCGTCTTTAACAAGACCACGACTGAAACACGAGGGTAACAACAGCTTTAGAGCGTGTGTACAGTTGCGATGGGTAACAGGGGACAGCGCAGTTGTAGGCAAATTTATTTTGGAATACAAGTTCTGCAAGCAAAGCTGCGGGTAAATGCTAGTAATTTAATAAAATTCACTGACGTATCGAAGCCTGTGCATGGGAGACATTTGAGAGCTGTTATTAAAGGTATTTATTACTATGTCTAAACTCTAACAAGTCTAAGTATCACTAAAAGTCCCTGTCCAAGTCCTAACACTTCACACTAAACTAAAGTCATATCAAGGCCAATAGAGATCAAAAATGTTTTTAACCAACTTCAAAACGAGAACTCAATTTTCCTGTATTTCTTTTGAGTTGTGTTGCCTCATAACTTTGCACTGGTTGACCCAGTTTTGATTTGTTTCTGTATTCCAAAACTAGTGCTTCATGTCTATGTCTGGCGACATCTGACTGGTAGCTTTTGAGTTACTCTTACCAATGCGTATATAATTTATGGTCTTTATAACTTTTGACTGGGTGTTTTGATTGACATTACAATGGTGACTGACACAGAATAAATATCACATTGGGAATAGGATGGTCAGTCAGTCAGCAGACGGTATTGGTATATTTGTTGTGTAGTCTACATAAATCTATGTTTTATCTATTCATATATTATGTATTCATATTCATATATACTATATTCATATCTTCTGCTGTATTTGTTGAAGTGTTAATGACGGAATAAATGTTTTTTTATTTCTTTCTTTCATATAATAAAACTAACTGATTGCTGTCTGTACAGATGAAAAAATTATAATATGGGGCTTTTATATATGCTAGAGTTCTTTAAATTTGTCTGTATGTGTGCCTGTATGTTTGTGTCCGTGAATCTCAGAAACGGCTGAACGGATTTTTATGGGACTTTCACTGGGAGATAGAGGAGGCTGTGGATCAACATATATCCTACTTTTTATCCTGGAGTTCCCGCGAACTTAACTATTTAGTATTTACGTTGTGATAGTTATTATTGTAGCCCTTGTTACTAATAGTCCTGTTAGTAATTTTTAGTAAGAATCTCATTCTAATTCCTTGAGTACTAAGATGGTCACCTCTAAAACCTTTTTAATGCAAGGCCGCCATAAGCGGGCATACAATACGTGCACTGCCCACGGGCGGCTAATGGACCACGGCGTGGCGGCTCCATATATTTCAAAAAAGTAAACCAATATCAGCTTATTAGTTAAAACAACGACCGGGGTGGGGATTGTGCAGAACTGAGCACGCGGGCGTTCATGCAACTAGTGGCGACCCTGATCTAGGCTTAACTTAACACTTGTTGTTAACCGACTTCAAAAAAGAAGGAGGTTCTCAATTCGACCATATATATATGCTTTTTTTATGTACGTTCAGCGATTATTTCGTCGATTATGGGCCGATTTTGATAATTCTTTTTTTGTTGTAAAGTAGATATGCGCAGTGGAGTCCCCTGATAAGGACACCAGGATCTGATGATGGCATCTCAGAGAAATCGAGGGGAACTTTCGAAAATTGTATGGACTAGTGTGTTTGTTCATGTTATCATAAGTACGATAAGTACGAGTCGATCTGATGAAGCCGAAAGACAGTCGAGGGAACTCCTCAACGATTTACTGCAGTTGTCTAGTGTTTGGGCTTGATTAATTTGAAGTGACGAGAACTTTACACTTACATGTTGAATTGAGCGCCATCTGGCGAGTAATTTTTGAGTTATCTCTACTTATCAAGATTGAAGTCGGTTATTTTTTTTGTAAAAAGCAATTATTTTCAAGGACCATTTTATAGTGGTATCACATACCTGTAGTGGTGGATTTAACGCTACTGTTGGCCTTGGAATTGGATTCGGTCGAGCTTGAACTCTCCTTGTTTGTGGAAGTGGCTTTTCCATTGCTTTCGGCTTTTCCTATAATAAATAATACAATAAATAAAAATAAGTAACACTACACTCTCATAACCCCACACTAGGATGCCCTGAGTCGTGGGTGCCGTCGACATCACAGGACAAGGACACACCCAGACTGAGAACAGAAATTTGAAGTCATGACTGCCGTCTGGTCCCATTTTAATTAGAGCAACAAATTTGAGCGACATCTGGTGAGTGGTTTTGAGTTATTTTGACTTTGAAGTCGATTATTTTTTTTATAAAAAGTTAAGTTATTGAGATTCACCTTGGCTCACTGTCGTGATCTTTTTGACGCGTTTCCTGCGAAGCTTGCGTCCGCCGCCATTTCCATTGTTGCCTCCATGGGATTGATTGTCATCAATAGATTTGTCATCACTTTGCTGGTCGTTGTTTTCTGAAGAAATAGTAAGTAAATTAGATTTTTAAAAAATCTGTAAAGTTTTTGTAGATTTCTTAAGATCTTAGATTTGTTGGTCTTAGGTCTAGAAATTCCTCTATTGTTGGGTCATTGTTGCTTAAGATGCTAAGTATCAAGTATAAATGAAATGCCAAGTCAATTTTTTGTAGAAGCAGCATCACATTTCTACGTACCTGTAATGGTGGATTTACTGATACTGCTGGCATTGGCATTGGATTCGGAAGTGGCTGTGCTCTCCTTGTTTGTGGAAGTGGCTTTTCCACTGCTTTTGGCATTTCCTATAGTCCTACTAATATTATAAATGTGAAAGTTTGTGTATTTGTTTGTTTGTTTGTTACTCCTTCACGCAAAAACTACTGAACCGATTTTCATGAAATTTGGCACACACATAGAGGGCAACTTAGATTAACATATAGGATATTTTTTATCCCAGAAATCCCGCGGGATCGGAATTTACGCGGGAAAACCTTCTTCGCGTATGGGGTATAAATAGCTTCTAAACAAACATTAATATAAAACTAACAATTCTGTCTTCCCGGAAATCCCGCGGGATCTGGAGTTACGCGGAATAAACTCCTGCGCGTAGTTGCGGGCTCAAATTTTTATGCGACCTTTACTAGGAGATTGAGGAAGTTTTGAAGCAACATATAGGGTACTGTTTATCCCTGAATTCCCGCGGGATTAGGATTCACGCGGTAAAAACTCATACCCGGGAATGAGGTCGTGGGTTCAGATGTTTATGGGACTTTCAGTGGGAGGTAGAGGAGGTTATGGAGCATTATAAGCTACTTTTTGTTCCGGACTTCCCGCGGGATCGAGATTTACGCGGGAAAAGCTTCCATGAGCGAATGAAGTCGCGGGCTCATCTACTAATATTATAAATGTGAAAGTTTGTGTATTTGTTTGTTTGTTTGTTACTCCTTCACGCAAAAACTACTGAACCGATTTTCATGAAATTTGGCACACACATAGAGGGCAACTTAGATTAACATATAGGATATTTTTTATCCCAGAAATCCCGCGGGATCGGAATTTACGCGGGAAAACCTTCTTCGCGTATGGGGTATAAATAGCTTCTAAACAAACATTAATATAAAACTAACAATTCTGTCTTCCCGGAAATCCCGCGGGATCTGGAGTTACGCGGAATAAACTCCTGCGCGTAGTTGCGGGCTCAAATTTTTATGCGACCTTTACTAGGAGATTGAGGAAGTTTTGAAGCAACATATAGGGTACTGTTTATCCCTGAATTCCCGCGGGATTAGGATTCACGCGGTAAAAACTCATACCCGGGAATGAGGTCGTGGGTTCAGATGTTTATGGGACTTTCAGTGGGAGGTAGAGGAGGTTATGGAGCATTATAAGCTACTTTTTGTTCCGGACTTCCCGCGGGATCGAGATTTACGCGGGAAAAGCTTCCATGAGCGAATGAAGTCGCGGGCTCATTAATATCTATATATCGGGATATCTATACATATATCGGGAATCGAACCGGCTTTTTTTCTCATGATCAACTTTATGTTGCTTTTTCGAGGGTTAGCATCGCTTTAGCTTTTTTTTAGGTCTTTATGTTTTGGCACCCGAATGAAAAACTACCAATGTAGTTTAATAAAAAATTTAATTAAAAATTAAAAAAACCCCCGACACAAACATTTAAAAAGTAAAAAATAATATCTTTAAAATAATACGTCGCGTTGGGGGACCGCTTCTAACTATTCATTTTCTAAGTACGTAAGTACGATTTTTTTCATGAGTATCACTTGCCTACCTACTTAGTCTTAATTTTACCCAAGACTTATCATTTATCAATATTTTTTTATGTTAAAGTTAGAAGTAAATGGAGCGGTCCCCCAACGCGACTTATTATTTTAAAGATATTATTTTTTACTTTTTAAATGTTTGTGTCGGGGGTTTTTTTAATTTTTAATTTAATTTTTTATTTTATACTTTTTATAGGTAAAAACATTTTGGATTAAGTTATAAATATTCTCTTACTATTACGCTTTCATTTGAGACCCCACACGAATATATATTATTTGCATACATAAGGCTATTTTTCCCCGCTTTCACCCCCCACAACTATTAAACGGCTCAACCGATTTTCATCAAACATATTTTAAAATATGCGCCCGTAAGTTCCCTTTAATACAAAAAAAACTAAATTGAAATCGCTTCATCCGTTCGGGAGCTATGATGCCACAAAGAGACAGAATGAAAATTCTTCCCCCCTTTCAACCCCAATAACTTTTAAACGGCTCAACCGATTTTCATCAAACATATCTAAAAACACGCGCCCGTAAGTCCCCTTTAATACAAAAAATACTAAATTGAAATCGCTTCATCCGTTCGGGAGCTACGATGCCACAGACAGACAGACAGACACACACACACACACACAGACACGTCAAACTTATAACACCCCTCTTTTTGCGTCGGGGGTTAAAAATATAATAGTTTGGAATGAAAAAACCCCGACGTTTATATCTTAAAGTCTTTTTATCGATTTTCTCAAGATCTACATAACGGATTTTTGTACGGTATGACTAAAACGTAGTAAAAAATCAACTGTTCTTAAGATGTGTGGAGTGTGTCTTAATATGTGTGGGGTCGGGATTAACGCAGGAATAACTTTGTGACACACTGAGTTCCACGCGAGCGGAGCCGCGGGCAACAGCTAGTAGTAAATAATACAATAAATAAAAATTAGTAACGCTACACACTCATAGCCCCACTCTAGGATGCCATGTGTCGTGGGTGCAGTCGGCATCATACGACAAGGACGTCACCCGGACCGAGAACAGAATTTAAACTCATTCAAATTTCTGCCTCGTTACGAAATATAACCAAAAATCAGCACAAAGAAACGGGCTTTTGCATGGGAAAATAGCGCATTGAAATCGGTGAATCCGTTTGAGATACCGATTACGGTGCCACGAGACAGCCACACAGATACACAAACCTACAAACACTACTTGTAACACCCCTCTTTTTGCGTCGGGAGTTAAAATTGTGTTATATTATTTGTTGAGTTTCACCTTGGCTCACTGTCGTGATCTTTTTGACGCGTTTCCTGCGAAGCTTGCGTCCGCCGCCATTTCCATTGTTGCCTCCATTGGATTGATTGTCATCATTAGATTCGTCATCACTTTGCTGGTCGTTAATTTATATATAATGCTATGCAATAGCTTTACCGCGGCAGTCTCCGAGTGCCACACGTGTTTTTATTTTTGTATTAAAGGGGACTTACGGACGCGTGTTTTTAGATATGTTTGATGAAAATCGGTTGAGCCGTTTAAAAGTTGTGGGGGGTAAAAGCGGGGAAGAATAGCCGAATGTATGCAAATATACTCGTGTGGGGTCTCAAATGAAAGGGCACAGTAAGAGAATATTTATGACATAATCGAGAATATTCTTATCTATAAAAAGTATAAAATAAAAAATATTTTAATTTCATTTGTTTAACTTTTCACTGCACTTGATACTCGATCAAAACATGTAAATGTACTATAGTATAGCAGCTGTCCACGCAGACGCATCGCTCACTCAAGTAGGAGAGAGACGGATGTCGAACGCTGCCGAACGCAAAGGCCGATTGTGCTTCTTTGTCGCTCGTTCCGCGCTCTCGCTTGCACTTCAAGCCTTACATGTCATGGACGCCTCAGAGCGAGGTAACGCCGCATGAGTCATGTTTTTTCGTGCGTGCAGCCGGCTCTATCGAATTATAAGACGTTGTCACGTCAAAAAATTGCTGTGTCTAAAGTAAAATTTGATTGAAATTTTTTTTGGGGGCTTAGGTAATCATTAGGTACATAAAATTAAATTTATTGTTGTATGGTGGTAACCACGTTGTAAATGTAAGTAATTGTAGCACCTACCGGTATTAGTAGTGGAGCCGGTAGTGGCAGTAGATGAGCTCGTGGAGCCTGAGTTGCTTGCAGTGGTTTGGCTGCCAGAGTTTTGGCTTGCGGTGGACTGGTTGGTAGATCCGGCACTGCTCGTGGTAGTTTGTTCAGTGTTCGTCAAGGTGGGTTCATCTAAAATGACAAGAAAGTGATAATTTGATCGATCCATTTATCGTAATTGTTCGTCTAAATTTCGTAAGATAGCAAGATTTAATTACTAAATAATAGCATTACCCCTGCACTAGAATTCCCTCTGTATTGTAAATTGTGGGGTCCCTAGACGACACGCAAAGACTGCGGCACATACCCAGACAGAGAACAGAAATGTAATTTCACCATCCAAATTCCGTCTCGATGGGAACCGAACCGAACGCGATAGAAGCTATGCAATAGCTTAATAAATAATTGCAATATAAGACTACAGACAGGCATTTTACGTGACCGTCTAACTAGTGCTTACTTCCATCATGATTAATTTATGTATGTATAGGTATAGACCTATAGGCTGAGAGGAACACATTTAACACGTCTATCGGTTTTTGTATACATATCTAAAAATAACGTCCTGAAACCTATATTGCTGTTTTTTGTATATTTTTCCTTACTTCCATTTCCCTTGTTGGTCTTTGGTCTAGAACTAGAAGTTCCTATATTCGACGATCATTGTTGCTTATGGTGTTAAGTATCAAGAATAAATCAAATGCCAAGCCAATGTCTTGTAGCAGCAGCATCACATTTCTACGTACCTGTAATGGTGGATTTACTGTTACTGCTGGCCTTGGCTTTGGATTCGGCGGTGGCTGTGCTCTCCTTGTTTGTGGACGTGGCTTTAGCGTAGCTTTCAGCGTCTCCTATAACAACACATGGGATTTATTAGTTTAACTTGTGCCTTTCATAAGTGTATGCATGTTTGTATGTATGCTGTAACTAAAAAACTATAAGTCGGACTGAAATAAATCCTTTTAAGGTATGTTGTGTTGGATATGCTCCAACTTCCGGATCAGTGCAAGTTTCATCAAAATCGGTTCAGTGGTTTTTGAGATAAAAGGCAGAGAAACTTTCTCTCTTTTTATAAGTTCATAATAAAATAGTTGTGTAAATTCGGATTTGATTTCGGTTAAATTTTGTTAATTACTTTTATATTATGTATAATTGTGCAACTAGATTCACCTTTGCTCTCAACTGTGGTTATTTTGGTGACTTTTTTCTTGCGTCTGCCGCCTCGTCCAGATCCACTGTTGTCTCCGTTTGTCTGATTGTCATTATAAGATTCGTCATCATTTTGCTGGTTGTTGTTATCTAAAAAATTAGAAATTTTGATAAAATTATTTCTGTAAAGTTTTACATAATTTCTTACGATTTCAAAATAACCACTGCACTGCACTCAATTATTACGATAAAAAAGTTGAGTTAGTCTAATATGTAGTCAAAAGTTATTGATAACGTTCATAATGATTATGCATTAAATCCACTTAAGAAAATTTAGCTGCTTACTTTACTGGAGGGGATTAAAATCCCCACATTTAAATCAATTAATTTAATTTATTAATTAATTTAATCAATTATGTGTGTAAAGTGTATTGTATAAAAAAATGTGTGCGTGTGCTAGTGTACACACGTAAGAAGTGAAACTTCTTTACGGCAATATATATAATAATATCATAATATAAATATATTGTTATAATTATAAATAAATTTAATTGTATTATATTGTTCATCATCGTCATTGTTCGCAACTCAGTGCATCAATCGCTAATTATCAACCTCTTACGATTCTGGGCATTTCTCCCACTTTGTTTTCATCTGTGAGGTGAGGAGACTGCACATGTATTTCTGAACGGTAAAGTCTGGTGGTGGGAGTAGCTCCACATATGCGACATGCTATCCCTACTCCACCGGAAAAATCACTATAATAGTCATCCTAAACTATCTTTGAATACTTAGTTATAATTTATTTACTGTTATATTGCAGTTAAAAACCTTTATTAAATAATTTACCATTCATTCATATATTCCCACCCGCTGAATAGAAAACAGCAACTTTGGAACCCCGTAAGTCCGAACCAAGTCGTCCTTTTCGAATAGGTGTGATGAAAATATATTTCCAAAATAACTATCAGGGGGTGATTAGGGATCGATACTGATGCCAAAAATGCAATCAGTAAAATTTTTGTCTGTCTGTCTGTCTGTCTGATGTATAACCGTTATAGAAACAAAAACTACTCGACGGATTTTAACGAAACTTGGTACAATTATTTTTCATACTCCCGCGCTGGTTATAGTATACTTTTCATCACGCTACAATCAATAGGAGCAGAGCAGTGAAGGGAAATGTTGGGGAAACGGGAGAAGTTACTCCATTTTTTAAGCTTCCGTCGCGTGTGCAACCTTAATGGTTAAAGCTACACAGAAATCATGTATGACGGAAATGTTCTCCTTAAAATTATATAAAAAATATTCCACGACAGCATAATTATGTCTATCTTTTATGGTTGACTCACAATAACACGTGTAACTCCCGATAGCTTAGCAGTTCGAAGCTTTCTGATTAAGTATACCTATATTGACGTGACAACGTCTTATAAATTGGTTTGCCGGGTGGCACTTCAAGAAACTGCGTTAGTAGCTCCGCTCACGTTACTTATAGTAGCTACGGCGTACACACGTTGGCGTGTTTCAGAAAATGGTACAGCGCCATCTCTGGAGAAGTAGAGTAACTAGTTTGTTACCTCACTTAGTTGTGACTAATGGTTAATGGTCTAACGGTTAGCAGCGCTAGATGGCGGATGGTGTTACAATGTTTTAAATATAATTCTTTGTATATGTTTACCACATGAAGATACGGGAACGCAGGGTCAACTTCACAAATAACCACAACTGCTTCCAAAATTCCAAACCCAAAATAGCAGTTTATTATAAAACCAAAGAAGTTGACACATTGCCCTTTACAAATTTTTCTCTTATATAAACTCCACGTTACACTCGTTAGCGCGTTTCACAAATTGGTACAATGCCATCTTGTTTACAAGTGAGGAACTATTTAACAAAAATAAAACATTAAACTTAAATTGCTTCCGCCTTCACATGACGGTTAGACAGTATAAATAAATGTTTTAAATTGTTACTATTATTTCATCCTTCTTCCTACTATACGAATGAATATTCACATTAAAATTATTTTACCACTCAAAGTCGTTGTCACGTAAAACTTTCGCCCGTATACCGACTTTACAGGCAACCAATTTTTTTTTTATCTACTCTTACGTTTATGACACTTACTTAAGTGGGTGAAATAAAGGGGTGAAGTTTAAACGAAATTCACGCGGGCGAAGCCGCTGGCAAAAGCTAGTATTTAATAAAGGTTTTTAACTGCAATATAACAGTAAATAAATTATAACTAAGTATTCAAAGATAGTTTAGGATGAGTATTAGTGATTATGCTACCATTCCATCAGTATTTTCTTAAGACGTTGTCACGTTCAACTATCGTCAGTAAACCGACTTTACAGACAACCAATTTTTGAAGTTATACTTCTTTAGGCGCGTTATGGAAATTTGATAAGAGTGAAATTTTACGATGCGCGCGCATCTGTAACACCAAAAATTATTAACAGTATGAAGTTAGGCGCGTGAAATTTTACGATGCGCGCGCAGCAGTATGAAGTTGCCGGCTAACCACTCATTGATCCTTGGCCTTTGTCAATGTAACTTTGACGTCTCTTTTGCTTTTTATCGAAATTATTTATAACCAGCCAGGTTTGTTTTGACTTGTTTGTGGCACATTGACATGACATAATATGCACAGACTAGCTAAAGATTAATGTTTCGTTATACGGTATGCAACGACTAGTCTTTTTGGTAAAATATTTAATAAAGGTTTTTAACTGCAATATAACAGTAAATAAATTATAACTAAGTATTCAAAGATAGTTTAGGATGACTATTAGTGATTATGCTACCATTCCATCAGTATTTTCTTAAGACGTTGTCACGTTCAACTATCGTCAGTAAACCGACTTTACAGACAACCAATTTTTTTAGTATAATTAATACTAAATATTATGAAATTATTAACGTTGAATATCTAATATCTTTAAACGAGCAATTCTTGTATATTTATTTATTTATTTATTTATACCTATATATATAATCACGATCTCGGAAACGGCTGCAAAGATTTTCATGAAAGTTACAGATTAGGGGGTTTTCGGCTCAAGGAATCGATTTATCAAGGTCCCAGGTTCGAGAAAAGCTCGGTTCCCGAGATAAAGAGATTTTAAAAACATCATACTGACGTCATCTATGAAACATTAGGATAACTTCTATTGTTTGTAACGTGTTGAACTGACGCCATCTATGAAACATTAGGATAACTTCTATGAGATACGGTTTGTTTGTTTCAGTAGTATGAAACTAGATGGCGCTCGAATATATTTTTGTTCGGCTAATACTAATATTAATATTCATTCTTACGTTGAAGCGCTATTTTTGCGTTATACCTACCTATTTTCTGTTTGAATAAAATTAAAAATCAGTGCGATTATCTCGCTTGACCTCGCAGGACGCGTAGTGATAGTTTAACGTGCGTTTGTGATATTTACGAGAATATTTGTAAATAAATGTTAGTTTTGTTATTATCGATTTAATAATATATTTTAATAAAGTTTTAAATAAATAATGGTCAGATCGATGAAATTACTATTGTTGTAAATAGAATCAATAAAATTTTAAGTACGCCTAACAACTTGCTCATTAAACTAAAAGTATATTTATTTATGTTGTTTAATTATCATAAACATTCAATACATTTTATCGCAAATAAAAATTTCAGTCGGGGACTGCCTAAGCCTGCGAAAAGTACGAAGGAAAGTTCAATGAATTTATCTAATTAAGTATGTACCTATTTAAAATGCAATTAATTCGCTCACACAGTTAACTTCTATGAGGTACTGTTTGTAACGTGTTGAAATTTCAGTAGTATGAAACTAGATGGCGCTGTACAACTTTGTGAAACACGCTGTTGAGATCCTTTGGCCGTAACATAAGTAAAATGAATTTTGTGCTCAGTGAACAGTTGTATGATTTGACTCCTGAATAGATGGCGGAATTCCTCGTATTTCTTGCGATTCATACTAAATATAATTTTCAACCGAGCAAAGCTCGGTCAACCAGGTACTTTATTATTTAATGATGCCAAAGAAGTATAACTTCTTACGTGCGTACATAAGTACACGCAATTTAATTTTTTTTTAGTATAATTAATACTAAATTTATGAAATTATTAACGTTGAATATTTATTATTTAATGATGCCAAAGAAGTATAACTTCTTACGCGCGTACATAAGTACACGCATTTTAATTTTTTTTTGTATTAAAGGGGACTTACGGGCGCGTGTTTTTAGATATGTTTGATGAAAATCGGTTGAGCCGTTTAAAAGTTGTGGGGGGTAAAAGCGGGGAAGAATAGCCGAATGTATGCAAATATACTCGTGTGGGGTCTCAAATGAAAGGGCACAGTAAGAGAATATTTATGACGTAATCGAGAATATTCTTACCTATAAAAAGTATAAAATAAAAATTATTTTAATTTCATTTGTTTAACTTTTCACTGCACTTGATACTCGATCAAAACATGTAAATGTACTATAGTATAGTAGCTGTCCACGCAGACGCATCGCTCACTCAAGTAGGAGAGAGACGGATGTCGAACGCTGCCGAACGCAAAGGCCGATTGTGCTTCTTTGTCGCTCGTTCCGCGCTCTCGCTTGCACTTCAAGCCTTACATGTCATGGACGCCTCAGAGCGAGGTAACGCCGCATGAGTCATGTTTTTTCGTGCGTGCAGCCGGCTCTATCGAATTATAAGACGTTGTCACGTCAAAAAATTGCTGTGTCTAAAGTAAAATTTGATTGAAATTTTTTTTGGGGGCTTAGGTAATCATTAGGTACATAAAATTAAATTTATTGTTGTATGGTGGTAACCACGTTGTAAATGTAAGTAAGTGTAGCACCTACCGGTATTAGTAGTGGAGCCGGTAGTGGCAGTAGATGAGCTCGTGGAGCCTGAGTTGCTTGCAGTGGTTTGGCTGCCAGAGTTTTGGCTTGCGGTGGACTGGTTGGTAGATCCGGCACTGCTCGTGGTAGTTTGTTCAGTGTTCGTCAAGGTGGGTTCATCTAAAATGACAAGAAAGTGATAATTTGATCGATCCATTTATCGTAATTGTTCGTCTAAATTTCGTAAGATAGCAAGATTTAATTACTAAATAATAGCATTAGCCCTGCACTAGAATTCCCTCTGTATTGTAAATTGTGGGGTCCCTAGACGACACGCAAAGACTGCGGCACATACCCAGACAGAGAACAGAAATGTAATTTCACCATCCAAATTCCGTCTCGATGGGAACCGAGCCCTGAAGTCCTCGATGAGGTCTGGCATGGTTACCTCTCGTCATGTGGATCATTAAGGTCAGACGGAAATTAACAAGTGACTTACTTCTTACCGACATCGTTAATTAAGTGTCACTAACAACAACGAACAGGACCAACTGTTACTACCCTTCCTTGCCTCATTCCTCGTAACTACTATGTATCTGACCAAGTAACGTTCTTAATACCATCCTCTGATTCTGGACTGGAAATCCTAGTTGCCATGTGAGTTTTTTCTGTGTCGGCCATAGTTGTCATGGGCGGTAGCAGAAGGGTAGGGCTGCAGGCTTGCCTATTGTCTTCAATCAGTTAATACTAATCAAAAAAGCTATGCGTGAATTCCATTGAGAATCGTTCCTTCATTTTATCTAAGAAATCCATATAGCTTCACAACGCTATGACGATATTTTAACTACAAAACGCAACAACTACATATCTGAAATAATTTGTACCTGTCTCGTTGCCACCGTTTGGTTGGTTGTCTGGTTGTGGTTTTCCGCCTGGTTTGTTTCCGCCGCAGGGTTTCTTGCCACCGCCTAGAAAAAAATATGCCTGCTAGTGCTTATCACGTTTTGGATTTGGTGAAGTTCGTGTTGTAATATACTCGTGTGGGGTCTCAAATGAAAGGGCACAGTAAGAGAATATTTATGACATAATCGAGAATATTCTTACCTATAAAAAGTATAAAATAAAAATTATTTTAATTTCATTTGTTTAACTTTTCACTGCACTTGATACTCGATCAAAACATGTAAATGTACTATAGTATAGTAGCTGTCCACGCAGACGCATCGCTCACTCAAGTAGGAGAGAGACGGATGTCGAACGCTGCCGAACGCAAAGGCCGATTGTGCTTCTTTGTCGCTCGTTCCGCGCTCTCGCTTGCACTTCAAGCCTTACATGTCAGAGCGAGGTAACGCCGCATGAGTCATGTTTTTTCGTGCGTGCAGCCGGCTCTATCGAATTATAAGACGTTGTCACGTCAAAAAATTGCTGTGTCTAAAGTAAAATTTGATTGAAATTTTTTTTGGGGACTTAGGTAATCATTAGGTACATAAAATTAAATTTATTGTTGTATGGTGGTAACCACGTTGTAAATGTAAGTAATTGTAGCACCTACCGGTATTAGTAGTGGAGCCGGTAGTGGCAGTAGATGAGCTCGTGGAGCCTGAGTTGCTTGCAGTGGTTTGGCTGCCAGAGTTTTGGCTTGCGGTGGACTGGTTGGTAGATCCGGCACTGCTCGTGGTAGTTTGTTCAGTGTTCGTCAAGGTGGGTTCATCTAAAATGACAAGAAAGTGATAATTTGATCGATCCATTTATCGTAATTGTTCGTCTAAATTTCGTAAGATAGCAAGATTTAATTACTAAATAATAGCATTAGCCCTGCACTAGAATTCCCTCTGTATTGTAAATTGTGGGGTCCCTAGACGACACGCAAAGACTGCGGCACATACCCAGACAGAGAACAGAAATGTAATTTCACCATCCAAATTCCGTCTCGATGGGAACCGAACCGAACGCGATAGAAGCTATGCAATAGCTTAATAAATAATTGCAATATAAGACTACAGACAGGCATTTTACGTGACCGTCTAACTAGTGCTTACTTCCATCATGATTAATTTATGTATGTATAGGTATAGACCTATAGGCTGAGAGGAACACATTTAACACGTCTATCGGTTTTTGTATACATATCTAAAAATAACGTCCTGAAACCTATATTGCTGTTTTTTGTATATTTTTCCTTACTTCCATTTCCCTTGTTGGTCTTTGGTCTAGAACTAGAAGTTCCTATATTCGACGATCATTGTTGCTTATGGTGTTAAGTATCAAGAATAAATCAAATGCCAAGCCAATGTCTTGTAGCAGCAGCATCACATTTCTACGTACCTGTAATGGTGGATTTACTGTTACTGCTGGCCTTGGCTTTGGATTCGGCGGTGGCTGTGCTCTCCTTGTTTGTGGACGTGGCTTTAGCGTAGCTTTCAGCGTCTCCTATAACAACACATGGGATTTATTAGTTTAACTTGTGCCTTTCATAAGTGTATGCATGTTTGTATGTATGCTGTAACTAAAAAACTATAAGTCGGACTGAAATAAATCCTTTTAAGGTATGTTGTGTTGGATATGCTCCAACTTCCGGATCAGTGCAAGTTTCATCAAAATCGGTTCAGTGGTTTTTGAGATAAAAGGCAGAGAAACTTTCTCTCTTTTTATAAGTTCATAATAAAATAGTTGTGTAAATTCGGATTTGATTTCGGTTAAATTTTGTTAATTACTTTTATCCTATTAATATTATAAATGTGAAAGTTTGTGTATTTTTTGTTTGTTTGTTTGTTACTCCTTCACGCAAAAACTACTGAACCGATTTTCATGAAATTTGGCACACACATAGAGGGCAACTTAGATTAACATATAGGATATTTTTAATCCCAGAAATCCCGCGGGATCGGAATTTACGCGGGAAAACCTTCTTCGCGTATGGGGTATAAATAGCTTCTAAACAAACATTAATATAAAACTAACAAGTCTGTCTTCCCGGAAATCCCGCGGGATCTGGAGTTACGCGGAATAAACTCCTGCGCGTAGTTGCGGGCTTAAATTTTTATGCGACCTTTACTAGGAGATTGAGGAAGTTTTGAAGCAACATAAATAGGGTACTGTTTATCCCTGAATTCCCGCGGGATTAGGATTCACGCGGTAAAAACTCATACCCGGGAATGAGGTCGTGGGTTCAGATGTTTATGGGACTTTCAGTGGGAGGTAGAGGAGGTTATGGAGCATTATATAAGCTACTTTTTGTTCCGGACTTCCCGCGGGATCGAGATTTACGCGGGAAAAGCTTCCATGAGCGAATGAAGTCGCGGGCTCATTAAATATCTATATATCGGGATATCTATACATATATCGGGAATCGAACCGGCTTTTTTTCTCATGATCAACTTTATGTTGCTTTTTCGAGGGTCAGCATCGCTTTAGCTGGTCTTTATGTTTTGGCACCCGAATGAAAAACTACCAATGTAGTTTAAAAATATAATAGTTTGGAATGAAAAAACCCCGACGTTTATATCTTAAAGTCTTTTTATCGATTTTCTCAAGATCTACATAACGGATGTTTGTACGGTATGACTAAAACGTAGTAAAAAATCAACTGTTCTTAAGATGTGTGGAGTGTGTCTTAAGTGTGGGGTTCGGGATTAACGCAGGAATAACTTTGTGACATACTGAGTTCCACGCGGGCGGAGCCGCGGGCAACAGCTAGTATTATGTATAATTGTGCAACTAGATTCACCTTTGCTCTCAACTGTGGTTATTTTGGTGACTTTTTTCTTGCGTCTGCCGCCTCGTCCAGATCCACTGTTGTCTCCGTTTGTCTGATTGTCATTATAAGATTCGTCATCATTTTGCTGGTTGTTGTTATCTAAAAAATTAGAAATTTTGATAAAATTATTTCTGTAAAGTTTTACATAATTTCTTACGATTTCAAAATAACCACTGCACTGCACTCAATTATTACGATAAAAAAGTTGAGTTAGTCTAATATGTAGTCAAAAGTTATTGATAACGTTCATAATGATTATGCATTAAATCCACTTAAGAAAATTTAGCTGCTTACTTTACTGGAGGGGATTAAAATCCCCACATTTAAATCAATTAATTTAATTTATTAATTAATTTAATCAATTATGTGTGTAAAGTGTATTGTATAAAAAAATGTGTGCGTGTGCTAGTGTACACACGTAAGAAGTGAAACTTCTTTACGGCAATATATATAATAATATCATAATATAAATATATTGTTATAATTATAAATAAATTTAATTGTATTATATTGTTCATCATCGTCATTGTTCGCAACTCAGTGCATCAATCGCTAATTATCAACCTCTTACGATTCTGGGCATTTCTCCCACTTTGTTTTCATCTGTGAGGTGAGGAGACTGCACATGTATTTCTGAACGGTAAAGTCTGGTGGTGGGAGTAGCTCCACATATGCGACATGCTATCCCTACTCCACCGGAAAAATCACTATAATAGTCATCCTAAACTATCTTTGAATACTTAGTTATAATTTATTTACTGTTATATTGCAGTTAAAAACCTTTATTAAATAATTTACCATTCATTCATATATTCCCGCCCGCTGAATAGAAAACAGCAACTTTGGAACCCCGTAAGTCCGAACCAAGTCGTCCTTTTCGAATAGGTGTGATGAAAATATATTTCCAAAATAACTATCAGGGGGTGATTAGGGATCGATACTGATGCCAAAAATGCAATCAGTAAAATTTTTGTCTGTCTGTCTGTCTGTCTGATGTATAACCATTATAGAAACAAAAACTACTCGACGGATTTTAACGAAACTTGGTACAATTATTTTTCATACTCCCGCGCTGGTTATAGTATACTTTTCATCACGCTACAATCAATAGGAGCAGAGCAGTGAAGGGAAATGTTGGGGAAACGGGAGAAGTTACTCCATTTTTTAAGCTTCCGTCGCGTGTGCAACCTTAATGGTTAAAGCTACACAGAAATCATGTATGACGGAAATGTTCTCCTTAAAATTATATAAAAAATATTCCACGACAGCATAATTATGTCTATCTTTTATGGTTGACTCACAATAACACGTGTAACTCCCGATAGCTTAGCAGTTCGAAGCTTTCTGATTAAGTATACCTATATTGACGTGACAACGTCTTATAAATTGGTTTGCCGGGTGGCACTTCAAGAAACTGCGTTAGTAGCTCCGCTCACGTTACTTATAGTAGCTACGGCGTACACACGTTGGCGTGTTTCAGAAAATGGTACAGCGCCATCTCTGGAGAAGTAGAGTAACTAGTTTGTTACCTCACTTAGTTGTGACTAATGGTTAATGGTCTAACGGTTAGCAGCGCTAGATGGCGGATGGTGTTACAATGTTTTAAATATAATTCTTTGTATATGTTTACCACATGAAGATACGGGAACGCAGGGTCAACTTCACAAATAACCACAACTGCTTCCAAAATTCCAAACCCAAAA
Source organism: Hesperia comma (assembly GCA_905404135.1). Lineage (NCBI taxonomy): Eukaryota > Metazoa > Arthropoda > Insecta > Lepidoptera > Hesperiidae > Hesperia > Hesperia comma. The sequence continues at coordinate 7,344,524 of FR990039.1, forward strand.
TAGCAGTTTATTATAAAACCAAAGAAGTTGACACATTGCCTTCGTAGTAGTAGTTATCTCACCTCCCCTGTGGGGCGGGCGGAATCCTTCGGAACCTTTCGGTTCCCTTGATGAGGGTTTCATACGCAGCCCGTAGAGACGGACCGGTCCTTGGAGCGTGAATTTTTCACTTCGGCGTGTTGAGCAGCTCGAAGTAGCGGCGCAGGGATCGTGAAGCGTCAAGTTGTGGCAGTGGTCTCGCAGTGGTGTTAAGTTGCCGCCGCCGTCTTCACGCTGCCTGAGCGGTCTCGCCCTACCAGGTGGAACCGCCGCTTGCCGCGACGGAAGCCCAGCAGGAGCTGACCAGCGATCAGGTGCGACTCACGGGCAGCGGCAACGGATCTCTGTAGGGTTGTAGTTGCCTACAACTTTTGGCGAATCCTCGCAATGAGGTCGCAGATTTCATTGCTGACGCTGGTGTCCATCACGGCCCCCTCGTCGACGGCTGCTTTGAGCCGCGTGATGTCCTCCAGCTCTTCATCCAGGTCCAGACCGGGACGGGTGCTCTGTACGGGCTGCGATGGCTCCCCCTCCACAGGGGTGGGTGACGCCATTTGCTTGGGCTTCTTCTTCTTTTTCTTGGTCTTCTGTTGGCGCTCGGGGCTGGCGCGTGGTGTGGGGTCGTTAGCAGGGGCCATCAGTGATGACGGCGCGGTCTCCTGAACGACGGCTTCTGTTGTGGGCGGCGTGGGCGGCCTCTCCGTGGCTATCGCCGGCTCTGTCTCCCTCCGCTGGTAGCGAAGAGGTCTCGCACTGTGAGACAGAGCCACCGTGCCGGCTTTCTTGTTCCGTGCCTCTCTCCAGCGCACGGGGCATCTGGCGTAATTAGCCGGGTGAGGCCCGCCACAGTTCACACATGTGGCAGGCTCATCTCGGGGTCTCGGGCACAGATGTGCCATGTGTGCCTCGCCACACCTCACGCAGGCCTGCCGGCGATGGCAGTTGAGCGAGGAGTGGCGGAAACTCTGGCATTTGTGGCACTGGGCCGGCTTCTGGTGTCCCCTCCAGGGCTGAATCTGTACACCGGGCATATACAGCAACTCTGTGACTGAATATATACCCGGGACGAGGTCTTCAGTGTAGTCTAGGACTGCGTAATACACGCAGCCCGGCCTTCCTCTTCTGCCATTGACTTGGCGGACGGCGCACGGTTTATATCCGAGGCGCCGGAGTTCTTCTTTAATCTCATCCGGGGAAGTGTTCGATGGCAGCCCCCTGATGGCGAACTTTCGACTCTTCTCCGTTGGGGAACCGTAGGTATGCCACTCTACGGGGATTTCCTTCTCTAGGTTGGTGAAGTAGGCGTGCACCAACCGGTATTCTTCTTCATCCTTCGCTCGGAATCGTATTCCTTCACCATAGGGATGCGAATTGGGCACGCGTCCAAGACTTTCTGTTATCACCCGTAGGTGGTGAGTCCAGTTCGGCAGCTGTTCGACTACCAACGGAGGAATTCTATTTTTCTTAGCCTTCAGGGTGGCTGCAGTGGCTTCGCCCGGGGCGGAAGACGGCTCAGACGGCGCGGCGGACGGCCCGGCGGGGGCGGTACTCGGCGCGGCGGTAAGGGCGGGTTGCGGCTTTTCTGGGGCGGCTGTAGACGGCGCGGCGGCGGACGGTTTCGGGCGCGGCGGCGCGGCGGCAGGTAGCCGTATACGCGGCGCCGACGCGGCGGTCGATGCGGCGCGCGATATCGCGGCGGTTGCGCTAGCGAACGAGAGCGCGAGCGTAGCTGGGGGCGAGTGCGGCTCGGCGAGGGCCATCGGGACCACTCTCGGAACCGGCGCAGGCCTCCCTCGCAGGCGCGGATCCCGTTGCGACAGGGGTGCGGGGTGTGAGACGGGGTCCAGGCGTGGACGCTTGGGTTCCTTCTCCCCTCCATCTTCTGTTTTTCTTGCCTGGGTAGGCGGCAGCGGTTGGATGGCGCTTTCCAGGGCCTTCCTTTCCTCTTCTGGTAGCTCCGGTACAGCCGCCCCTCTCAGCGACCGCTGCCTGTGCTGCAGGTGGCGGGCCAGAGCGGCCTGCGCGTCGGCAGACAGGAGCCCGTGCTCGGACAGCTTCGCTGCGATCACACGGTCGCGCGCCAAGGCGTTCGCGAGTGATCGTGCGCTCGGCGGGTCCGGCACAGGGCTTGAGGGGCGCGAGGCAGGGCGGCTGCACAGTCCCTCTAGCTGTTGGCTGGGGACGGCGGCTTGATGGGCTTCTTCTACGCCGTGCTCCAAGGCGACGGCGGAATGGTGGCGTTCTTCCGATGGGGTGCGCGACGTTCCGGCGGCCCCGTGCGGCGGAATAGGGGCGGGGCGCTGCGCATCAGCGAGCGCCCGGGGTCCCCTTCCGACGCGCGTAGTTGCGCTGGAATGCGCAGCATCCGGACGGTCCGCGGCGGCCGGTACTTGTTGACGGTACGCGGCAACGCCGGGCTGAGGTGCTGGGTTGGTTTTCTTCTTTGGGGGCATCTGCCCACGGTCTGAGCGCCGTTAGCCGTGAGAACGGCTCGGCGCGGCGCTTCCTGTGCTGCAGATGTTCCCCTCAATCCGCCAGGGCGGACGGAATGTTCTCCGGCGTGGAATGAATATTCTCGACGGAGAAGCGGGTAGGTGCAGGAAAGATGTGGGTAGACCCGTGTGGCTCGTGCAGATGCGGCGAATCCGACACATTGCCCTTTACAAATTTTTCTCTTATATAAACTCCACGTTACACTCGTTAGCGCGTTTCACAAATTGGTACAATGCCATCTTGTTTACAAGTGAGGAACTATTTAACAAAAATAAAACATTAAACTTAAATTGCTTCCGCCTTCACATGACGGTTAGACAGTATAAATAAATGTTTTAAATTGTTACTATTATTTCATCCTTCTTCCTACTATACGAATGAATATTCACATTAAAATTATTTTACCACTCAAAGTCGTTGTCACGTAAAACTTTCGCTCGTATACCGACTTACAGGCAACCAATTTTTTTTTATCTACTCTTACGTTTATGACACTTACTTAAGTGGGTGAAATAAAGGGGTGAAGTTTAAACGAAATTCACGCGGGCGAAGCCGCTGGCAAAAGCTAGTATTTAATAAAGGTTTTTAACTGCAATATAACAGTAAATAAATTATAACTAAGTATTCAAAGATAGTTTAGGATGACTATTAGTGATTATGCTACCATTCCATCAGTATTTTCTTAAGACGTTGTCACGTTCAACTATCGTCAGTAAACCGACTTTACAGACAACCAATTTTTGAAGTTATACTTCTTTAGGCGCGTTATGGAAATTTGATAAGAGTGAAATTTTACGATGCGCGCGCATCTGTAACACCAAAAATTATTAACAGTATGAAGTTAGGCGCGTGAAATTTTACGATGCGCGCGCAGCAGTATGAAGTTGCCGGCTAACCACTCATTGATCCTTGGCCTTTGTCAATGTAACTTTGACGTCTCTTTTGCTTTTTATCGAAATTATTTATAACCAGCCAGGTTTGTTTTGACTTGTTTGTGGCACATTGACATGACATAATATGCACAGACTAGCTAAAGATTAATGTTTCGTTATACGGTATGCAACGACTAGTCTTTTTGGTAAAATATTTAATAAAGGTTTTTAACTGCAATATAACAGTAAATAAATTATAACTAAGTATTCAAAGATAGTTTAGGATGACTATTAGTGATTATGCTACCATTCCATCAGTATTTTCTTAAGACGTTGTCACGTTCAACTATCGTCAGTAAACCGACTTTACAGACAACCAATTTTTTTAGTATAATTAATACTAAATATTATGAAATTATTAACGTTGAATATCTAATATCTTTAAACGAGCAATTCTTGTATATTTATTTATTTATTTATTTATACCTATATATATAATCACGATCTCGGAAACGGCTGCAAAGATTTTCATGAAAGTTACAGATTAGGGGGTTTTCGGCTCAAGGAATCGATTTATCAAGGTCCCAGGTTCGAGAAAAGCTCGGTTCCCGAGATAAAGAGATTTTAAAAACATCATACTGACGTCATCTATGAAACATTAGGATAACTTCTATTGTTTGTAACGTGTTGAACTGACGCCATCTATGAAACATTAGGATAACTTCTATGAGATACGGTTTGTTTGTTTCAGTAGTATGAAACTAGATGGCGCTCGAATATATTTTTGTTCGGCTAATACTAATATTAATATTCATTCTTACGTTGAAGCGCTATTTTTGCGTTATACCTACCTATTTTCTGTTTGAATAAAATTAAAAATCAGTGCGATTATCTCGCTTGACCTCGCAGGACGCGTAGTGATAGTTTAACGTGCGTTTGTGATATTTACGAGAATATTTGTAAATAAATGTTAGTTTTGTTATTATCGATTTAATAATATATTTTAATAAAGTTTTAAATAAATAATGGTCAGATCAATGAAATTACTATTGTTGTAAATAGAATCAATAAAATTTTAAGTACGCCTAACAACTTGCTCATTAAACTAAAAGTATATTTATTTATGTTGTTTAATTATCATAAACATTCAATACATTTTATCGCAAATAAAAATTTCAGTCGGGGACTGCCTAAGCCTGCGAAAAGTACGAAGGAAAGTTCAATGAATTTATCTAATTAAGTATGTACCTATTTAAAATGCAATTAATTCGCTCACACAGTTAACTTCTATGAGGTACTGTTTGTAACGTGTTGAAATTTCAGTAGTATGAAACTAGATGGCGCTGTACAACTTTGTGAAACACGCTGTTGAGATCCTTTGGCCGTAACATAAGTAAAATGAATTTTGTGCTCAGTGAACAGTTGTATGATTTGACTCCTGAATAGATGGCGGAATTCCTCGTATTTCTTGCGATTCATACTAAATATAATTTTCAACCGAGCAAAGCTCGGTCAACCAGGTACTTTATTATTTAATGATGCCAAAGAAGTATAACTTCTTACGTGCGTACATAAGTACACGCAATTTAATTTTTTTTTAGTATAATTAATACTAAATTTATGAAATTATTAACGTTGAATATTTATTATTTAATGATGCCAAAGAAGTATAACTTCTTACGCGCGTACATAAGTACACGCATTTTAATTTTTTTTTTGTATTAAAGGGGACTTACGGGCGCGTGTTTTTAGATATGTTTGATGAAAATCGGTTGAGCCGTTTAAAAGTTGTGGGGGGTAAAAGCGGGGAAGAATAGCCGAATGTATGCAAATATACTCGTGTGGGGTCTCAAATGAAAGGGCACAGTAAGAGAATATTTATGACGTAATCGAGAATATTCTTACCTATAAAAAGTATAAAATAAAAATTATTTTAATTTCATTTGTTTAACTTTTCACTGCACTTGATACTCGATCAAAACATGTAAATGTACTATAGTATAGTAGCTGTCCACGCAGACGCATCGCTCACTCAAGTAGGAGAGAGACGGATGTCGAACGCTGCCGAACGCAAAGGCCGATTGTGCTTCTTTGTCGCTCGTTCCGCGCTCTCGCTTGCACTTCAAGCCTTACATGTCATGGACGCCTCAGAGCGAGGTAACGCCGCATGAGTCATGTTTTTTCGTGCGTGCAGCCGGCTCTATCGAATTATAAGACGTTGTCACGTCAAAAAATTGCTGTGTCTAAAGTAAAATTTGATTGAAATTTTTTTTGGGGGCTTAGGTAATCATTAGGTACATAAAATTAAATTTATTGTTGTATGGTGGTAACCACGTTGTAAATGTAAGTAAGTGTAGCACCTACCGGTATTAGTAGTGGAGCCGGTAGTGGCAGTAGATGAGCTCGTGGAGCCTGAGTTGCTTGCAGTGGTTTGGCTGCCAGAGTTTTGGCTTGCGGTGGACTGGTTGGTAGATCCGGCACTGCTCGTGGTAGTTTGTTCAGTGTTCGTCAAGGTGGGTTCATCTAAAATGACAAGAAAGTGATAATTTGATCGATCCATTTATCGTAATTGTTCGTCTAAATTTCGTAAGATAGCAAGATTTAATTACTAAATAATAGCATTAGCCCTGCACTAGAATTCCCTCTGTATTGTAAATTGTGGGGTCCCTAGACGACACGCAAAGACTGCGGCACATACCCAGACAGAGAACAGAAATGTAATTTCACCATCCAAATTCCGTCTCGATGGGAACCGAACCGAACGCGATAGAAGCTATGCAATAGCTTAATAAATAATTGCAATATAAGACTACAGACAGGCATTTTACGTGACCGTCTAACTAGTGCTTACTTCCATCATGATTAATTTATGTATGTATAGGTATAGACCTATAGGCTGAGAGGAACACATTTAACACGTCTATCGGTTTTTGTATACATATCTAAAAATAACGTCCTGAAACCTATATTGCTGTTTTTTGTATATTTTTCCTTACTTCCATTTCCCTTGTTGGTCTTTGGTCTAGAACTAGAAGTTCCTATATTCGACGATCATTGTTGCTTATGGTGTTAAGTATCAAGAATAAATCAAATGCCAAGCCAATGTCTTGTAGCAGCAGCATCACATTTCTACGTACCTGTAATGGTGGATTTACTGTTACTGCTGGCCTTGGCTTTGGATTCGGCGGTGGCTGTGCTCTCCTTGTTTGTGGACGTGGCTTTAGCGTAGCTTTCAGCGTCTCCTATAACAACACATGGGATTTATTAGTTTAACTTGTGCCTTTCATAAGTGTATGCATGTTTGAATGTATGCTGTAACTAAAAAACTATAAGTCGGACTGAAATAAATCCTTTTAAGGTATGTTGTGTTGGATATGCTCCAACTTCCGGATCAGTGCAAGTTTCATCAAAATCGGTTCAGTGGTTTTTGAGATAAAAGGCAGAGAAACTTTCTCTCTTTTTATAAGTTCATAATAAAATAGTTGTGTAAATTCGGATTTGATTTCGGTTAAATTTTGTTAATTACTTTTATCCTATTAATATTATAAATGTGAAAGTTTGTGTATTTGTTTGTTTGTTTGTTTGTTACTCCTTCACGCAAAAACTACTGAACCGATTTTCATGAAATTTGGCACACACATAGAGGGCAACTTAGATTAACATATAGGATATTTTTAATCCCAGAAATCCCGCGGGATCGGAATTTACGCGGGAAAACCTTCTTCGCGTATGGGGTATAAATAGCTTCTAAACAAACATTAATATAAAACTAACAAGTCTGTCTTCCCGGAAATCCCGCGGGATCTGGAGTTACGCGGAATAAACTCCTGCGCGTAGTTGCGGGCTTAAATTTTTATGCGACCTTTACTAGGAGATTGAGGAAGTTTTGAAGCAACATAAATAGGGTACTGTTTATCCCTGAATTCCCGCGGGATTAGGATTCACGCGGTAAAAACTCATACCCGGGAATGAGGTCGTGGGTTCAGATGTTTATGGGACTTTCAGTGGGAGGTAGAGGAGGTTATGGAGCATTATATAAGCTACTTTTTGTTCCGGACTTCCCGCGGGATCGAGATTTACGCGGGAAAAGCTTCCATGAGCGAATGAAGTCGCGGGCTCATTAAATATCTATATATCGGGATATCTATACATATATCGGGAATCGAACCGGCTTTTTTTCTCATGATCAACTTTATGTTGCTTTTTCGAGGGTCAGCATCGCTTTAGCTGGTCTTTATGTTTTGGCACCCGAATGAAAAACTACCAATGTAGTTTAAAAATATAATAGTTTGGAATGAAAAAACCCCGACGTTTATATCTTAAAGTCTTTTTATCGATTTTCTCAAGATCTACATAACGGATGTTTGTACGGTATGACTAAAACGTAGTAAAAAATCAACTGTTCTTAAGATGTGTGGAGTGTGTCTTAAGTGTGGGGTTCGGGATTAACGCAGGAATAACTTTGTGACATACTGAGTTCCACGCGGGCGGAGCCGCGGGCAACAGCTAGTATTATGTATAATTGTGCAACTAGATTCACCTTTGCTCTCAACTGTGGTTATTTTGGTGACTTTTTTCTTGCGTCTGCCGCCTCGTCCAGATCCACTGTTGTCTCCGTTTGTCTGATTGTCATTATAAGATTCGTCATCATTTTGCTGGTTGTTGTTATCTAAAAAATTAGAAATTTTGATAAAATTATTTCTGTAAAGTTTTACATAATTTCTTACGATTTCAAAATAACCACTGCACTGCACTCAATTATTACGATAAAAAAGTTGAGTTAGTCTAATATGTAGTCAAAAGTTATTGATAACGTTCATAATGATTATGCATTAAATCCACTTAAGAAAATTTAGCTGCTTACTTTACTGGAGGGGATTAAAATCCCCACATTTAAATCAATTAATTTAATTTATTAATTAATTTAATCAATTATGTGTGTAAAGTGTATTGTATAAAAAAATGTGTGCGTGTGCTAGTGTACACACGTAAGAAGTGAAACTTCTTTACGGCAATATATATAATAATATCATAATATAAATATATTGTTATAATCTATACTATAATAAAACTGTAGGAGCACGTGTTCTGTACATTGAATATTTTTTTTAAATTTCGATTAAGGGGCACTTACATATCGAGATAGAACTCAAAAATATATTTTTTTTATTTATTGTCTGTCTGTCTGTCTGTCTGTCTGACCGATCATCACGCGTAAACCACTGGACGGATTTCATTGAAACTTGGTAAAGTTATTACCTATATACTGGTGTCTATTATAGGGTACTTTTTTTTTCGAATAATATTAAGTTTCCCTTGGGAGAGGTGACTAAAGTTTGTATGGAATTTTTTTATAACGTCGTCCGATTTACTTTAAATTTGGAACAAAGGGTTACCACTTAAATTAATAGAATACGTATTTCTCAGTTTTTCGATATTTTGTAAGGAAAAGAAAAAAAACACAAATAAATGCGGAAATTTGTAATTTTTTAAGGTAACTTTGTGACTAAACTAGAAATGATTTTAACCCCATATTTAAAAACTATTATAGCTAAATAAGTAATCTTCAATGTAAATTCAGGATTTAACAAAATAGCTAGCAAAGGGCGCAAAAAATGGGGATAAAGTTGGTACAATGAGGTGCAGTGTTTATTCGAGTTGACTTAAGTTTTGCCATTTTTGTTGCGGGCTTAGATTTTTGTGAGACTTTCACTGAGAGATAGAGAAGGTTCTGGAGCATAAGATAGGCTACTTATTATCCTGGAATTCCAGCGGAATTAGGATTCACGCGGGAAAAACTCCAATGCGCGAAGATGCGGGTTTCATTTTTATAAGACTTTCACTGGGAGATAGAGGCAGTTTTGGAGCAATATACATGCTACTTTATATCCCGGAATTCCGTGGAATCCTTATTCACGCGGGAAAAACTCATATTCGGGAACGAGGTCGCGGGTTCAGATCTTTATGGGACTTTCAGTGGAAGGTAGAGGAGGTTATGGAGGAGGTTACTTTTTGTTCCGGACTTCCTGCGGGATCGGGATTTACATGGGAAAAACTCCCTCCACTTAAATAACTGCTCTGTAGAAGTTGTCAAAAAATTCATTAAACATTTTCGCGCGCCAAAAATACTCGCACAATGCGAATTCTGTGGCATCCTACTAATATTATAAATGTGAAAATTTGTACGTTTGGTCCTCAATTACGCAAAAATGGATGAATGGATTTGGATGAAATTTGGTACACGGATAGTTTATAACTCAGAATAACACATAGGACACTTTTCATCCCGGAAATCCCGCGGGATCCGATTTTACGCGGGAAAAACTTCTACGAGTATGGGTATAGCTTCATAACAAACATATTAATATAAAAGTAACAAGTCTGTCTTTCCGAAAATTCCGCGGGATCGGGAGTTTATCCCGAAATTCCTACGGGAGACCTACGCGGCTGATACGGCGCGGGTGCCGAAGCGAAGCGAGGGCGGTTCGCTAGTTATAAATAAATTTAATTGTATTATATTGTTCATCATCGTCATTGTTCGCAACTCAGTGCATCAATCGCTAATTATCAACCTCTTACGATTCTGGGCATTTCTCCCACTTTGTTTTCATCTGTGAGGTGAGGAGACTGCACATGTATTTCTGAACGGTAAAGTCTGGTGGTGGGAGTAGCTCCACATATGCGACATGCTATCCCTACTCCACCGGAAAAATCACTATAATAGTCATCCTAAACTATCTTTGAATACTTAGTTATAATTTATTTACTGTTATATTGCAGTTAAAAACCTTTATTAAATAATTTACCATTCATTCATATATTCCCGCCCGCTGAATAGAAAACAGCAACTTTGGAACCCCGTAAGTCCGAACCAAGTCGTCTTTTTCGAATAGGTGTGATGAAAATATATTTCCAAAATAACTATCAGGGGGTGATTAGGGATCGATACTGATGCCAAAAATGCAATCAGTAAAATTTTTGTCTATCTGTCTGTCTGATGTATAACCGTTATAGAAACAAAAACTACTCGACGGATTTTAACGAAACTTGGTACAATTATTTTTCATACTCCCGCGCTGGTTATAGTATACTTTTCATCACGCTACAATCAATAGGAGCAGAGCAGTGAAGGGAAATGTTGGGGAAACGGGAGAAGTTACTCCATTTTTTAAGCTTCCGTCGCGTGTGCAACCTTAATGGTTAAAGCTACACAGAAATCATGTATGACGGAAATGTTCTCCTTAAAATTATATAAAAAATATTCCACGACAGCATATGTCTATCTTATGGTTGACTCACAATAACACGTGTAACTCCCGATAGCTTAGCAGTTCGAAGCTTTCTGATTAAGTATACCTACGAGTATATTTTATCTACTCTTACGTTTATGACACTTAAGTGGGTGAAATAAAGGGGTGAAGTTTAAACGAAATTCACGCGGGCGAAGCCGCTGGCAAAAGCTAGTATTTAATAAAGGATTTTAACTGCAATATAACAGTAAATAAATTATAACTAAGTATTCAAAGATAGTTTAGGATGACTATTAGTGATTATGCTACCATTCCATCAGTATTTTCTTAAGACGTTGTCACGTTCAACTGTCGTCAGTAAACCGACTTTACAGACAACCAATTTTTGAAGTTATACTTCTTTAGGCGCGTTATGGAAATTTGATGAGAGTGAAATTTTACGATGCGCGCGCATCTGTAACACCAAAAATTATTAACAGTATGAAGTTAGGCGCGTGAAATTTTACGATGCGCGCGCAGCAGTATGAAGTTGCCGGCTAACCACTCATTGCTCATTGGCCTTTGTCAATGTAACTTTGACGTCTCTTATGCTTTTTATCGAAATTATTTATAACCAGCCAGGTTTGTTTTGACTTGTTTGTGGCACATTGACATGACATAATATGCACAGACTAGCTAAAGATGAATGTTTCGTTATACGGTATGCAACGACTAGTCTTTTTGGTAAAATATTTAATAAAGGTTTTTAACTGAAATATAACAGTAAATAAATTATAACTAAGTATTCAAAGATAGTTTAGGATGACTATTAGTGATTATGCTACCATTCCATCAGTATTTTCTTAAGACGTTGTCACGTTCAACTATCGTCAGTAAACCGACTTTACAGACAACCAATTTTTTTTAGTATAATTAATACTAAATATTATGAAATTATTAACGTTGAATATTTATTATTTAATGATGCCAAAGAAGTATAACTTCTTACGTGCGTACATAAGTACACGCAATTTAATTTTTTTTTAGTATAATTAATACTAAATTTATGAAATTATTAACGTTGAATATTTATTATTTAATGATGCCAAAGAAGTATAACTTCTTACGCGCGTACATAAGTACACGCATTTTAATTTTTTTTTGTATTAAAGGGGACTTACGGGCGCGTGTTTTTAGATATGTTTGATGAAAATCGGTTGAGCCGTTTAAAAGTTGTGGGGGGTAAAAGCGGGGAAGAATAGCCGAATGTATGCAAATATACTCGTGTGGGGTCTCAAATGAAAGGGCACAGTAAGAGAATATTTATGACATAATCGAGAATATTCTTACCTATAAAAAGTATAAAATAAAAATTATTTTAATTTCATTTGTTTAACTTTTCACTGCACTTGATACTCGATCAAAACATGTAAATGTACTATAGTATAGTAGCTGTCCACGCAGACGCATCGCTCACTCAAGTAGGAGAGAGACGGATGTCGAACGCTGCCGAACGCAAAGGCCGATTGTGCTTCTTTGTCGCTCGTTCCGCGCTCTCGCTTGCACTTCAAGCCTTACATGTCATGGACGCCTCAGAGCGAGGTAACGCCGCATGAGTCATGTTTTTTCGTGCGTGCAGCCGGCTCTATCGAATTATAAGACGTTGTCACGTCAAAAAATTGCTGTGTCTAAAGTAAAATTTGATTGAAATTTTTTTTGGGGGCTTAGGTAATCATTAGGTACATAAAATTAAATTTATTGTTGTATGGTGGTAACCACGTTGTAAATGTAAGTAAGTGTAGCACCTACCGGTATTAGTAGTGGAGCCGGTAGTGGCAGTAGATGAGCTCGTGGAGCCTGAGTTGCTTGCAGTGGTTTGGCTGCCAGAGTTTTGGCTTGCGGTGGACTGGTTGGTAGATCCGGCACTGCTCGTGGTAGTTTGTTCAGTGTTCGTCAAGGTGGGTTCATCTAAAATGACAAGAAAGTGATAATTTGATCGATCCATTTATCGTAATTGTTCGTCTAAATTTCGTAAGATAGCAAGATTTAATTACTAAATAATAGCATTAGCCCTGCACTAGAATTCCCTCTGTATTGTAAATTGTGGGGTCCCTAGACGACACGCAAAGACTGCGGCACATACCCAGACAGAGAACAGAAATGTAATTTCACCATCCAAATTCCGTCTCGATGGGAACCGAGCCCTGAAGTCCTCGATGAGGTCTGGCATGGTTACCTCTCGTCATGTGGATCATTAAGGTCAGACGGAAATTAACAAGTGACTTACTTCTTACCGACATCGTTAATTAAGTGTCACTAACAACAACGAACAGGACCAACTGTTACTACCCTTCCTTGCCTCATTCCTCGTAACTACTATGTATCTGACCAAGTAACGTTCTTAATACCATCCTCTGATTCTGGACTGGAAATCCTAGTTGCCATGTGAGTTTTTTCTGTGTCGGCCATAGTTGTCATGGGCGGTAGCAGAAGGGTAGGGCTGCAGGCTTGCCTATTGTCTTCAATCAGTTAATACTAATCAAAAAAGCTATGCGTGAATTCCATTGAGAATCGTTCCTTCATTTTATCTAAGAAATCCATATAGCTTCACAACGCTATGACGATATTTTAACTACAAAACGCAACAACTACATATCTGAAATAATTTGTACCTGTCTCGTTGCCACCGTTTGGTTGGTTGTCTGGTTGTGGTTTTCCGCCTGGTTTGTTTCCGCCGCAGGGTTTCTTGCCACCGCCTAGAAAAAAATATGCCTGCTAGTGCTTATCACGTTTTGGATTTGGTGAAGTTCGTGTTGTAATATACTCGTGTGGGGTCTCAAATGAAAGGGCACAGTAAGAGAATATTTATGACATAATCGAGAATATTCTTACCTATAAAAAGTATAAAATAAAAATTATTTTAATTTCATTTGTTTAACTTTTCACTGCACTTGATACTCGATCAAAACATGTAAATGTACTATAGTATAGTAGCTGTCCACGCAGACGCATCGCTCACTCAAGTAGGAGAGAGACGGATGTCGAACGCTGCCGAACGCAAAGGCCGATTGTGCTTCTTTGTCGCTCGTTCCGCGCTCTCGCTTGCACTTCAAGCCTTACATGTCATGGACGCCTCAGAGCGAGGTAACGCCGCATGAGTCATGTTTTTTCGTGCGTGCAGCCGGCTCTATCGAATTATAAGACGTTGTCACGTCAAAAAATTGCTGTGTCTAAAGTAAAATTTGATTGAAATTTTTTTTGGGGGCTTAGGTAATCATTAGGTACATAAAATTAAATTTATTGTTGTATGGTGGTAACCACGTTGTAAATGTAAGTAAGTGTAGCACCTACCGGTATTAGTAGTGGAGCCGGTAGTGGCAGTAGATGAGCTCGTGGAGCCTGAGTTGCTTGCAGTGGTTTGGCTGCCAGAGTTTTGGCTTGCGGTGGACTGGTTGGTAGATCCGGCACTGCTCGTGGTAGTTTGTTCAGTGTTCGTCAAGGTGGGTTCATCTAAAATGACAAGAAAGTGATAATTTGATCGATCCATTTATCGTAATTGTTCGTCTAAATTTCGTAAGATAGCAAGATTTAATTACTAAATAATAGCATTACCCCTGCACTAGAATTCCCTCTGTATTGTAAATTGTGGGGTCCCTAGACGACACGCAAAGACTGCGGCACATACCCAGACAGAGAACAGAAATGTAATTTCACCATCCAAATTCCGTCTCGATGGGAACCGAACCGAACGCGATAGAAGCTATGCAATAGCTTAATAAATAATTGCAATATAAGACTACAGACAGGCATTTTACGTGACCGTCTAACTAGTGCTTACTTCCATCATGATTAATTTATGTATGTATAGGTATAGACCTATAGGCTGAGAGGAACACATTTAACACGTCTATCGGTTTTTGTATACATATCTAAAAATAACGTCCTGAAACCTATATTGCTGTTTTTTGTATATTTTTCCTTACTTCCATTTCCCTTGTTGGTCTTTGGTCTAGAACTAGAAGTTCCTATATTCGACGATCATTGTTGCTTATGGTGTTAAGTATCAAGAATAAATCAAATGCCAAGCCAATGTCTTGTAGCAGCAGCATCACATTTCTACGTACCTGTAATGGTGGATTTACTGTTACTGCTGGCCTTGGCTTTGGATTCGGCGGTGGCTGTGCTCTCCTTGTTTGTGGACGTGGCTTTAGCGTAGCTTTCAGCGTCTCCTATAACAACACATGGGATTTATTAGTTTAACTTGTGCCTTTCATAAGTGTATGCATGTTTGTATGTATGCTGTAACTAAAAAACTATAAGTCGGACTGAAATAAATCCTTTTGAGGTATGTTGTGTTGGATATGCTCCAACTTCCGGATCAGTGCAAGTTTCATCAAAATCGGTTCAGTGGTTTTTGAGATAAAAGGCAGAGAAACTTTCTCTCTTTTTATAAGTTCATAATAAAATAGTTGTGTAAATTCGGATTTGATTTCGGTTAAATTTTGTTAATTACTTTTATCCTATTAATATTATAAATGTGAAAGTTTGTGTATTTGTTTGTTTGTTTGTTTGTTACTCCTTCACGCAAAAACTACTGAACCGATTTTCATGAAATTTGGCACACACATAGAGGGCAACTTAGATTAACATATAGGATATTTTTTATCCCAGAAATCCCGCGGGATCGGAATTTACGCGGGAAAACCTTCTTCGCGTATGGGGTATAAATAGCTTCTAAACAAACATTAATATAAAACTAACAAGTCTGTCTTCCCGGAAATCCCGCGGGATCTGGAGTTACGCGGAATAAACTCCTGCGCGTAGTTGCGGGCTTAAATTTTTATGCGACCTTTACTAGGAGATTGAGGAAGTTTTGAAGCAACATAAATAGGGTACTGTTTATCCCTGAATTCCCGCGGGATTAGGATTCACGCGGTAAAAACTCATACCCGGGAATGAGGTCGTGGGTTCAGATGTTTATGGGACTTTCAGTGGGAGGTAGAGGAGGTTATGGAGCATTATATAAGCTACTTTTTGTTCCGGACTTCCCGCGGGATCAAGATTTACGCGGGAAAAGCTTCCATGAGCGAATGAAGTCGCGGGCTCATTAAATATCTATATATCGGGATATCTATACATATATCGGGAATCGAACCGGCTTTTTTTCTCATGATCAACTTTATGTTGCTTTTTCGAGGGTCAGCATCGCTTTAGCTGGTCTTTATGTTTTGGCACCCGAATGAAAAACTACCAACGTAGTTTAAAAATATAATAGTTTGGAATGAAAAAACCCCGACGTTTATATCTTATAGTCTTTTTATCGATTTTCTCAAGATCTACATAACGGATGTTTGTACGGTATGACTAAAACGTAGTAAAAAATCAACTGTTCTTAAGATGTGTGGAGTGTGTCTTAAGTGTGGGGTCGGGATTAACGCAGGAATAACTTTGTGACATA
Source organism: Hesperia comma (assembly GCA_905404135.1). Lineage (NCBI taxonomy): Eukaryota > Metazoa > Arthropoda > Insecta > Lepidoptera > Hesperiidae > Hesperia > Hesperia comma. The sequence goes on from FR990039.1 coordinate 7,360,615, forward strand.
CTGAGTTCCACGCGGGCGGAGCCGCGGGCAACAGCTAGTATTATGTATAATTGTGCAACTAGATTCACCTTTGCTCTCAACTGTGGTTATTTTGGTGACTTTTTTCTTGCGTCTGCCGCCTCGTCCAGATCCACTGTTGTCTTCGTTTGTCTGATTGTCATTATAAGATTCGTCATCATTTTGCTGGTTGTTGTTATCTAAAAAATTAGAAATTTTGATAAAATTATTTCTGTAAAGTTTTACATAATTTCTTACGATTTCAAAATAACCACTGCACTGCACTCAATTATTACGATAAAAAAGTTGAGTTAGTCTAATATGTAGTCAAAAGTTATTGATAACGTTCATAATGATTATGCATTAAATCCACTTAAGAAAATTTAGCTGCTTACTTTACTGGAGGGGATTAAAATCCCCACATTTAAATCAATTAATTTAATTTATTAATTAATTTAATCAATTATGTGTGTAAAGTGTATTGTATAAAAAAATGTGTGCGTGTGCTAGTGTACACACGTAAGAAGTGAAACTTCTTTACGGCAATATATATAATAATATCATAATATAAATATATTGTTATAATTATAAATAAATTTAATTGTATTATATTGTTCATCATCGTCATTGTTCGCAACTCAGTGCATCAATCGCTAATTATCAACCTCTTACGATTCTGGGCATTTCTCCCACTTTGTTTTCATCTGTGAGGTGAGGAGACTGCACATGTATTTCTGAACGGTAAAGTCTGGTGGTGGGAGTAGCTCCACATATGCGACATGCTATCCCTACTCCACCGGAAAAATCACTATAATAGTCATCCTAAACTATCTTTGAATACTTAGTTATAATTTATTTACTGTTATATTGCAGTTAAAAACCTTTATTAAATAATTTACCATTCATTCATATATTCCCGCCCGCTGAATAGAAAACAGCAACTTTGGAACCCCGTAAGTCCGAACCAAGTCGTCTTTTTCGAATAGGTGTGATGAAAATATATTTCCAAAATAACTATCAGGGGGTGATTAGGGATCGATACTGATGCCAAAAATGCAATCAGTAAAATTTTTGTCTATCTGTCTGTCTGTCTGATGTATAACCGTTATAGAAACAAAAACTACTCGACGGATTTTAACGAAACTTGGTACAATTATTTTTCATACTCCCGCGCTGGTTATAGTATACTTTTCATCACGCTACAATCAATAGGAGCAGAGCAGTGAAGGGAAATGTTGGGGAAACGGGAGAAGTTACTCCATTTTTTAAGCTTCCGTCGCGTGTGCAACCTTAATGGTTAAAGCTACACAGAAATCATGTATGACGGAAATGTTCTCCTTAAAATTATATAAAAAATATTCCACGACAGCATATGTCTATCTTATGGTTGACTCACAATAACACGTGTAACTCCCGATAGCTTAGCAGTTCGAAGCTTTCTGATTAAGTATACCTACGAGTATATTTTATCTACTCTTACGTTTATGACACTTAAGTGGGTGAAATAAAGGGGTGAAGTTTAAACGAAATTCACGCGGGCGAAGCCGCTGGCAAAAGCTAGTATTTAATAAAGGATTTTAACTGCAATATAACAGTAAATAAATTATAACTAAGTATTCAAAGATAGTTTAGGATGACTATTAGTGATTATGCTACCATTCCATCAGTATTTTCTTAAGACGTTGTCACGTTCAACTGTCGTCAGTAAACCGACTTTACAGACAACCAATTTTTGAAGTTATACTTCTTTAGGCGCGTTATGGAAATTTGATGAGAGTGAAATTTTACGATGCGCGCGCATCTGTAACACCAAAAATTATTAACAGTATGAAGTTAGGCGCGTGAAATTTTACGATGCGCGCGCAGCAGTATGAAGTTGCCGGCTAACCACTCATTGCTCATTGGCCTTTGTCAATGTAACTTTGACGTCTCTTATGCTTTTTATCGAAATTATTTTTATAACCAGCCAGGTTTGTTTTGACTTGTTTGTGGCACATTGACATGACATAATATGCACAGACTAGCTAAAGATGAATGTTTCGTTATACGGTATGCAACGACTAGTCTTTTTGGTAAAATATTTAATAAAGGTTTTTAACTGCAATATAACAGTAAATAAATTATAACTAAGTATTCAAAGATAGTTTAGGATGACTATTAGTGATTATGCTACCATTCCATCAGTATTTTCTTAAGACGTTGTCACGTTCAACTATCGTCAGTAAACCGACTTTACAGACAACCAATTTTTTTTAGTATAATTAATACTAAATATTATGAAATTATTAACGTTGAATATTTATTATTTAATGATGCCAAAGAAGTATAACTTCTTACGTGCGTACATAAGTACACGCAATTTAATTTTTTTTTAGTATAATTAATACTAAATTTATGAAATTATTAACGTTGAATATTTATTATTTAATGATGCCAAAGAAGTATAACTTCTTACGCGCGTACATAAGTACACGCATTTTAATTTTTTTTTGTATTAAAGGGGACTTACGGGCGCGTGTTTTTAGATATGTTTGATGAAAATCGGTTGAGCCGTTTAAAAGTTGTGGGGGGTAAAAGCGGGGAAGAATAGCCGAATGTATGCAAATATACTCGTGTGGGGTCTCAAATGAAAGGGCACAGTAAGAGAATATTTATGACATAATCGAGAATATTCTTACCTATAAAAAGTATAAAATAAAAATTATTTTAATTTCATTTGTTTAACTTTTCACTGCACTTGATACTCGATCAAAACATGTAAATGTACTATAGTATAGTAGCTGTCCACGCAGACGCATCGCTCACTCAAGTAGGAGAGAGACGGATGTCGAACGCTGCCGAACGCAAAGGCCGATTGTGCTTCTTTGTCGCTCGTTCCGCGCTCTCGCTTGCACTTCAAGCCTTACATGTCATGGACGCCTCAGAGCGAGGTAACGCCGCATGAGTCATGTTTTTTCGTGCGTGCAGCCGGCTCTATCGAATTATAAGACGTTGTCACGTCAAAAAATTGCTGTGTCTAAAGTAAAATTTGATTGAAATTTTTTTTGGGGGCTTAGGTAATCATTAGGTACATAAAATTAAATTTATTGTTGTATGGTGGTAACCACGTTGTAAATGTAAGTAAGTGTAGCACCTACCGGTATTAGTAGTGGAGCCGGTAGTGGCAGTAGATGAGCTCGTGGAGCCTGAGTTGCTTGCAGTGGTTTGGCTGCCAGAGTTTTGGCTTGCGGTGGACTGGTTGGTAGATCCGGCACTGCTCGTGGTAGTTTGTTCAGTGTTCGTCAAGGTGGGTTCATCTAAAATGACAAGAAAGTGATAATTTGATCGATCCATTTATCGTAATTGTTCGTCTAAATTTCGTAAGATAGCAAGATTTAATTACTAAATAATAGCATTACCCCTGCACTAGAATTCCCTCTGTATTGTAAATTGTGGGGTCCCTAGACGACACGCAAAGACTGCGGCACATACCCAGACAGAGAACAGAAATGTAATTTCACCATCCAAATTCCGTCTCGATGGGAACCGAACCGAACGCGATAGAAGCTATGCAATAGCTTAATAAATAATTGCAATATAAGACTACAGACATGCATTTTACGTGACCGTCTAACTAGTGCTTACTTCCATCATGATTAATTTATGTATGTATAGGTATAGACCTATAGGCTGAGAGGAACACATTTAACACGTCTATCGGTTTTTGTATACATATCTAAAAATAACGTCCTGAAACCTATATTGCTGTTTTTTGTATATTTTTCCTTACTTCCATTTCCCTTGTTGGTCTTTGGTCTAGAACTAGAAGTTCCTATATTCGACGATCATTGTTGCTTATGGTGTTAAGTATCAAGAATAAATCAAATGCCAAGCCAATGTCTTGTAGCAGCAGCATCACATTTCTACGTACCTGTAATGGTGGATTTACTGTTACTGCTGGCCTTGGCTTTGGATTCGGCGGTGGCTGTGCTCTCCTTGTTTGTGGACGTGGCTTTAGCGTAGCTTTCAGCGTCTCCTATAACAACACATGGGATTTATTAGTTTAACTTGTGCCTTTCATAAGTGTATGCATGTTTGTATGTATGCTGTAACTAAAAAACTATAAGTCGGACTGAAATAAATCCTTTTGAGGTATGTTGTGTTGGATATGCTCCAACTTCCGGATCAGTGCAAGTTTCATCAAAATCGGTTCAGTGGTTTTTGAGATAAAAGGCAGAGAAACTTTCTCTCTTTTTATAAGTTCATAATAAAATAGTTGTGTAAATTCGGATTTGATTTCGGTTAAATTTTGTTAATTACTTTTATCCTATTAATATTATAAATGTGAAAGTTTGTGTATTTGTTTGTTTGTTTGTTTGTTACTCCTTCACGCAAAAACTACTGAACCGATTTTCATGAAATTTGGCACACACATAGAGGGCAACTTAGATTAACATATAGGATATTTTTAATCCCAGAAATCCCGCGGGATCGGAATTTACGCGGGAAAACCTTCTTCGCGTATGGGGTATAAATAGCTTCTAAACAAACATTAATATAAAACTAACAAGTCTGTCTTCCCGGAAATCCCGCGGGATCTGGAGTTACGCGGAATAAACTCCTGCGCGTAGTTGCGGGCTTAAATTTTTATGCGACCTTTACTAGGAGATTGAGGAAGTTTTGAAGCAACATAAATAGGGTACTGTTTATCCCTGAATTCCCGCGGGATTAGGATTCACGCGGTAAAAACTCATACCCGGGAATGAGGTCGTGGGTTCAGATGTTTATGGGACTTTCAGTGGGAGGTAGAGGAGGTTATGGAGCATTATATAAGCTACTTTTTGTTCCGGACTTCCCGCGGGATCGAGATTTACGCGGGAAAAGCTTCCATGAGCGAATGAAGTCGCGGGCTCATTAAATATCTATATATCGGGATATCTATACATATATCGGGAATCGAACCGGCTTTTTTTCTCATGATCAACTTTATGTTGCTTTTTCGAGGGTCAGCATCGCTTTAGCTGGTCTTTATGTTTTGGCACCCGAATGAAAAACTACCAACGTAGTTTAAAAATATAATAGTTTGGAATGAAAAAACCCCGACGTTTATATCTTATAGTCTTTTTATCGATTTTCTCAAGATCTACATAACGGATGTTTGTACGGTATGACTAAAACGTAGTAAAAAATCAACTGTTCTTAAGATGTGTGGAGTGTGTCTTAAGTGTGGGGTCGGGATTAACGCAGGAATAACTTTGTGACATACTGAGTTCCACGCGGGCGGAGCCGCGGGCAACAGCTAGTATTATGTATAATTGTGCAACTAGATTCACCTTTGCTCTCAACTGTGGTTATTTTGGTGACTTTTTTCTTGCGTCTGCCGCCTCGTCCAGATCCACTGTTGTCTTCGTTTGTCTGATTGTCATTATAAGATTCGTCATCATTTTGCTGGTTGTTGTTATCTAAAAAATTAGAAATTTTGATAAAATTATTTCTGTAAAGTTTTACATAATTTCTTACGATTTCAAAATAACCACTGCACTGCACTCAATTATTACGATAAAAAAGTTGAGTTAGTCTAATATGTAGTCAAAAGTTATTGATAACGTTCATAATGATTATGCATTAAATCCACTTAAGAAAAGGAGAATGGGCACTTTTGTATGGGGTGCGTACCAACCCTTGTAACAAGTTGCGACTTGTATAAACATGTTGTCCTGGGACTGTTATATGGTATGCATACAAAAATATTTAATAACTGAATGCAGGTAAAGAATTATTTGCATTCCAATGTTTTAAAAGTTTTGTAATAATTAAGCCCTATTTTAGGGTTTCAATGAAATAAAAATATGTGTTACACACATGAAGCAAAAAAATATAGATAGGAGACGGCCTAAGCAACTGTGCACTGTGACTCAACTAGGTCCTGACGTCATCATCACAGTAGGCGTGGCCTAAAGTCAGTTTACCGTCGGCGCCCGTCTTGTGCACAACGTTATGGACGTTTACATTTTCAAAGAAAAGGATGAAGTGCTGTCTACTCGACATTAGATGGCGACACTTTTCTTATATTTTGAGTCCGTCCCTGTTATATCCTACATTTATTGACATCTAGTGTGAGATAGTGAAACTACATAGTAAAATCGATATACAACGAAGCGAGTAGTTTTGCTATTGACCGTTATGCCCGGGATACACGAGGCTAGTTTTTCAAGCTTGGATAGCAAGCTAGTGTCAGTAAGCTAGCAAGCTAGTAATTCTGGCTTCGTGTAGACAAAACTAGCTTCATTTATATATAAGAGGTGGTAGAGCCTAGAGTTCGCCCGGGGTAGTACCACCGCCCGCCAAGGTACTCAGTACCATTCCTACTGTCATAATAATCGTTTTAAGAGCAATTGTGTTCCGGATAGGAAGGTGTGGAGCCGTTTCACTTTTTTAGAGGCGACCATCTCAGTCCTTAGGGGTAGCAACGCATCTGTGACCGAATTGGAACAAGACTCACACTAATCATTACTAACTGGACAATACTAATATTAACTAACAGGACTAACTATCACTAACAGTCCCTGTCCTCACACTTATTAACAAACTAACCAACTAACATTCTAACACCATCTACTAATTGGACTAACCACCCTAGTCCCTAAATTGGGTCTTGTTCTAAGTCGGTCACAATTGCCATGGGCGGCAGCGGAAGGGTGGTGCTGCATGCTCGTTTGCTACCTTAATTCAATAAAAAAAAATATATTTTATGAAGCTAGAAGCCAGAAGTACTAGCGTGCTAGCTTACTGACACTAGCTTGCTATCCTAGCTTGAAAAACTAGCCTCGTGTATCTCGGGCATTAGATGGAAAATAAACAAGTGGGCGGATGGTGGGCGGGATCTAACACCCCCTCGCCCCGCAAAGTGTCACGCGTTCTTTCTTAGGGAAATCTACATACAACGTCTCCTCTCTATATTTGCTTCATGGTTACACATGATTAAGTTTTTTTGTTAGTGTTATTACTCGTATATAAGTCGTTTACATATCTGTAACCATACCTAAGGTAAATAAAATTAAGTAAAAGAAAAATTCTCCAGCCATTTTTTTATTGTTCATCAATAATAATATCGTCTAGAGCAGTTACACAACGAACGAACGATCGTGCACGACTGAGTAGTCAGCCACAACTCACTTGACGATATCGAGAAACAACGTGACAGGGTTAATTAGCCAATCATAAAGCACATTATACTCGTATTAGACAATAGCTGCGGGTAGAAGTTTATTTACCTCTACCCGCAGCTATACAATTTAGCTGCGTGGGACCATCGACTGGTGAGTGCGGGGCGAAGGGGAGTGAGGTAGCGGCGGTGCGGTGCATAAATGCGCGATTACGAAGCGCGCTAACGTGCTGAATTGCATGATAGCGCGCATCATAGAATACGCTATATCTTTTTTCCTGCACTAGATCCAGACTTGCTGCCATACAAAAAGTTTTAGTACTTTTTAAGACCTTTTTAATGACATACATCATAAAGTGTTACAATACTTGGTACGAAACCGCCCATTCTCCTTTAGCTGCTTACTTTACTGGAGGGGATTAAAATCCCCACATTTAAATCAATTAATTTAATTTATTAATTAATTTAATCAATTATGTGTGTAAAGTGTATTGTATAAAAAAATGTGTGCGTGTGCTAGTGTACACACGTAAGAAGTGAAACTTCTTTACGGCAATATATATAATAATATCATAATATAAATATATTGTTATAATTATAAATAAATTTAATTGTATTATATTGTTCATCATCGTCATTGTTCGCAACTCAGTGCATCAATCGCTAATTATCAACCTCTTACGATTCTGGGCATTTCTCCCACTTTGTTTTCATCTGTGAGGTGAGGAGACTGCACATGTATTTCTGAACGGTAAAGTCTGGTGGTGGGAGTAGCTCCACATATGCGACATGCTATCCCTACTCCACCGGAAAAATCACTATAATAGTCATCCTAAACTATCTTTGAATACTTAGTTATAATTTATTTACTGTTATATTGCAGTTAAAAACCTTTATTAAATAATTTACCATTCATTCATATATTCCCGCCCGCTGAATAGAAAACAGCAACTTTGGAACCCCGTAAGTCCGAACCAAGTCGTCTTTTTCGAATAGGTGTGATGAAAATATATTTCCAAAATAACTATCAGGGGGTGATTAGGGATCGATACTGATGCCAAAAATGCAATCAGTAAAATTTTTGTCTATCTGTCTGTCTGTCTGATGTATAACCGTTATAGAAACAAAAACTACTCGACGGATTTTAACGAAACTTGGTACAATTATTTTTCATACTCCCGCGCTGGTTATAGTATACTTTTCATCACGCTACAATCAATAG